>CM038219.1:41996436-42450631 GCA_021442155.1 Cymbidium sinense
AAACCTCTTATCCCTAGTGGATAACTTGAACACCTTCCTGGAAGGTTCATGTTTGATCCCCTTGGTGGATCCCCTTCTTCCCCTTATGTCTTTGGCTTGAGTTAAGTTGCATTGTACCAAGATCTTGATTCCTTCTACACCCGGGTTTAGTAGATCATTTTTGTTACTGTTTGCGATCCTTCAGATGTTGTTGATCGTCTCGATCAACACCAATACATGCGGTGTGCCTTGTTAGCCACGCCACATCCATTGGGCGCCCTTTGTAGACCTCACTTTTGGAGTGAGCCCTCAACTTTCTTATCATAGGTCTACGACTCTTATAGACACTAAGAGTTCCTTAGTCTTAAGACACTTCTAGTGATTATGTGAACACTTAACCAAACCCTAAAGACTTAGAAGAGTTAGTCATAGGAATAGATTGTGCCTTAGGGATTTAGGAGGATTTGCCTACACTATAGCCCAAACCCATTCCTTGCTTCCTTCGTTCAAACCAAACCTCAAATTCAATCTCAATTTAAATTCCAAATCACAAATCAAATCTAACTATACAATGATTGAAATCCATCATTCAATTAAAACTCTAAATCCCTACATAAGCCCTTTGATTTTATCTTATGGACTTAGCCTTAACCAAATCCAAATCAACCCCAATCCAATTGATTTTCTCAATTATCAAATTCAATCTCAAATCAAATTCCAAATCATGAAATCCAAATGATTGAAACCCATGATTAACTCCAAATTCCAAAATCTCATTCTAAGCCATATGAACCACCTTCATATGCTTAGCCAAAATCCCTTCAAATTAACTCAAACTTGGTTGATTTCTTTATAAATCAATCATTCCTTCACCTATGTTCACAAATATAAATGAAATCCAAATTCAAAACCTTTCAAATCAAACAAAAATAAATCAAACCAATTCAAAATCTAAGTTATCCCTTTTTGACCTACATTACCTAATTTGGTCAAATTTGCTTCCAAATCACTCCAAACTCAAGTGATTTTCTCACCTATTTATATCTTCATTTATATTCATAAATATAAATGAAATATAAATTCAAATGATTCAAACCAAATCCATATCAAATCAAATTCCCAATTTTATCCTTTTTAGCCAAACTTTTGAAACATAAATCACCATTATCAAATCAAAATCAAATGAAACCCAAACCAACTCAAAACTCATGGATTTTTTCATGAGTCAATCATTCTACATTCATTGATCCAAATATAGACATAAATCACCATTATCAACCAAATCCAAGTCCAAATCAAACCCAAGTTGACCCTTTTGAGTTGAAATTTTCATATGAACCCAAACTCATTTGGCTCCAAAACAATTATAATTGGATTAATATTTAAATCCTAAGCTCATATGTGAGTTCAACTAAACTTGAATCAAACCTTGATCAAGCCAATTGACCTATCTAGGCTCACTTAACCCAACCTAAAAGATCTTTTTGAGCCAAGTTCTAATCTAACCCAAATTGGATTGAACTAAGCTCAACTAAACCTCAATCATGATCAACTATCACCATGGGGTGATCAACTACCTTGAATTGGGTCAAACCAAGTCAAACTTAGCCTTTGACCAAGCCAACATTTAGCCCAAATGAAATTCAAACTAGCCAAAATCCACCATATGCCAAATTGGTTGAAACCATTGACCCAAATCTATCCATAATCAATGATTGAACATGGCCATCAATTGAGCCAAACTAAGCCTAATTGGTCACTTGACCTAAGTTGACCCAAATTGGCCTAAAAAGCCAAAATGGGTAAAATCATGATTTAATCCAAATTGATTGCAACCAATGGCTCAAGTTCATTTCAAATCACTTGTTGAACTTGACCAAAGCCATGATTGAGCCCAAGTTGACCAATTGGTCAACTTGACCCAACCTAGCCCAAATTGACCTAAAAGGTCAAATTAACCAAAATCTAAATTAATTCCAAATTAAACTAGACTAAAGCCTACAATCATTTTCAATCAACTAATTTAACTTGACTCGATACCTAACCTAATTCGGTTAAATTGGTCAATTAACCAATTTGACCCTTCTAAATTCAAATGAGTCAAATTCAAACCTATGCCAAACTAATTGAACTAAAACATCCTAAATCATCATATGAACCTAACCCAAACTTTGATTTGACCCAATTTGACCAATTGGTCAACCCAACTCAACCTAACCCAAATGGCACCCATTTGACCAAATGAAGCCAAATCTCTCCAAATCAACTTATGAGACCCTAGAACTTAGCCAAACCTAACCCAGGCATGTCCTAACTCACTTCCAAATCAGCCCAAAAGCTAAGTGGACCCCACCAAGGAGATTAGCTATTAAATCATATGATTCAAACCTTAAAACCATTGGATCCAAGCCAAAGTCAACTACCCATCCCCTATGGCAGCTCATTATCACTCCATGGAACCCTCTCCTGACCCACCTAGCTAGCCTAACTCACTCTAGGTCAGGCAAGAACCTTTAGGAGGTGAGTTGACTCACCTACAACCCAAACTGAGCACCCATTGGATCAACCCCATGGCGTCTTTGCACATTGGGCCCATGGCAGCTCCCCATTACTTCTCCCATCCCTAGCATGTAGCCTGACCTTGATGGAGATAACTCCGGCTATCGGACGATGACAAGCCAGTGTCAAACATGTGTATGCAACTGTCCATCAATGATGGAAAATTAAGGGGTATACACCCCTCAATTCGAACGGGAATTCACACACAATCACATCGTGAACCCTCCTAAGCCCATTCTGAATCCCCTCAGATCATTTTGAAGCCTCAACGAGCCCTCTCCATTCAGCATTTCCCATTCCCATGAGAAGTCAAAATAGGGCATCCCAATCTCGAGCAATACTCCCTCAATCGAAAACCAAACCCAAATTGCTCTTAGCCACACTATCACCACTCTTCGTCAAGCTCAACCAAACTAATTCCCAAGCTTCCAATCCACGGGAGGTTCAAGTTTGATCAGAGTCGAAGCCTTCGAGTGTGTGGATTGGTCAACCAAGCCTCCCACACCAAATCAAGCTTAAAGCTCTTCAACAGGGCCTCACCTCAACTAGGCAAAGCTACCTCCGACGTTGCACCGCCGGACATTAGCTCCGGTGAGATAATTTCTCAAAACCATTGCTTTAGGCCTTTGTGTGTTGGTCTTTTGTGAAAAAAATCACCATGTCGAGGGATTTTAGATGTTGGATGTGATTGTATGCTCCTTTAGATGGTGTAGGATCTATTTGATCCCAATCCAAGCTCAGGGAATGGCAGAAGACGGATCGTGCTCAATTTTTGCCACTCGCAAATAAGATAGATCATGAACCATCCATCTCATGTGATCAAAATGAATGGCTCTGATCAAATCACGTGGTAGATCCTTTTATTTTTTCCCTTAACCCGTGGATTAAATTATGGATGTGATCTAAGATTGGACAGCCCACGAAAAAGCACGTCCGTTGTTGGCTAAGTCAGCGCGCGGATGCGACTACTTAAATAACCAATCATCCCACATGAACACGCATCGGTGCGCGTCTTGACAAAGTGGCTCGACGATTAAGATTTTAATTAGGATTAATTAGTTTTAATCCTAAAACTTCCTAAAATCATAACTAATTGTAGAAAAATAAAAAAAAATGCAAGTTTATGCTCATTTTGAAGATATTCTAGAGGGGAATCTAGTAAAATTATAGTTAATTGATTTTGAATAGTGACTTTGGCTTAATTAGGATTTTATAAAAAATCTAATTACCTTAATTACATCTTGATTAAGTGCTCAATTAATCCCAAATTTTTTGTGGATGTTTAGAGGGATGACTTCTGCCTCTCCTATTTTTTGAGATTTTATTGATTACTTAATTAGGGGAATAACTAATCACTCTCTTAATCCATTTATTATAATTAATGAATGAAGAGTAGCTTAATTAATCATTTAAGCATAGTCACCTCTGTTAAACAATAAGATCACTTAAGGAATGTGGTTGGGGATACTTTCCCAATCCATTTCTAAGTCTTCTTTACTTTCAAAATCAAATTAATTAATGGCTAATGAAATGCTGAATTGATTAATTAAGTGACTAATATTCAAAATGAGAAATCAAAATTTGATTGAATGCTTAAATGATTTAGGGATAAGGATTGGGGCCTTGCCCTTGATCCTCTCCCCTAAGATAATTTCATCATTCAAATTAAAACATAACCAAAATGTTTAACCAATTAATTAAATGCTTAGTGAAATTAAAATTAAAAAATTAATTCATCCACATTTAAATAACCATTAATTAGTTTTGGGTAGCTCCTTGGGTGTTCAATAACCCAAGGTGAGATAATGAAATTATGGTTGGCTCATGTGGAAAATCATAAAAGTAAGTAAGTTCCTTAAGCTTAATTAACTATTAATCATAAATTTGCATTAGGCCCTATCATTTCTTAGAAGCATTGCAAATTTACTTTTCATGTGATTATGTATCATATTGGCTTATTATTAACTAGTTAATTAACTTAAGGTAATATATAGGGATAATTAATTCACTTAATTCATACCTTAACCTAATCAAAACATAAAATCAACCTAAATATTCTTCATTAAACCAAAATAATTCACACATGGGGAATTAGGTTAGGGTTAGAAAACCTATTTCACATTCCCTTAAATCAAATCAAACTCAAATTCAAAAATATCTTTAAAGAATTTTGATTCATTTTAAATAGCCTTATTTAATTTTATTGTCCTTAGGAATTAATTAGGATGAATGAAATCATGTGCTTCCATTCCTTTATTTCTTTCCAATCATGTTAAATATTGCTTTCCATATGAAATCATGCATTCATTTCTTTTAAATTAATTAAATGAAATATTTTCTTTATGTCAAATTGCATGTGTTGACTTAAATCAAATATGAGTGGCTATTATCACTATTAAATTAAAATTTATTTTTGAAACCTATAAATTAATTATTAAAATTGATGCTAATTATAAATATTTATGAGCTTGCATGTGATGATAGTATAAGATGTGTAATATGAGGTTCTCTTTTCCTACTTTAACATGGATTTACATAGGATTTGTAAGTGTATAGTTCATTTGAAAAGAACATAACACTTGCTTAAATCTATTCTTATGCATTTTCATGTTAAGACTCAAGAAGAATTTCATATTACACATGTAAATCATAAAATCAAATCAAACATAATTTCTTGCATAATTCCTTATTCATATGTTTCTTTTTGTACATTCATATGTATTTTCAAAAAGTAGTATATTAATCTGGACATCTCGGGGCTGTCAGGCTTTAAGTAGCCCTAAGTAGGTCTTGTACCTTATGCCCTTAGTGTTGAAAATAATGGTGTCGTACTCATTAAAACTCTTATAAATATGCATGTGTGATGTGGCTATTGAATAAAGAATCATAAATCAAATAAATCAAATATCACCTTTTGCACGGATCATCTATCCTTATGGTCATTCATACATCTACATGTATCTAAGAAAAAGTGGTATATTAGTCTGGACATCCTGGGGCTGCGAGGCTTTAAGTAGCCCTAAGTAGGTCTTGTACCTTACACCCCTGGTGTAAAAAATAATGACGTCGTACTCACTTAAAACTTTTATACATGTAAATATGTGTTTAACTAATAGATGAAAAATCTCTCTTTTCTACATAACAAAAATATGCATTCATAATTCAATCAAATATGAAACATCTAAATCCAAATACACTTCTTTACATTCATTATCAAAGTATGCTAAGATTTACATTGCATGTATAGGTATGCTTAATATTTATTCATATGCATGATATACATGGTGGAAAGAAGTAAATGAATGTGTGTTATGCAATAGTAATCCATTCCAATTAATGTTAGGACATACCACACAAACCTTAACACATGCACATTAGATTAAGTCACCATTTCTAGCTTTATGTTAGGGCGGTGCATGGTTTGAGGAATGTTTAGTTTTGTGATGTATTATTTTAGTCTGGATTTTATGGTGTATGTTTGTAGTCTGGTTGTTAGGCCGATATTAGCTTAATCATACTTTTTGCAGGGGGTTGTGCTTAAGGGGCGTTGTAATAAAAATATTAAATATTTTTTGTTGTGCAGGTTGCTTATAGCCCTAAGCATAACTCAAGTTAAGACATGGGCTTGGTTACCCATCTGTGAGGTGCTAAGTCCAAATTATTCATATAAGCTTTGGGTTGTATGTGTGGTGTTTTATTTCTCAAACTTGTAATTTAAAAAATGTATAGTTGGGACACCACGTAGATCCATGTACTCATTATGGTGATCGGGGTAGCATTGAGGAATGATGTACTATCTCAAGAAATAGAAGTCATCATCCTACAATGGACCTAATCACCTAAGGACTCAGGATAATGGGCCTTGAATGTGAGATCTTTCCCCTACAAGAAAAGTAAATCGAGTTTATTTAAAATTAGGTTTGTTAAATTTTCTATAGAGGCAAGCCTTCATAGTTAGTTACATCTTAAGGAATGAGATTCCTTAAGAATACTCTCGATTAAGGTAAATGATGATTGTCTCCAAAGATTTCAAAGATAGGACTATTAACAAATTGGTTATTTTTGGAAAATCAAGTGGGATTGATAAAGAGGAGAGTTATTGTCCCAAAGGGAGATAAGTAAGGGATGCTCATGATGCTAGAAAAAGAGCATCCCAAACTATCCTATGGTTGGGCTTTATATTTTGAAATTTGAAGATAATTATATATTTAAGTTGAATTTTTATTAAAATCTAGCTTACAATTCCACACGATCATTGAAAATGCCAAAGAGGTGAGGATTTATGCTTGTAGCCAGAAGGAAAATAGCAATCTCGGATCTTAAATCTATGGAGCTTTGGTGAGGGCCAAAACACGACCTAAATCTAAGGTAAAAATTGGTATACAATTTACTACCATAAGAGAGGATAAACCACTCAACTGTTGGACTTACAACTACCTGGGGGTGACCGTCAACTAACTCCTCCTACGATTTTAAATACATGTAGGCAAGTCTTATACTTTGCAAGATAGTTAGGTTGTTATTTATTTAGAAAGGAGACTAAGTCCTTAAACACACTCCCTAAGAGACTAGATCATGAAGGGCATGAATAAATGACTTAATCTAATACAAATTTTGTTAAGTTTTATTTTTTTATTTTTGAACATTTTATTTAACAGTATGAGATTTCAAATGCCTAATGCATGAGAAGATTGATTATGGGCCAAAATCAAAAGAATGAGGTGTGTTTCCACCATGGCTCTCAAAGGTCAAGCCATTTTCTTTTGGCAAGGTGGAAGCCCTCTATTAGAGTGAAGCAATATATTTTTATGCATGATGTGAGACATACAACATCCATCTAAGGGGTTACTAAATCTTTTATTATCTTGATTTATGTCCTAGGCTTTAGGTGAGGTTATGAGTTGTTTAATTTATTTTTTAGTTGATTAATTGGATAGAAAATTTATTTTTTCCTAAGAGCCTAATCTCATCCAGGCCATTCAACAACCATCAAGCAATTAAGAAACTAGGAAAATCATGTCATCCTAATTGCATAATCATAAATAAAATATCAATCAATTTATAAGATTAGCACAAAATGATCAAAAATCGGTGTGATTGGGTACCGCCGTACAACCCGAAAAGAAATGTGGATAGTCAAGCTCTATCCTTATACAACCCGGATTACAAATGAATAATTACAATCAAAAAGGAATTCATGTTATGGGGGTATTCTTTCTTCATTTCTTCATTTTTTTCATTTCTTCCTTTCTTCATTTCTTTCTTTCTCCACTCCTTTCTTCCTTTTGATTTACCTTGAGATGTGGTTTGTTACAAGGCTTCACATGGTACATAAGATATGGTCTTATGACCAATGTTCTCCTTAATTCCCTCATAACATTCATTCCAAACTTTAATTACAAAATTTACATTAAAATGGGAAAGATAAATCTAACTAAACCTGTAAAAATAGAGATTAGCTAAACATATCACATAACCCAAATAGTTATATGATTAATTTGGACTTAGCACCCTACACATGGGTAACCAAGTCCACATGTCCTAGTTTGGATCATGCTTAGGGGTATAAGCAACTTGCACAACAAAAGCATTTATATTTTTATTATACTTAAGCACAATCAAAAGAATAATCATAGATGCATTATGCATCTATCATTCATCTAAAAAATCAAATTACATCAAACCATAAGCCATCTTAAATTATGACAAAATGTTGTTTTGTGTGTTCTAAAGTTTTAAGAATTTTCTAAGTGTTCAAATTCATTTAAAGTGGTTTCAAATGATTTAGAATTCTCAATTTTATTTGATGATTTAATTTGGTTTTGAACCTACTTACTAAATGTTGTAAAGAAAGAGAAGAGAACTTCTCTTTCATCCTACCTTAAGTAATTTCTAAGGTAAATTCATTAATGATTTTTGTGAATATTTTATTATGTATTTTAACTAACCCTAAGTTTAGATTTTCTCTAAATAAACTTATTTAATAAGAAAGGCACTTTAGGATTAGTTAAGGTGAATTACTATCACATAACACACAATCATTTATTTCTTTTCACCATGTATATCATGCATGTGAATAAATCCTAAGCATACCTATACATGCAATGTAAATTTTAGCACACCTTGATGATGAATGCTAAGAGATATGATTTGGAAATTTTGATATTCCATGAATACATGTCTTTATTATGTAGAAAAGAGGGATTCTTTATCCATTAACATAATGCACATTCATAGGTATAAAAGATATAAGTGAGTATGGCGCCAATGTTTCCTACACCAAGGGCATAAGGTACAAGATCTACTTAGGACTACTTAAAGCCTCGCAACCCCAGGATGTCCAAACTAATATACCACTTTTCTTAAATACATGTAAATGTACAAAAAGAAACAAATGGATGAAGAATCATGCAAAAGATTTATGTTTGATTTGGTTGAATGATTTACATGTGTAAGTGTGAGAATCCATCTTAAGTCATAACATAGAAATGCATAGGAATAAATTTAAGCAAGTGTTATATTCTTTTCAAATGAATTATACACTTTGCAAATCCTATACAAGTCCATGTTAAGAAAAGAGAAGAAAATAACACAAAACACATCTTATGCTATAATCACATGCAAGCTTATAAGTATTTATAAGTAGCATCACTTCATAATCTTTGATTTATGGGTTTTAAAATTAATTTTTTAATTTAATAGTGATAATAGCCACTCATATTCTTAACTTTAGCCAAAACATGTAATTTGACATAAAGGAAATATTTTATTTAATTAAATTTTCAAAAGAGATGAATGCATGATTTCATATTTAAACAAAATTTAGCATTCTTGGAAAGAAATAAAGTGATGTAAGCATATGACTTCATTCACCCTAATTAATTCCTAAAGACAATCTATAAAATAAGATCATTTAAAGTGTCAAAATTCTTTAAAGAGATTTTTATTTTTTTGATTTGACTTGGGAAATGTGAAAAGAGTTTTCTCCTAACCCATTTCCCCATGTGTGAATTGGTTTAGTTTAATTTTAGAATAATTAAGTTGATTTTATATTTTGTTTAGGTTAAGGTATGAATTAATTCCATTAATTACCCCTTACCTGCACCACTTTAACATAGTTAAGCAATTAATTATGAGCTAACATATGATATGCAATCACACAGAATTTAAATCAATAATGAACCTAAAGGGATCTAATACAATTAGCTCATAATTATTGATTAATTAAGCTAAATGGTTTAATTAAGTACTTTTATAACCTTACATATAGTTTGATTATAATTTCCTTTGAAGACTCTTAGGTTATTGAACACCTAAGAATCTACCCAAGATTAAGTGATTAAGTTCTGAAATAATTTGGTTTTGAGTTTAGTTAATTAAGCCATTTAATGAAGTGATTAAATCATTAATCAATTTGCAAATTAATTAAGTCTTTATCTAAATGAAATAAATTTAGGGGAAAAGAAATCTTGATCTCATTCCCTAAGTTAATTCATTATTTCAAGATGATTAACAGGCTTAATTAATGAATTCATCATTATTTAATAGGTTAATTAATCATTGAATTAATTAAAGAAGTGATTAGAGATGAAACAAGCAATTCCCTTAATTAATCCAACAATAAATTCCAAGAAAATCATGGGACGCAGAGGTCATCCCACTAATCAACCATAGGAAGTTTGGAATTAATTTTTAAAATAATTAAGAAGTAATTAGCCTAATTATGTTTCCAATAAAACCCAAATTGAGTGAAAGTCACTATTCAAGATTAATTGATTTTAATTTTATATTATTTCTTACTGAATTATCTTTAAAATGAAGTTGAGTTTATATTTTTTTAGATTTTTTTACAATTAGTTATGAATTTTAGAAGTTTCATGATTAAAATTAGATTAAGCTAATTAAACCCCTAATTCAGTAGCCATGGCGGTGACACGGTGCATTGACACAATGCACTTTCCATGTGGAATAATAGGATATGTTATTTAAGTTGTCACATCCGTTGTCGAGTCAGATGGTGGCAGACGCACTTTCTTCACAGGTCATCCAATCTAAGATCGGACGACCGTGATTAATCCTGCGATTTAGACTAAAATTAGAGAGGGATCTAACATGATTAAATCACAATCATCCATTCCAATCAAGTGGAATGGACGGTGTGTGATCTATCTCCTCCCGAGCGATAAGAGACGGATGTCATCCGTTAATCGTCACTCGATCTAAGCTCACCCGAGCTCGGATGGAGTTCAAACTCACCCCATACCTTCAGAAGAGCACAAGCAATGAATCCAATGGACAAGATCTAATGGGATTACAATTCCCTTCACAAAGGACCAAGCAAAATTTCTTATGCCTGCGATTTTGAGCAATACCTTATCGGAGTCTATCATCGATGCTTCCAACGGAGGAGGTAGCTTCGTCTAGTAGAGATGAAGCCTTGTTGAAGGTATCAAGCTTTGATTTGAAGTGGATGGCTCGGTTGACCAAGCTCCCCTTGGCAATCAACTTTGATCAAGTCCTCCTTCCCGGCGGTGACTTGGGAAACAACTTGATTGAGCTCGATGAGGTGCCTTGATGATGCTTGCAAGTTTAATTTGGGTTTAGTGGAGGTGGATGAGTTGGAGTTGATTTGGATCTCCTTATTTTGAAAAGCGAGAAGGATAAAATGGGGGGAGCTTGGGAATGCTTTCCAAGGTTTGGAGAAGCTTGCTTTCAATTCCTAAAGCTCAATCAACTTTAGTGTATCTAATTTGAGTTGGAATGAGGGGGAATATATCTCCCCATCCTTGGATCAGACGACTAAGACTAGCTTTGTCATTTTAGCTTAATTGCTCCGATTGATTGATTTGTTTAGGCTGTTGGGCACTCCATGTAATTCATTTTAGGAAAAGGACTGAAGGAGAGGGAGTGCCCATGTGCTAGGTGAGTGTATGGGGTCATCCAAATGCTCAATTCCTATTGGAGGGGTTAGTTTGGCCTTAGGTTGGGTCATGGCTGACCCAAACCCATTGGGTCATGTTCACCACCTCCCTTAGTGTCCAAGTGGACCACTAGGAAGATGCCAAGTGGTCATGAGAAAGAATTGGCCAAATTCTAAGTGAATTTGGCCATAGGACCCTTGACAGAGGTAAAATGGTCATTTGGCCTTGATTTTAATTTGGACAGATTTGAGGTGATTCAAAATGGGTTGGGCCAAATTTCAAGTGATTTAGAGTTCATTTGGTTTGAATTAGTTCAATTTGACCTATTTAGGTCAAGTTGGGTCAATTTGGGTTAGGTTGGCCAATTAGTCAAATTGGGTCAAACCATGGAAGAGTTCAAATGATCATTTGGAGCCTATGGGTATCATTGGTTTGGTTCAATTTGGTTTATATTTGGTTTTGGTTCATTTATGTTCATTTAGGTCAAATGGGTCAAGTTAACCAATTTGACTCATTTGACCCAATTGGATTAGGTCATGGGTTGGTTTAGGCTTGGTTGATCATTTGAAATGTATTGCAAGCTTTGGTTTTAATCAATTTTAGTTTGGTTTGATTTCAAGTTGATTTGACCTTTTAGGTCAAGCTGAGTTCATGGTCAATTGGGCTAGGTTGGGTCTAGTTGGTCAATTGAAGCTTTGGTCAAGTTCAACAAGTGATTTAGAATGAATTTGACCCATTGGAATTTGACCCATTGGTTGTAATCAATTTGGCTTAGATCAAGATTTGACCCATTTTGACTTTTTTAGTTCACCTTGGATCAACTTAGATCAAGTGATCAATTAGGCTTGGCTTAGCTCAATTGATGGCTTGGTCAAGTTCAATCAAGGGTTATGAATTAGTTTAGAATAATGGTTTCAATCAATTTGGCTTATGGTGGATTTTGGCTAGTTTGTGTTTCATTTGGGCTAAATGTTGACTTGGTCAAAGGCTAGGTTTGACTTGGTTTGACCCAATTTGAGTGATTGATCATCCTAGGATGATTGTTTCTCATAATGTGAGGCTTAGATGGGCTTAGTTTAATCTAATTTGGATTGGATTAGAATTTGGCTCAAAAGGTCCTTTAGGTCACTTTTTGAGTGTAAGTGGATCAATTGACTTGATCAAGGCTTTATTCAAGTTTATTTGAACTCACATATGAACATATGATTGAAATATAAATCCAATTGCAAGTGATTTGAAGTCAAATGGGTTTTGATTCATTTGACAATTTTAAGTTCAAAGGAGGAACATTGGTTTGATTTGGGTTAGTTTGATTTTGGTTTGATGATTGAAGTTGATTTTTATATTTAGGCATGTGATTGAAGGAATGATTGTTTGAAGAGAAAATACAAGGATTTGGATTGATTTGAGAATGATTTGGCTAAGTTCAAGAATTTAGCTTGAAAGAGTATAAGTTGGATTTAAGTTGGATTTGGACTTGAGTTCTGAATTTAGTTTTGGTTATTTGAATTTGTATTTCATTTATATTTGTGAATATAAATGAGAATATAAATGGGTTATGAGAAAATCTTTTGAATTTGGAGTGATTTGAATTTGGTTTGGCTAAGTTCAAGATTTGACTTGAAAGAGGATAAGTTGGATTTAAGTTGGATTTAAGTTGGATTTGGATTTGAGTTTTGAATTTAGTTTTGATTATTTGAATTTATATTTCATTTATATTTGTGAATATAAATGAGAATATAAATGGGTATGAGAAAATCTTTTGAATTTGGAGTTGATTTAAATTTGATTTGAGCTATGTCCATAAGATGAAATCAAAAGGGCTTAGGAAAGATTTTGGATTTGGAATTAATCATGTGTTTCAATTATTTGATTTGAAATTGATTCATAATTTGAGTTTTGGAATTCATTTATGATTTGAGAAAATCAATTGAGTTGGAATTGATTTAATATTTGATTTGGAGTTTGGTTTGAAAGAAGGAAGCAAGGATTGGATTTAAACTATAGGGTAGGCAAATCTTTCTAATACCCCTAAGGCATAACCTATTCCTATGGCTAACTCTTATAAGTCTCTAGGGTTAGGTTAAGTGTTCACCTAATCACTAGAAGTATGTTAGGACTAAGGAACTCTTAGTGTTTAGAGGAGTCCTTATGCATAAGATGAAGAAGTTGGAAGCTCACTCCAAAAGTGAGGTCAACAGTATGGTGTATTTTAGCTAACATTTATTTTGTAGGTGTAACTAGATTTACTTTCCTTCTCTTTTAATATAATTTTTCATTAAGATTAGGATAAGTGTTATGGGGATTAAGGGTGAGCATTGGTTATAAGACCATGTCTTATATACCATATGATACCTTTAGCAAGCTACATCTAATCAAGCCAAAAGAAAAAATAAATGGAGCAAATCAAAATGAAGAAAGAAAGAAATGAAGCAAATCAAGATGAAGGAATGAAAGATGAAGAGTGAAGAATAGAGAATGAAGAATGAAGACCCCATAACACTTATCATTTTATAATTGTTTTTATTCTTTCATTATCGGATGTATAAGGGTAGAGCTCACGGATTCTTTTTTCGGGTTATCTTGCGCCGACCACCGACCTCTTATTCTTTTGCGATAGCTTTATAAAATTATTTGATATTTTGTTTAGCTTGTGCATTAGAAATAGCTTGCCTTTTCATAGCTTCTTTATGATTAGTGATTGTTGTGTGGCCTAGATGCGATTAGGCTCCTAGGACAAAAATAAATTTTTTATCTAACTAACAACTCATAACTAAAATTTTAAAATAATTCATAACCTCACATAAAAGCCTAAGAATTAAATCAAGATAATAAAAATATTTAGCAACCCCTTAACTGGATGATTGTATGTATAACATTATCCATGTCATATTCTTCCACTCTTGTTAAGAGAGGGCTTCCATCTGTGCTGGAAAATAAAGGCTTGACCTATAAGAGCCTTTGATGGAAAGACACATCTTTCTCTTTTGATTTAGCCCACAACCAATCTATCATGCATTTAGGCATACAAAAAACCTATAGCTTTTGTCAAAATAAAGAGTCCAAAAATCAAATAAAACTTGTTAAAATTTGTATTAGATTAAGTCATTACTCATACCCTTCATGATCTAGTCTCTTAGGAAGTGAGTTTAAGGACTTAGTTTCATCTTCTAAATAAATAACAGTCTAGCCATCTTGCAAAGCATATGACCTGCCTACATGGATTTAAAGCGTAGGAGGAGTTAGTTGACTTTGGTAATAAGTCCAAATTGGGGTGGTTTACTAAACCCTCTCTTGTAGAGGTAAACCATATACACACTTTCACCTTAGATTTAGGTTGTGTTTTGGCCGTCTCCAAAGCTCCCTAGATTTAAGATCTTAAGTTGTTATTTTTCTTTGTGGACCCTGCATAAATCCTCACCTCTTAGGCATTTCCACAACCTTGTATTGTGGAATTATAAGTCCTATATTTCTAATAAAATTTTAACTCAAATAAATAAATCTCTTCAATTTCAAATACATAAAGTCTAACCATAGGATAGATTGGAGTGCTCACTAGACTTCCTAGTATCATGAGCACTCCCTACTCATCTCCTTTTATTTCGAAAAGAACTCTCCCCCTTTTCATCTCTCCTACTTGATTTTCAAAAATACAACCAATCTTTTGATAGTCCTATATTTGAAATCTTTAGAGATAATAATCACCTACTTTAATCCAGAGTATTCTTGAGGGATTCACATTCCTTAGGATATAATTAACTATGAAAGCTTGCCTCCATAGGGAACTTAACGAACCCGATTTAAATAAACCCTGTTTTACTTTTCCATGTAAAGTAGGGAAAATCTTTGGTATATTTGAAGACCCATCATGCCTTAGGAGTCCTTATTAGGTGATTAGGTCCATTATAGGGTAGTGACTTCTATCTCTCGAGATAGTACACTATTGCTTAATGTCACCCTAATAAGTATATTTGATGCATGGTGTCCTCTCACAGCACACAACACAAAAAATATATATATATAAACACCACAACATTTTTTATACATCTTAACCGAGTCTTTTTAGGTCTACCTCTATATTTCTTAACATATAGTAAATCTAATGCATCTCTCTCAGATCTTGGCGCAGTGATGTGGCCAAATCATCTAAGGTGACTCTCTCTAATCTTATCGTCACTCGAGCATACTCATTACATTTTCATCTCTAAGAGTAAAAGCCAGGATCCACTTGAGCATCCTCATCTCTACAACATAACTTGAGTCTTATGCTTCTCTTTTATTGTAACATTTTGCACCATAAATCATTACAGGTCTTACCACCATCTTAGAAAATTTTTCTTTAAGTTTTTATGGTACTTTTCTATCACACAACAGACCAGATGCATTCCTCCACTTCAACCATCCAACTTGAATGATATTAATAACATCTCCATCTATTTCACCATCATTTTGAACAATAGAGCCTAAATATCTGAATCGCTCACTCTTTTTAATTACTTGTTCTTCCAATGTCACAACACTACCACTAGAACTTCTACAACTAAAATTACACTATATATATTTAGTTTTAGATATACTTAAATGAAAACCTTTAGACTCTAAAGTTGACCTCCGTAATTCAAGTTTCTCTTGGACTCCCTCTCTAGTCTTATCAATAAGAAGAATGTCATCAGCAAAAAAGCATACACCAAGGTACATCTTCCTGTAAATGCCTAGTAAGAACATTCATAGCTAAAGGAAAAGGATAAGGGCTTAAAGCTGATCCTTGATGTAATCCAACTAAAATAGGAAAATATTTTATCAATACTCCTTGTGGTTGGACAAAAGTAAATATTATACATATCCTTAATGACTTGAATATAATCAATATTAACTCCTTTCATTTCTACAACTCTCCAAAGAATATCTCTTGAAACTTTATCATAAGCTTTCTCTAAATCAACAAATATCATATGCAGATCTTCCTTACTTTCTCTATCCTTCTCCATCAAACTTCTTAACAAATGTATAGCATCCATAGTAGATCTACCTGGCATGAAACCAAACTGATTGTGAGAAATTTTTATATCACATATAACTATGTTAAATTACTCTCTCCCATAATTTAATGTATGACACATTAACTTAATTCGATATAATTTGCACACTCTTGTGATCACATTTATTCTTAAATATAGAAACCAACAAACTCTTTCACTAATCTGGCATCTTTTTAGACTTTAAAATAACCTTAAAAAAATTTGTAAGCCAAGAAATTTCTTAATCTCTTAAATATTTTCACACTTCCATTAGAATATCATCAGGTCCTACTATTTTTTTCACATTTCATTTTATTTAAAGCTTTTCTAACTTCAAATTTACTAATATGATGATAAAAATAAAATTCTCTATTTTTATTTAGGATATCAAGGTTGCTAAAATCAATCGTATTTTCATATATTTCATTAAAAAGTTTATCAAAATATCTCATCCACCTATTTTCAATATCCTTTTCGAAGAAAAATACTGTATAATTTTCATCCTTAATATACCTCACTTGAACTAAATCTTTACTTCTCATATCTCTTTAGTTGGCTAGCTTATACATACATCTTTCACCTTCTTTGATATCTAATCTATTGTATAAATCACTAAAAGTTAAATTTTTTGCATCATATATTATTTTCTTAGAATCTCTATGACCACTTTATATCTTTTCCCAAATTTTTACACCTAAACCAAATTTATAGCAATGCTTCTTATTTATTTTCTTTCTAACTCCACCACCAACTATTTTTTACTAAAATAAACTTTCCTTTTGATTATCAAGCACATTTTTTTGCAACTTGCTACTTTTTCCAACATAACATTAAACTTTTAACATCCCAAATTCTAAGCTCTTATAGTTTGCTTTTAAAACTATTTTTATTAGTGTTCTTTAAGTGCCCCCATCTAATCCTAAAAATAATCATTTATTTTATTTTTCATCTTCTATTTTTTTTCATCTTAAAATGTAAAACTAGCAATTGATGTTGGGTAAAACTTTTCGGAATGACCTTACAATCTTTACAATCTAAATGACCTAATTTTCTTATCAAAAAATAATTAATTTGTCTTTTACAAAATCCATTTTTATAAGTAATAATATGCTCATCTCTTTTCTTAAATAAAGTATTAGCAATTTACAAATCATAGGCTAAAGCAAAATCTAATATAATCATACATTCTTCATTAGTCACCCCAAATCCATAGTCACCATGAATATTTTTAAAATTTTCTATCACTCTACCAACATATCCATTTAAATCTCTTCGAATAAATAATTTTTCTTCAAAAGATATCTTTTATATTAATTCATCTAATTCATTCTAAAATTTTTGTTTAGCACATCCAAACCTACTTGAGGAGCATAAATACTTATAAATTTGATAATCTTAGTATCAATAATAATCTTTAAAGCTATAATTCTCTCTCTAAATCTATTAATATTTATAACATTATCCTTCAAACTTTTATCCATACTCACACCTATGCCTTTTTTAATTCGACTTCTACCTGAATACCAAAGTTTAAAACCTAAACTATCAATCTCATTGGCCTTCTCCCCAACTCATTTAGTTTCTTGAATACATAAAATATTTATCTTCCTATGAATCATAATATATATTAATTCTATTAATTTACCTATAAGTACCTATATTCCAACTTTGTAACATAATTCTAATTTCATTGACTAACTTCTTTGCATCCATCCATAATGTGAGAACCATTGCTTATTTAACACACCGTGACCCTTGCACACTTTTCACTATATTCAAAACCTGACTTTTAAACTTTCAAGGGACACCCTAGCATTAAAACAATATTTTAAAGATTCATGTCATGATTATTTCAACAAGTTTTACACGGTTTATTATCTATCAACCCTTTATTTTTCACATCGGGACTTGGGACCAGAAAGGCATTGTTTAGTTTTAAAATCTATATAAAGAAATGATTTAGTTTTAAAAATTAATTAAAATAATTAATTAAGGGAATCTTTGTGGGATCAAAAATTAATGAAAATTTTAAGATTTTTTATACACACTCTTTCTCTTTCAAACTCTTAATAAGAGCAAAGTTCCAAGGCGATCAAGATTTTCTCAAGGTTTAAAATAGATCAAGATTTTTGACAAGACTTAACGATCAACATCATGTTATAAGATCATTTTTCTCTTTTTTAATTTTGATTTATTATAGGAAGATTTACATACATATCACACAATTCTTATGTATTTACATATATAATACCCAAAGTTAGGTTTTCTTTACTTATATAGCAATTTCTTATGCTTAAAAAGGTGCATTTCACTTTTAAAAGTGAGTGATGATATTTTAATGTGGTATTGAAGATTAAGATATAATATTTGTAAAAAATTGAAGTTTATATATTAGATATGTAAATACAAAAGAATTATGTGATATGTATGTAAATCCCCCTTTATTATATTGTTAGATCTAAAGTTAGCAAAAATTAAAATCTACTTTATTTTTGCCAAGAAAGTGTACTTAAAAATTATTATATTTTAGATTTATATATTTAGGTTGTAAGAGTTTGTGCACTTATATTTATTTTAACACAAAATGTTACTTGAGTAGTAGAATCCAGTCTATAAGTTTGATCAGGTATGGATGCAGACAAGGGCGAACCACATAAGAATTGACTTGTGTGTTTACATTTTATACAACTTTTTTTGAAAACCTTATACATCATAATTTTTTTAAAGTAAATAATAATATTATTATTATTATTATTATTATTATAATAGTAATTAAATTAAAATTTTAATGCACCAATTCATCTCCCTCCTCTCTCTTCTCTTGGTGTGCCATAACCTATAATTATAAAAGAATATCACCAAAGACGAGGAATGTGTTGAAATAGGAAGGGCAATCAAAATTTGAATTATCCATAAAGAAGTATTAGAAAAAAAAATTTCTTTTCGATCACATAAACACTTAATTTAGTTGGCTAAAAAATATTTTAGATTAAAACTTATGTATTTTTTAGTTTTTATTCATTTGTTTTTAAAAATGAGTCCAACTATATTTTATGTGATTTCTTCTAGCCGTAACATTGCTCTAAAGTGTATGTGATGGTAGCATTAATGTAAAACAAGCATTGCATAGTTGGATCACAGTTCAACTCCGCTCCCACTCTGGCGCAAGTAAGCATACTGCGCCCCCCTCATGTGTTGTTTCGCTCCAATGTGCCTATAATCAAACCCTAATCCTGACGTTTCTCATATAGCCTCCTCTTCTTCATCCTTGCGCACTCGTTTGATCGTAGCCTGATAACTTGCTCTTCGGTTCTATTCAATCTATCTCTCACGCTGCTATCTCCACGTCTCGGAACGATGAAAAACGCTTGGAAGTCGCTCTACCCTCGAATCTCTGCAGAGCTTCCAAGGATTGGTTTATCCCAGGTGAGGACATCGGAACACCACATTCATCAATTCGTTCATGCTCTAGTCTGCCTTCGTGCTGATGGGAACCTTGAACGCCGTTATTTCTCGTCGGAGCCGGCCATAGAGCGCAAGGACCGCGATCTGGCCATTGTTGCGGATATCTTTTCTAAGCCCATCGAATCCAGCGATATCCAGGCCGAGCTGGAATCTCGCAATGTTTTTCTGGATCAGGATACGGTATATTTGGCTCTTCAGAGCTTGTCAGGGAATTTGAAACCGAACGGAGGTTCTTTGATTGGGTATCTGATAGAGATAGCCAGATTTTGAGGTCAAAATCTTATAATTTGATACTTAGAATTATAGCAACCAAGGGAGAATCAGGGGAGTTCTGGGACTTGGTTGAGACCATGAAAAGGAAAGGCTTTGGGATCTCCAAGGAAACATATTTGAAGATCCGTGAAAATCTTGTTAACGATGGAAAGGGGGATGATTTTGGCATGCATTTGAAAGAAGTGTCTCTCAATAATGCCGATCAACAACTGATTGCGAGAATGTGCCCAAAGATTTGTAGGATACTCAAGGAAAAAGAAGATACAGAAGAAATACAGAAGAACTTACTGAATTTAAACATTTGTTTGTCATCTGAGTTGGTTGTTTCTGTTCTGGAAAGAATAAGCTCCAATCCACAAAAAGCTTTGGTCTTTTTAGAATGGGTCAGAGATGTTCGATCGTTCAAAATAGATTGTAGTGTTTACAATGCAATTGCCAAGGTTTTGGGTCGAGAAGATTGCATTAAGGAATTCTGGGACGTTCTTCATAAGATGAGAAATGCTGGATATAAACTGGAGAATGATATATATTTTATAGTCTTGGATAGGTTTCACAAGAGAAAAATGGTTACTGCTGCCGTGGATTTGTATGAGTTTGCCATGAATGGTCTAGAAAAGCCACCAACCAGTGATTTTTTGCACCTTTTAAAAAAGGTTGTTGTAAGCAAAGATCTGGACATGACTTTGTTATCAAGGGTTGTTAACATTTTTATGAATTCTGGAAATTCCATCAATGCATCAACTTTTGATGGTGTACTGAAATCGCTTAAGAGTGTTGGCAGATTGGGAGAGTGTGACAATGTATTGAAGGCCATGGAGGAAGGGGGGTTTGTAGCAGATAGTTCAATGCACAACCAGGTAGTTGCAGGACTCTGCAGTGCTGGAAGACTTGATGCAGCTTGTGAGTATGTGAAGAACCTCGAAAAATTTGGCCGCATTCCAACTTTGAAGGCCTGGGCATCTTTAGTTCAAAACCATGCTCTAGCAGGTGAACTTGACAAGTCAGTTTCTTATTTTCATGAAATGGTTGAAACAAAAGGGTGCGGACATGATGATGGTACTGCATTTGAAGTATTGGTCAATAGCCTCTGCAAGAAGAATAGAAATATGGATGCTTTCAAGATTCTTAAAGAGATGGTCATGAAGAAGAAATATCGACCGCTGCATAGCACTTACAAGTTTCTTATTGAAAAGCTGGTGAATCAGGGTAGATTGAAAGAAGCTATGAGCCTTCTTGAGTTGATGAAGGGCCATGGATTTCCACCTTTTGCCCGTTTATTGTTCACATGTCCAAGTCGGGCTCTGTTGCTGATGCTATGGGATTTCTCAAGGCAATGACTGTTAAGCAATTCCCATCCAGAGCGATCTTTCTTCGTCTTTTTAGAGCTTTACTGGAGGCAGGGAGACACGAAGTTGCACATGACATACTTTCCAAATCTCCAGGTTGTGTTCGTAACCATGTGGATGTCTTGGATGTCTTGGATATTTTCTGTTCTTGAAGTCAAATGAAACTGTTATGAATTGAAATTATTTAACTTTGGTTAATTTGGACTTAATCAATTGAAGAGATTGGTACAATTGCTTTGTGTTTAATTTCCATTGAAAGAGTAGTTTTTAAGGGTATCACCCTTCTGAATCCTTCACATTCAGTAGTCCAAATAACGGAGTCCTATGCAGCTGTCTTAGGCCCTTTAATATAGTCCTTACAATGTTTGTATTTATTATTGTTAATGTTGAAGGGCTTATATATATTTTTTCCCATAAATTTGATGACAACTTCTAAAGTTTGTTTGGGATAAAATATAAATGCATGCTACTCATGAAATATTTGCCCCATAAATCTGAGTTGTATGCATTGTATGTTAGGATTGCTCATTATTGATTTGATGGTATCATCTAATGATGTGTTAAATGTTCTACATGTTATTCAAGTATAGACTAAATCATAGCGATGATGGCATTATGCACTAAGCTTGCTTGGAGCCTTTGCAACTTGAAGTGGAGCTCTAGATGAACTATTCAAGAGATACAAGTGTGCAAATAAAGATTTCAAGGTCATTAATCTATTGTTTTTTGAATTTTTTAATGCAAACTAATTGAGTGAGACTTAACAAAGATCTCAAAAATGATAAACACAAATTGAAATGAATAAGATTTTGTTATAATTATTCAATATGATATTTTATATTATAAAAATATTTATAATTTTTTATAATTTATTTGACTTAATGTTTACTTATTTTGTTTAATGCTAATTAAACAATGTATTAATTTCTTATTAATCATATATTTAATGCTATAAAATGTGTTTGATTTATATAAATTTATGTTTTTGATCAATTCATATATTTGGCAAGTTTTTATCTTCATTTATTTCTCATATAGATGCTTTGATGGCTTAAATATTAATTATTTCATCTGATAATAATAGTAAAAGTTTGGATGAGAAGTTCTACTTCAAAGTTCATTATCTCGAAGAAGATAAGTGGTCATCATCTTCAAGTTTTTTTTTATACAGAATCTCTAAAATTATTCTCTCGTATTCTCTTGTACCTTAGTTTATTGTGTACTCTTATATTGTTTGTGGTTATAATTGTTGGTCGTAGTTTTGCTCACCATAAAAGTTTTGAAAAGCTTTCTAAGGTTTTCTTTGACTGTTGCTAAGTTTTAGCTTAGAGATGCGTGCTTTACCATAATCAAGGTGAATATGCTATTCCTTTTAAAGCAATAATGTGCATCTATTTCTCAATCGATTTGCAGGTGGAGTAATGGTTTCTCTATTGGCTTGGGAGTAATTGATAATAAAATCTTAGGCATGATGATGTTTTGGTTGAGTTTTATAGGAAAATTTTGAAGTGCTAAAAATGCACACTCATTCGATAGCATTTCCAAGATTTTTAGTTTGGCAGCCCACTAATTTATGTTAATGGGTGGACCTTGTCTATAGTAGAAGGAAATTTAAATTGCTTACAAATAATTTTACTATTTTTGCTTGATGTTTCTTCATCATTTGCAGTAAATATTTTCTTATACTTGTTTGCTTAAACCTGTGATTTGAAAATTTTAACCACTAGAGATGAAAGAGTTCAGCTTGTTTCCAATGCTGTGCTAGCGCAATGTCTCTTGAAGCTAATTCTGCTCAGAAAATGTATAGCTAATAGAGTTCATTAAGGGGCTATTTTGTTGGAAGTAAAGGAGTGTGATGTAAACAAAATCAAAGTACTTCAGATTATTTGGTCATCGGTGCCTAGTTTTCTGATATCCCATCTCCTTGTGCAATCTGGTGGGGAGACAGTGGAGCCACCTTCCTTGGCCATGACAAGGCGGTGGTTTGGCTGCTTGGGGGCAGGTGGATGAGCTATTTAAGAGAGAAGAAATTAGCATCATCTTAAGTGGCTTGAAGAGGCTTCCTGTTACATGAGAGGGCTAGAGCCACCCTTGAGAATTCTTAGTAACTTCTTAGTAAGCAGCTCGAGATTCTGAGGATAAACTTATTAAGTGGTCTAATAGTCTTTCCGAAATGAGCTTCTTGCTCCATCTTTAAGGGTGACCGTAGTATCTCCAGCAAGCAGTGGCCTTCTTCCTTTTCTTTCTTTTACTATATAGTCGAAATAGTACTAGACCATTTGCCACAGTCTTCACAAGGAAAATCTCCATGTTGGAACAACTAATTCCACTTTAATTGATGAGGAAAATGTTGTTAAAGGCTTCGTCCCTATGGCAGTGTCTAGTAGGAGAATTTCTAAGGGGAAGTCATCCTCATGGACCTCATCTTTGATTTTGCTCTCTACGAATATTTTGGGGTTGGTAACTTCTTGAAGATGAGTTGCTGAATAGAAGAAGACGATTGTGCCTCTTCTATTAGCATTTGAGGTGATCTAGATTAAGGGGAAGTTATATAATTCTTTTTTTTTTTTTGCTTTTGATTTGAGTAAAATAGAAGTATGAAAAATAAAAAAGAAGATAGACATATAAAACACATAAGGACTCATCATGTGATACTTACCATAAGAGTGAACACAAAGACTTCCATAACTTTTTTATTATATTTTGGTTCCTAATTTGGACTTCCTTTGGTTGCTTCAATATATAAAACTTGTCTTATAAAAGAATGATTTTATTTTCACTCATTTTTTGTGCAAAATAATTTTTAGTTGCACACAACTAAATCATGGAATCCATAAACTTCATTGTTTTACCATATCTAACTTAAAGCAAATGGGCCTTTGTATGAGTTTATTTTACTTGAAATGATAATCTAATATATACTATAATCTAGGTATGTGTTTGAATGCATCTAAAATTAGATGTCTAATGCAACAGAATTTTATTGTTGTTCTTGAAAATGATAACTATAAGTTAACTATAAGTTTTTGAAGGTTATGCAGATTACAAGATTTTATTGAATTTTTTAGGCAGGATGAGTACGAATCATTTTGATGGGTTAATTAGGGCTACATGTTGGGGTATTTAGGAAGAAGATTAACAGGTTAGGTATTTTTGTTTTGAACTTGAGAAGATTTTAAAATTGATGAAAGTTTATGTTATCAAGAAGAGAGCGCTTTGTCCCTGGTTTTATGATCTATGTAAGTATTCCTACTTTTCATTCTTTTGATGTTTGGAAAGCCTTATTCATGCTCACTAACTAGTAGTAATTGATTGTGTTTGCTTATTGGATAAGTTAGCTAACTTATTAGGGTGTACATTCGGTCGATTCGATTAGATTTTATGTTAAATTAAATTAATCAAACTGATTAAGTTGAAATAACCAAACCGATCAATTATTATACAAAATCGAATAAATCAAATTAAATAATACTTCAGTTTATTTGATTCAATTTTTGGTTAATCGACTAACATATACATATTAAAGGAACGAAACTAAACATATATATATTTGATTAGAGGAATTCTGCTATAAGCGCTGCATTATAAGGTGCACATAATATGAATAACCCTAAAATTACAAAAGAATATTATGATTCATAATCACATTTAAGTCAATAAAAGTGAGTAGAAGTATCACTTTTGTAGCTGTCAATTGTCATAGCCTCCTTGTCTCAATGATGTTCTAAGCATTTCTCTTCAAAATATGTAAGAATATATAGATTTGGAGAGTGAGGCTCAAGCTCATCTTTAAGAATATCATTAACAAGATTCAAACACAATATCTAAAAAATATGATATATGTAAGGACAACAATAAATTTGAGAAATTCCACTCTTGAAATTTTGTTTGATATCGTTTGGAATACGTCCAAATCGTGTTTTCATTTCAAACGTTTGGTTCAAGTAAAGTAAAATTAGGTCATTTCAAATACACCGAAAGGCCGGTTATGTATTTGGAATTGGTGATTTCAAATACACGCATAAAGTGATGGCGAGCCCAGAGCCCGCCCAGCCGCCGCCCACCGCTTCTCACGCCCGTAGCCGCCGCCACCGCCATTGGCCGCGCCGCCTCGGCGCCCGCGCCAAACTTCAGCGTGATTCTTTTATATTTTGTTAAAAAAATCTGAGGTTATGAATTTATAAAGCTCTCAACTATAAAGTAATCATTTATTAAATTTCTACGTTGTATTAACTTTTTCGCATTCTAATCACGGTGGCAAACAACCCTAAGAAGGAAGGCAATAATATTAAAAATAAGTCATCAATTGTATGTATACATTAGTCATCACATCTTTGCTCTCATTGTAAGCATTTATTAGAGAGGCATACCAACCACCACATACACCTATCCACAAGTAAATAAAGACAATAAAAAATAGGCAGCAAAGAGGCAAACTAGTGAAGGTAAGTGCTAGCAGCAAAGGCTGCACTCAAGGGTGTAGATAAAGGGTAAGAGCAGCAGAAAAATATTGTTACATTCACCAAATAAGAGTACACCATAATGTCGCAATCATGGATAAAGGCACAATGAAATACAACAACTAATAGCTTATCCAAATGTGAAATGATTGATCTGAAGAAACGCTACAAAATTTCATAGGTAAAATAACTATCATTAATTTCTTAGGATAAAATCTCCATCATCATCGGCATATTGCAAAATTTTTCAAGCATCATGATAAGTCAAGCGAAGAAGTTAGTGTTTCACTTATAAATTTTGGTAAATATGTAAAAGAATAAATAGATAAATAAATTTATTTAATTAATAAGAAAAAAGAAATAAATATTTTTGCAACTAAAAAATATTTTTATCGAATTTATCGATGTCATTAATATCTTATTTCATATTATTTTGCATTTTTGCTTATATCTAATTTTGAGTAGAAATGCGATCTTTAGTGATAAATAGTTTCTAAATGTATCAAGAATAAGATCATTGATGCTAAACATTGATTATGAAGCAACAACAGAAATTAGAATTGTCAATATATCATGAGACATGTATGAGAGGATATAAAATCTTAGTGTATTAATCTTCCACAAATCTAAAATATCAAAAATCATTTTTCATGACTTTAAACTCCTTAAATTTAATACTTATCTAGATCTATTTTGTTATTTAAGTCATCTTTTCTAGCATTAGATCTTTTAAATTTTCAACCATTACATATCTCCTCAAAGAAGATTGCAATTGTAAATCACTTGTTCCTTCGGCAAAAAATTATTTTTCAACAAGATAGCTTTCTACCAAGGTGAACTAATTATTTATTTCAGTGGGCAAACTTTTTAAATAATTAAATAATATAATAATTTAAAATTTAAAAAATATACATAATTAACTGTTAAGAATAATTTTTCAACAAGATCTCATAATTAATTTTTTAAGAGATTTTTTTTTTTTTTTTTTGAGGGTGGGCATTTGTCCACACCATAAGGTGGATCGCTCCTGCTTTCTAGCTTTCAACTTATAACCTTCATTTTATAATCATAAAATATATCATAGTATGATAACCTAATAAGTTGTACCAAAAGTACTCCATCTATGTTGTTGTATATATTCATCACAACAAATTCTATATAGTGTAATTTAAAACAAAGATATAAAATAACAACAAGATACATATTCAAATTCATTTTTTATATTATCATCAAAATTTGTTTTCATTTTTAAGTCATGTTTCTCACATTTATATATTCATTTGTCAAGTTTTATGAAGAAATACAACTTTTGTAATTTTATTAAAAAAGGTATTTAATGTCATATACAAAGAACAAGATATTCTTAAAACATCACTATTATTGCATTCTAGAAAATCAGTTGCAGTAGAATAAAAATTTACATCTTAGCTTTGTTGCGGAATCCAGCATACACACAGATGTTTGAGGAATTAATAAGAAAACTCCAGAATGTTTACGTGAAAAAATCTCGAAAGAGGGAAAAAATCAGGCTAAAAAATCTTACTATGTATCTTTTGAGTACAAAAGTTTCCCAATAATAGGATTACGAGAATATGAAGAGAAGGCGATAAGGGAATCTGAATCACAATAATAAATATAGTCGCGTTCAGTTGTAGATTCTTAGCGGTAAGATGATGGTGAAACGGCGGGGATCGCGGCCAGCGATGAAGGTCGTCGTGGTGATGACCAGCGAAGATGGTCGGCGATAATTGGCGGTAATGCTGATAGTAGTGTGGCGGTAGCCGGTTGATGTCGGCTGATATGTCAGCAGCGATCGCAGCGGCAGTGGCAGCGGTGGTCGGTGGCGCCGGCGAGATTAGCAACGATGAGGATCGGCGATGGCGGTAGCGAGCGGCGGTGGTTGGTAACGGGGTGGTCGCGACCGTCAGTGGTGATTCTGATTATGCGGAGGATTTTAAGTCTTAGAGCTCTCATCTCTTTTGCTTGGGCTCTCCTCATATATGAAGAATGAGAGGCTATTTATAGATTAGAGTTATGTTTACGTAAATACATGCAAAGCAACCACTCCATCAGGACGGCTCAAAATGATTCCTTTAATCATTTGATGTATTTTAAGTATTTGAATGCTCAAATGAAGTAATTATGAGATCTTGGGCTTGTTCGATCGGCTCGTCAAGGCAGCTCAATTTGACTATAAACACTTCATGTTTAAGAGCTATTTAGGGATTTAAGCGATATCCCAAAGTTTCAATGATATTTTAAGTGCTTGATCTCACTAGTTTCAACTTAGGATCAACTTGCTTTTGACATCAAGATTAGTGCTTAGTAGTATTTTAAGTACCATCGGTTGTCCCCTGATATTATCTCAATCATCTAAAAATATATCATAAATACTTGAAAATAGCAAATTCTTCAATGAAATTTGTAGGTCCATTAATATATTTTGAGAACAGATCTTTATGTTAGCATAATATTATGATCCGCAGCGGGTGAAGCGCGGATGCATCAGGTATCGTCTGCGCTGCATAACAGCGGCCATGGCATGGCCTTGGCTGTGGTGGCAGAACCGCGAGGCGAGCTTTACCCGGGGAAGCGTCAGCGAGTTAAGCGCCAGTCGCGGCCATGAAGCGTCAGGAGCGGTGTGGGCGGAGCGGATGGTCTGATTTGGTGGGCCACGCAGCGTGGTGTCAGCGAAGCGGCAGTCCAGAGTGAAAGCGGGGCGAGGCGTTGGTCATGGTGGCGTGTCGGCAGCGTTGGTGCTTCTGAAACAAACCACGGTTTTTTGTCCGTTTTCTGTGGTTTTCACCCATTTTTTGCAATTTTTCTTTGATTTTTTACCTTTTGCCCCTATAAGGGGTCTATAAAACCCCCCTAGGGCCAAGGGAGAAGGCACACACCTCATATGCTCTAGTGTTCCTCTTTTTCTTAAGAGAAGGTTGAGGTGATCAAGAGTAGTTCATCTGGCGGCTCCGGTTTCCCTCCAAAGAGGTGTCAGCTCTCGTCGGGCCAGGGGAGGGTGAGGCCGTAGTTTATTATTGAGCGGTTTTCCCTCAAAGAGGTTGTCCTCATCGATCGGGGTTGGTGATCAAGACCCATAGTTCATATGGCGCTTTGGTTTTCCCTCGAAGAGGCGTCTATCCTCGTTGGACCCGGGTTGGGCGATCAAGCCTTGTAGTTCATCTGGCGAGGCTCAATTTTCCCTCGAAAGAAAGGCAGTCCCGTCGGTTGAGGGTTGGCGTCAAGGCCGTAGTTCGCCGGCGAGCTCCGGTTTTCCCTCGAAAAGGTCACCGTCGGACCGACCATGTTCGAAGGCGATTAGGGCCTGTAGTTCATACTTCTTCTTGTGGAAAATTAGATTTCTTGAACCTCCAATGGATGGTTTAATAGTTGACAATAAAGATGGTGGGGAAACATCAATTAGGAACCATCGTTGATCGAAAAGTCGATAGATAATTTCAGAGTATCATTCTCCATGATGTTACTTGATGTCATTAACATATATGGAAGAGGTTGAATCGAATCCGCCAAGGATTTTTGACCCATCTGAGATTGTTTGTCAAAGTGTTACTTGATGACGTTAACCCGTATGGAAGATGTTGAATTAAATCTACTGAGAATTTTTGACATATTTGAGGTTGTTTGTCAGAGTGTTACTCGACGATGTTAACCTGTATGGAAGAGATCGAATTAAATCCGAGGATTTTGACTATCAGCATTTGTTAGAGTGTTACCGATGACATTAACTGTATGGAGGGTGAATCGGGATGATTTTGACCTCAGAGGTTATTGTAGTGTTACTCGATGGCGTTAACTTGTATGGGCGAGGTCGAATTGAATCGGTGAAGATTTTTTATCCGGAGGTTGTTTGTCGAGTGTTGCTCGATGGCGTTAACTATGGAAGAGGTTGAATCGAATCAGAATTTTGAACAATCGAGGTTGTTTGTCGAGTATTACTCGATGGCGTTAACGTGTGGAAGAGGTTGAATTGAATCCGGCGAGAATTTTTGACTATCGAGGTTGTTTGTCGAGTGTTGCAGATGGCGTTAACGTATGGAAGAGAATCATCGATGATTTTTGACCTATCCGAGGTTGTTTGTTAGATATTTTCGGTGGCGTTAACTTGTATGGAAGGAATTCAATTAGGCGGTGAGGATTTTGATCTATCTGAGGTTATTTTTCAGAGTGTTACTCGATAACATTAACCTATTTGGAAGAGATCGAATTAAATCCACTGAAGATTTTTGACCTATCCGAGGTTGTTTGTTAGAATCTTACTCGATGACGTTAACCTGTGTGGAAGAGGTTGAATTGAATCTGCTGAGGATTTTTGACCTATCCGAGGTTGTTTGTCAAAGTGTTATTCGATGACGCTAACCTATGTGGAAGAGGTTGAATTGAATCTGCTGAGGATTTTGACTATCAAGGTTGTTTGTCGAGTGTTACGATGGCGTTAACGTATGGAAGAGGTCGAATTGAATCGGCGAGGATTTTGACTATCCAGAAACTTGTTTGTTAGAATATTTTCGATGGCGTTATCGTATGGAAGAGATCAAATTGATCGAGGATTTTGACTATCCAGTTTGTTTGTCGAGTGTTACTGATGGCGTTAACTTTGTATGGAAGAGAATTGAATCCGAGGATTTTGACTATCCGAGGTTGTTTGTCAAAATGTTACCGATGGCGTTAACTTGTGTGGAAGAGGTCGAATTGAATCCGGGAGGATTTTACCTATCGAGGTTGTTTTCGAGTGTTACGATGAGGTTAACTTTTGTATGGAAGAGGTCAATTAGAATTTTGACACTCGAGGTTGTTTGTCGAGAATGTTACTGATGATGTTAACACTATGGAAGAGGTCGAATTGAATCCGGCGAGGATTTTTTAAATCAGTTGTCGGTTTTTCGATGACCGTGTATGGAAGAATTCGAATAATCCGTGATGGACTGATGTTCGAATGTTACTCGATGGCGTTAACGTATGGAAGAGGTTGAATCCGCTAAGGATTTTTGACTATCCGAGGTTGTTTGTCAGAGTGTTACTCGATGACATTAACCTGTATGGAAGATGTCGAATTAAATCCACTGAGGATTTTTGACCTATCCGAGGTTATTTGTCAGAATATTACTCGATGACGTTAACCTGTGTGGAAGAGGTTGAATTGAATCCGCTGAGGATTTTTTACCTATCTGAGGTTGTTTGTCAGAGTGTCACCCGATGACGTTTACATGTATGGAAGAGGTCGAATTGAATCCGCTGAGAATTTTTGACCTATCCGAAGTTGTTTATCAGAATGTTACTCGATGATGTTAAACCTGTGTAGAGTAGGTGCGAAGTTTTTACCTATCCAAGGTTATTTGTCAGAGTCTTTGCTCGATGACGTTAACCTGTGTGGAGTAGGTGCCCAGTTTTGACCTATCTGAGGTTATTTGCTAGAATCTTTGCTTGATGACGTTAACCTGTGTGAAAGAGGTCAAATCAAAACATCCGTTTGTGGTTGTAGCCAAAGTTTCTCCTTAACCTTAGTTTTGTTTTTCCATAAGTATGATTGGAAAATCATAATTTGCAAAGCTATATCTCTTCTCAATGTTGAAATATCCTCCAACTTTGACTTATTTCTTGGGATGGTAATCGGTTAAATGCTTAACATATTAACATGGGCGATCTTCTGAGATTAAGAGTTGCCCCCTAGTTTCTGACAAAATCTGAAAGAACGAAGTTTGATGAATCTTCATTCTTCGCTTGCGCTTCTTAAAAGCTTGAAATGCTCCACCTCGATGGTGGTTTTAATCTTGTTGGGAAACTTTGTCGCCATACAAGATGAAATAATGAGAATCAGTTTCCCACAGACGGCGCCAAACTGTTATTTGATGACGACGAGGGTTGCACGACCACCCCCGTTGGTTGCCAACCACTGCCGCCATTGCCGATCCTCATCGTCGTCAATCTCCGTCGTCGGTCGCCGCCGCCGCCCATCCCCGGTTGCCGCCGCCGACCATCGCCGGTCATTACCACCGGTCGCCTCCACCATCACCGGTCACCATCGCTAACCACCACCGTCGGTCGCCGCCGCCAACCATCACCGGTCATTACCACCGGTCATCACCATCAATCATCGTCGTCGGTCATCCCCGCCGACTATCGGCGTCGCATGCGTTGACCACTTATCGCCATTGCGGCTGCGCCACCGCTAAGCCCGTCTTGCCACCATCGATCATCATTGTCATCAACCATCGTTGCGGTCATCATCAGACCAGGCGCCGATCCGTATTCGACCATCAGCGGCCAACCGGCGGTCATCGCGACAACCTTCGCCTGACCCGACTCATGTTCACCATCATCTACTACCACTAACATACAACGAATGCGACTATATATGTTGTTGTGTGATTCGAGATTTCCATTGTCGACCCTTCTCATATACAATGGGATTATGGAAACTTTGTACTCAAACATATACATGGGGAAGATTTTCTTTGCTAGCCAGTGATTTTTCCCTCTTTTCGAGATTTTTTCACATAAAACTTCTGGAGTTTTCTTATTAATTCCTCAAACATCTATGTGTGTCTTTGACAAAACTAAGTATAAAATTTTATTCTACGCATTGATTTCTTTCTAGCGTAACAACTATCATTTAATACTCTTCTTTTATTATGGCTCTCATCATCTTTCTTCTTCAACTCAAATTTAAATTAAGCATCCATTTTCTCGTACTCTCAATGCTTTATCAAGCTTTTGAATTGCACTGAACATCAAATATGTGAAATTTCATTCAGTAGGAACATCCAATTATAACATATTTTTGCTTATATATATATATTTTCTTATGCTGGTGCATTATTAAAAAATTTTCAGCCTTGTAGGTAATTGTCAACTGTATTTAACTACTCCTCTTATATGGTGCACAAAATTATCTATTTCTTTTAGGTCATCTCATTACAATTAAGTTAATAATATGAAAAATGCATCTTATATAACAATAGACAATTAAGAATACTGTATTCTCTTTTGCCAAAATTTTTTCAAGTATGTGATGATGCCATTATTTGAACTTTTATTATCAATTTGTGGTAGTGAAAATTATATCAATCTCTCATTCAACAAGATATTTCTCAACTTGTTGCTTAAATTAATTAACTCACCCTTATGACTGTAGATTGGACAAAAATTTTTTACTCTTATTTGATTTATATTCTTCATCAATAAAATGAACAACGATGCACATATAATTGATTCTCTGAATGAACATCTAAGTATCAGTTATTAAACATATTTTAACGTATGACTTTTTAAATAATCATTTTAGAAGTGCTCTCTCATCTAAGTAAAATTGAAAGCAGATAAATGTTTTAGTTCTTTGTGAAGATATTTGAAATATTGGACATTATTGAGATATAAAATATTTATATCATTAATTTTAAACATGCTTAAAAGGTAATTTATTTATAATAACCATCATATCTAATGCTCTTCTTATATTCATTTGTTGGGGCCTCTTTGGTAGGGGTGTCAATTCGGGTTGGCAGGTCGGGTTTGGGTCTGACCCGAAACTGACCTGACCCGAATAAGGTTGACTCGAACCCGACCCATTTATAAAACGGGTCAAAAACTTCAACCCGAACCCGACCCGATTTCAACCCGATTGACCCGACCCGAATGATCTATTTATGATCAAAATCGAGTCAAATTCGGGTTGGCGGGTCAATTTCGGGTTGACCGGTCAATTTTGGGTCAAATTTGAGTTGGCGGGTCAAAAGATTTGGTTGGAGGTCAACCTTCGACGAAAAAATTAAACGGATCAATTTCTTCAACCCGAACCCAACCCGAAAATTTTTCGGGTCAACCCAAACCCGAATTTTTCGAGTCGGATCAATTTTTGACACCCCTACTCTTTAGGATCCATTTTATTTTATATTTTAAAATTATTTCTAAAATTATGTTTGTTTAGCTTATTTATCATATATCTAATGAAATAACATAAAAAAAGGGATCTTAAGGAGCCTCTTATTGTATTATCTCTTGGCATCTAGGCCTGTCAAAAAGTTCTTAATTTATGAATAATTTATGCTTGTCTCATTATAAAGTTTGTATTTGATTTATTTATTATATTGTTATTTAGGATGCATTTGGGATATTTTTATGACTATTTTATTTTTTTAAAAATAACCATAGCTACATTTTACTATGAGTTTGTTTGTTATTTTGTAGAAAGTTTAGTGATAAAAGTTGCTTCTAAAATTTTATTAGAGTGTGGTGGGATTGTTGATTGAATTTTTAAAAAAAAAATGTAAAATACTTTATAATAAACTTTTAAAAAAGGTAGAGCTGCCCCAAACAGATCCTTAAGGTGCATTTGTGACAATATTCTGGCTGTTTTACTTTTCAGAAAATAATAAGAAAGTAACTACAGCTGTGTTTGGCTACTAGCTTTTAACTACTTTTGAAAAAAAGTTATGATGCAAAATTGCTTTTGAGAACAAGAGCTGTTAGAATGTGGTGACTGTCAAAAAATTATTATTTGAATTCTTTTTTAATATTTGTAGCACATATAACAGCTTTTTAAAAAACTTACAACTAATTATTTAAAAAGCTACAATTGTCCCATAAAGATCCTTAATAGTTATTCTGAGCTTTTTTTTAACGAGTCAAATAAATAGCTTTTGCATAACTCAAAATAGAAGAAAAATAAAACTCATAATAAACTTGCATAAAATGTTTGTTCAACTTGTTACATCAATTATATTGTAAGTATTTTCTGATTGAGTTATGCTTGTTGAACTTCTTGTGAAATATAGGAGGATAAAATGCAAATTTTTAAAAGGAAAATTTGGTGGTCAAATGAAGTCCATCAAATAATTTCACCAAATGCTTGAGTTAGCACTTAGAATTAAGCATACTTTACTTTTTTATGTTTAATACTTTTTGTGCTATAAATTAATTATATAATATATATATATATATATATATATATAAATTTAATTTTGAAATGATATAGGAAAAAAATTATATTGACTTTCTTAAAATTTAACATATTTCAAACAGTATCTCGTGCTAAAGACTCATTTATATTGACTAGTGTCTTTTTTGCTCGTATTATTTTGCCACTTTGTTATTGTGCCACATTATTATAATACTTGAAGTTAAACAAATATAATTTAAACTAGCTTTGACCTTAGTATATTTTATCATTTTGTTTATTCTACTTAAAATTAATATTACTTTTAATATGCATAAATAGGTTTTAAATCTCCCATCAAGTTTCATTTTGAATTAAAATTGAAAAAAATCATTATTTTTTTAAAATAAGCTTTCTAGCTTTAAAATTAAATAAGCCATTGATTAGGTCATTAAAAATTGCTCAAAATCTTAGCACAAATGAAATAAAATATTTGTCTAATTTCTTTCACATAAATTAGCACTATACCTCATAAAAAAATCTATTGTGTTATATGTCAGCACCAACATATAAAAATTTGTTATAAAATAAATAAAAATATAATTTTTTTTTATGATGATTCACAATGTTGCAACTTTCTTGGATAGTCTTAAAGCATTCAAATTTCATAAAGTGTACTGATATGACACTTAAAATATCATTGGAAACTTTGAGACATCAGTTAAATTTCTACAAAGCTCTCAAATATGGAATGTTTATAGTCAAATTAAGCGTCTCGACTAGCCGGTTCCAACAAGCCAAATATCTTATAATTCTGACTTCATTTGAGCATTCAAATATACAAAATACATCATATGATCGAGGGAATCATCATGAGCCGTCCGATGGAGAAGAGTGGTTCGGATTTTGCATGTATTCTGAGGAAGACTCCTCCTCATATAAATAACCTCATTCCTCATATAAGGGGGGCGAGAGCTCTAAAGATCCTCCAAGCCAATCATCGGCGGTTGTCGGCCACCACTGCTGCCGCCATCGCCACGCCGTGATCCTCGTCGTCGACGCGTTTGGTCGTCATCATGCCACTATCGTTGACATCATTCGTAGTCAACATTGTTTCGACGTCGTCGTCACGTTGCTTCTGAATTTGTTGTCCCTTTCTCTCTGATTTTGTAATCCTCGGAAGATCTTGTACTCAAACGGATACATAGTGGAAGCTTTTTTGTTGGGCTAGCCGTGATTTTTCCCTCTTTTGAGGTTTTCCACTAAAATTCTTGAGTTTTTGTTCATTTCTTTAAATCTGCCGTGTGTCTGACTTAAAGAAGCTAAGAGTAAACTTTTACTTTCATCGGTTCTCTAGCAATATGTACAAATTTGTTAAAGATGTCACATTGGCTTTTTATGAGGGATGTGCTCTTTGCTTGAATGAAAGTGCAATCATGCTCCCACACTATCTTTTGGATTAATGTAGCTTTTATTTGATTATCAAATAACATAAGAAGATGATGAATTGTGATAGTTTTAGAGTTGAAGCTGAATACATACTTTGAATCAAATTATATCAAGTTTAGAAGAGTTTTAGAAATTCTTTAGCTGAATCTTTCGATGACCTACTTGTTATAGTGATTAACTATGATAGACTGCTGGCATTCGACAATATAATATTAGGTCAATCTTGAAAAAGATGAGGCCATTTCTCTTCGCTTCTTTTGCATAGATACTAAAATTGTGTAAGATACTATGGATCTATCCTAACATTAATTTCTTTGTGGAAGTATTATAATGACTTGAATTGACCACCACCACATTCTTACTAGTGTTGCTTTTGTGGTTAAAGGCGAGATATTATAATGGCTATTATGTATGTTTGACAGTAAATAATATATAAAAATAAGGCTAAAAAGGCACAAAAGTTGATATACCATATTTAAGTTGCAATTGATAATGTGACGATAGAGTGGTCGGAAAGATTTTATTTTTTACATTCTTCCAATCATTATGAGTTATTGTAGCAATCATCAACATGCTATTAGAGATATACAAAGTCTTGAGCATGGAAAGGCTTAGGTTGCATCTCCTTAAAAAGTTTACTAGTGATAAGGGAATATTAATGAAGGCTAAACAATGAGTTTTGGCGTAACAAAGAATGACGCGATGGCGAGCGATAAATCCTCTCGAGTGTACCTCTGATAATAAGGGTAGCCACTAGAGTACACTGTGAACTGGGAAATGAATTGACTGGGGTTGATTGTTTTATACTCAATTCAGTATGATTCAATACATTATAATCCAATTTATTTAGCATATGCCTCACATTAACATATAATGATGAGTTCATTATTCTTTAGATTTTATGTTAGGTGGCACATTTATAATAGTCAATATCAAAATCTAATATCAATTAGGGTTCATAAAAGGTTTGATCTTTTAGAAAAATCTACTCAATTGAATCATTTTGTGCATTCACTAAATTGCTCTTTCAAATTTGCACCAAATTAAGCGATTTAGGGCAATCAATGGATTTATTAAATCTATACGGCCTATGAGCCACATTCTTCGTGCTGATTCACCCCGATCAAATTCTGACGGGCGACGCGACCCAATCGGAACCGATCAGCCCCGATCCGATTTGGCTCGCTAGCTTCTGCGTTTCATTCCCCTGAATGTAACCGTTCACCTGCTCGAGACTCTTATCCCAATTTCTTCCCTCTCTTGCAGCTGGAGGAAGAGAGGGAGCTCCGGGTCACTTCATCTTCACCCTATTCTCTCGGAATGCGCTTCTGCGTATTTCTTATCTCCACCGTTTTGCATGGGTTTTTTCTGCCACCCGTCACTTATTATTCCCAGCCTGAGTGGATCCCTAGGAGTTCACTCCATGAAGCTCTGCAGCCTTCCACCCAGTGTTCCTCGGACTTCCCTCGATTCGTCTCATCTCGCTTCCACTAATAGTTTTGCCTTCCCGTAATGAAATTCGCTTTTCACCTTTTTAATTTGTTGTTTAATTTCAATGCTTGTTCCCTTTCTTTCTTTTTTTTTTTTTGCAGAAATCTTATATTTGTGTAAGGTTTGTGCTTGCATTTATTTGTGGGGGTTTTATAATATGATACATTTTTCCATGAAAGGATTAAAAACGGAACATTCATTTTTTTTTAATTGTAAATATTGCGAATATTCTAGCAGAGTCTACCAGTCTAATGCTTTGGTCGTAAGAGTGGGTTGAGTGGCCCTACGGTAGTTGTGCGACAAGGGGTTGAGTCCTAATGTGTAAGTTTGATTTTACCTGAGTGGTTTAAGTGTTCAATTAACATTATTTCATCTCTTAGCACATTTGGTCCCGGGCTGGACCCAATGTTTCACTGGTATTAGGGCCGATTCTTCAATTTGGTGCGAGTGTTAACTTATTTGTGAGTTTCAAGGTGCATCCCCCATGATCAAGGGGAGTGATGCTCCAATATAAGGAGGACCAGAGGAAGACCAAAATGTCATCCAAGCCAATTCCTTGGATGTTGAAAGTGGATACGTTTTGTTCTTCATGCTTTAAATTTGTTCCAACAGGTCTCCTTGCTATCCACCACATGCTCAAGGAGTTCCAAGTGTTGGGAGTTCTGTTGCTGGAGGGGCTTGATTTCCTCTCATGCTCTTGTCTATAGCTTGTAGGCAGAGGAAGAGAGGAATGGTTTAGGAGGAATTCAGATTGATTTTCATAAATATGGTGTAGTAACAAAATCACTCAAACAAATCCTACAAAAATAAAGTCTAAGATATAATCAAGTCTCCCCATTATGGAAACTAGCTGATCCATGAGAGATTTGATGATATATCATTAAATTGTCTCCCTTGCTTGAGGGGATAACAAAGCCATGCCAAGGGCAACTTAAACCTATGCCAAATCAATCTTCTTTCTTCTTTAGCTAGTCCACTTATGTTGGCTTTGATGGTGCACTAGTGTTATCTTGATGTTGCCTTGATGCTGCCTTGAAGTACCTAGATTTGATGAAGTGATGTGGCCAACCATCTTTCCTTGCAAAAGATTATTGGGTATGCCTCATAAGGCCTTGAGGCCCTTGAGACCCTCTTAAGTTAATTGATTCCTATGAAGGAGATTCTTATGGATGATGGAGATTAACATGATATATGTAGCCATTGTTCATGTTGTTGGAGTTGAAAGAGGAGAAAGAAAAATAAAAAAAGAAGAGAGAGAGAGAGAGAGAGAGAGAGAGGGAGAGCTTGAAACAAAACAATCACACACAAAAGGACACAAAAAGATTTTTTATGTTGTTCGGCATTTTGTCTAGGATCTCACTATTTTTTCTTTCTTATAAGGAGTTTGGGGGCACTTAAAATTTGTACAAAGTATTCCCCTTTCGTAGGCCCAACTTATAGAGGGAAGAGGTGCAAAAAAAGAAACACTCTAAATAAAATATTATTGGCAAGAAAGTCACGTTAGACATTTTAGGAGAAAGCACAATATGTGTTAGATGGTAGAGATAGCAATTATCAAGCCCTTAATCAATGGTGAGAAAGCACAATTCATGTGCCTTTAATCGATGACAGGGATAGTAATTCTTAAGCTTTTAATCAACAGTGGGGATAGTTATTTGTTTGACTTTAGCTAGTTAGTCTCCACAAATAATAATTTTTGACTTGGAGATTGAGCTCTTGAATTGTAGCAAACTCTCTGAATGTTTCTAGTATGGCGTCTCTGTCTATCTCAAGCAATGGAGGGCAATTGTGCTCACGCACAATTTCAGTTTTGAGATGGTCATGACTTTAGTTAGCATGACTTTGGGATTCTTCATGCCAAGAATTTTCTTTAGTCATAGAGTTTCATCATCAATCAGTCTTATGATGTGATGATATTATAACTATATGTGCTTTCTCATTGTATGAAATGTTGGCTTTGTCATTTAGTATCCAGTTCATCCTCTCGACAACACCATTCTGTTATGGCATTATAAGAATTGTCTTTAGCGTACGAATCCCATGCTTTGAGTAGTAGGTGTTGAATTTATTGCTATCATACTCACCTCCATTATTTGATTTCATATACTTGACTTTTAGTTCAGTATGATTCTCCATTTTTGCTTTTACTTCTTGAAAATAGAAAATCGTCATTTATTTTTCAAAAAATAAAACCATACTTTCAGGATGAAGTTATCAATGAAAGTGACATGGTATCGGAGAATGGTTGTATCGGTTCCTAGACATCAAAATATGCTAATTCGAGCTTTTCAGATTTGGAGGTTCTTAAATTTTTTATAAAACTAATTTGTCTCTATTTGTTGATGCCATAGCTTAGAGTTGTCACTATCTGTTACTGCCACCGATTTCTTATCTTCTGAAATTATACACAATGTTCTCACATTTTGCCTCTTCGATCATTTCTCCTTCGATACCTTCTAAGATCACCAAATATTATAATAGGGTGTGCATTGTCGGTTTGGTTGGTTTTTGACTTTTTTTGTTAAAACAAAATATGAATTGAATAACTTAAAATAATTGAATCATCCAAAAAATATGATTTTTACTTAAAACCTAATCAACCGAACTAAACTATAATTTGATTTATTCGGTTTGATTTTTAGTTAAATCGAATAACATATAAAAAATATGATTTTTTATTTTTTTATAAACTAATTAATTAAAAATACAATCCAATCAATTTTTTATATTAAATATTTCTTAGAAAAAAATAGAAATCTATTAATTTATACAAATACCTTGACATTTATAACCAAAATTACATATTTATATTTAATTTTTAAACTATTTTTGGTTTATTCTATTTATTTAGGGTAATCAATATTTTTTTTTTTAAATTAAGCCGAAAATCATAAACCAAATAGTTTTGTATTTGCAACTGAAAATCGAACTGTAAATTTGCAAACTGAAGATAACCAATCAAATAATGTCGGTTCCGTTCGAGTTTTCGGTTCAAATCGATTGGTACACACCCATATATTATAGTGTATCCATAACTACCGATCTGACTCATCGGGATTATGTTTCTTTTGAGTCATGAAACATGTCTTACCTCTTGTTATGCCCATTTCTATGAGAGCCATTTCATCCCAATTTTAGTTTTGATTTGAATTTCTTTTTTTCCCATAATCTTTAGTGGCTCATCATACGTTAAATAAATTTTGTTGAATTTTCTTGCAACATAATGACTATGACAAGGGGTGAGGTGAAACGATACATCTTAGTCAAGAATTTATGACTCAATAGGACTCCCGACACAGCATACTAGTATTTTAAAGTTGTTTTAAGTTACCGAGTTTGTAGAATTATCATCTTATTGTTGATTTTTCTTCTTTTTAGGTGTCTTGCATTGACTTAAGAAATTTTCTTTCTTTAGGCAATTTCAGCAAATAATATTCTTACAATTCTTAGAATTACTTTTAGATTTCAATTTTCCATGGTTCTGATTTTGCTTTATGCTTAGGCTTTTACTTATGTTATTTACATTTAAGGCAGAGGTGAAACATTCACTAGTCCACCTTATGTGAATTTTCTCGCTTAAAATCAAATCTCTGGCATCATTCAACTTCACCTTCTGATGAACTGCTAATTGCGGTCACCATTGCAGACTAATTCTTCAACATAAATGATAGCAAGATCAATGCCTTGGCCTCATTATCAAATGTGATATTTACAAAACTTAACTGAGTCGTAATCACATTGAACTTGTTGATATAATTTACAACTGAGTCGTAATCACATTTAGAAATACTTTATTTTATGCTAATGGCATCTCGTACATATTTGACAGAGCTTTCATTAGATCAGCTGTCATCCTCTCATTGATGATGTAAAAGATGACGATTCTTGCCAATGTCAAATGAATAAATTCAAGTGCCTGATGATCTAATAGATTTTAATCTTCTTACTTCAAGCTTCTGTTTGGGAAGAGGTTCATAGAGCTTCTTCTAGTACAGATAGTTTTGTATCTATATCTTTTAGAAATCAAATTCCTTACTATCAAACTTTTGATTTTGACATTTTTTTTGTCAATCATTTCTCCTGTTCTTCTTCGTTACTTAGGCTTTAATACTAATTATTGAGATTGAAAGAGGAGGAGAAAGATATATAAAAAAAAAGAAAAGTGAAAGAGCTTGGAACAAAGCAGCCACATGGTTCGACAATTTGCCTACGCTCATGGCCGCACTAAGATTTCAATATTTTTCTTTTTCTTATAAGGAGTTTGAGAGAAGTCATAATCAGTACAAGGAATACCCCCTTCGAGGGCTTAATTCATAGAGGGAGGAGGCACACAAATAGAAACATTCAAAATAAAAATTTTTTGCCAAGAAATTTCTGCCAAATAGTTTAAGAGAAAGCACAATTTGTATGCCTTATATTGACGGTGGAGATAGCAGTCTTTAAGCCTTTAATTGACGGTGGAGATAGCAGTCCTTAATTGGCGATAGAGATATTAATCCTCAAGCTTTTAATCAATTGTGGCTATAGTAATTCGTATGTCTCTAACTAGTCAATCTTCACAAATAACACTTGTAAATGGTCTCACATCATATGTGAGTCCAAGGTTGGGATCATCATATTTTATGTGTTGGCACTAACTCATTTTCTTAAGATTTGAGTCTATAGTAGCCACCCATTGGTGCATTGGACCCAACTCAAACCCTCGATACTTTTTTCCAATACATTTTTTTAATCCTTATTTGGGAATTTTAATCTTTATTTGGGAACGCTTCCTTTTGCATTGTAGCACTACTCAGTTTCTCTGGCTTGAACCAGCATGCAAAAGCTATTATAAAAAAAGTGATAATTGTACATTTCTAATATCACCACTCCCAATTATTTGGATTTCAAAAGGCTTATATTTTAGGGAATTGTGATGGTAGATTACTTGATTTAGGCATGAAATGTGGTGGCCGTGAAAAATCTGTTAAAAATTGTTTTAGTTGAGTATGATATGTTTGTCAGTGATAATGATATCAGATGCTTACATCTCTTAATGTACGTTTCCTTGATTGGATCCAGTATGATTGTTTTCTTAATGAACTATGAAATTATATAATCTATTATGCGATAAGACTCCAAATGTCTTTTGTCATACCCATTTCTTCTAAATGCCAACTCGCTGTAACATATCTAACATTGGGGTAGATTTCTTCGTTTATTAGATCTGAGTAATAGAGGTGTATGAAACCAGCCTTTACGGCTTTGCCATTCCACCAAGTATAGCAGTCCATGTTATAACTTATGGATTCCAATGATAATATCATGCTTTTATTAGTTCTAGACATTCAATGGTGATTTTTGTTGGAATTTTATTTACTTGTTCTAAGCATTTTGCAGGAACAGGTAAACTAGAATCCATGATTGTTATGTAACTTCAAAGTTTTCATTGTTTTGGTTCACTGACTTCTAAATGAGTTATCCTAAATGTCCATATAGTATTCAACAAGTTCAAACTTCTTACCAGTTTTCTTTGCCGGCTCTTCTGGGTCTTTCATAACTTATAATATATTAGAAATGACAATTCAGTGGTAAATAGTGAGGCCGTAGTTATATTGTTGTTTTGTTCTATCACCACTTGTGCCACATCTAGCTGCAAGGGATCCAAGTTTGTGGGACGATACACTGCCTGATTGAAATAGTCGTCTTCCGTCTTCAAAGTTAACCTCAATGTCCTACTACTAAATTTATAGTTTATCTTGATTGTTTTGCTTTGTTATCGTAAAATGATTAGAAAATAGTTTATATTTTTTCTTTACTAATGTGAGTTGGTCATTAATGATTGTTTCATTCTATTACAGGTGTACCTTTCAGTTGATGCAATTACACAGTTTTCTGAGGATCAACATACATGTTGGTGTTTATGCATACTTTTCTAGATCTTCCTCAACATCTATAAGGAATGGTACTTTCTAAAATTTTAGAATATTTTAGGGCCTGTTTGAAATCACTTTTATTTTTTGTTTTTTATTTTTTATTTGTTTTAAAGACAAAAATGTTTGTATTTTTGTATTAAAAAAATAGTTTTAGGGTGCCTTGTGTTTTTTTAAAATTGCTATGGCCACTGTCATCATTACCACCACCGCCACCATTGTCATCACTGTCGTGCTACTTCCATGTCGTCAATAAACTGGTTTTGTTCATGTCAAAATACAAAAAAAAAAAAAAAGGAATAAAAACTGATCTCAAATCGCCCCCTTAAAATTGTTCTGACTTTGTTTCTGGTCAACGAAGATATGTTATTATGCTTATTGTAGGTGTTATTGAGAACACAAAATTGTGTAAAATGGTTTTATCAATCATTTTCTTATGGGAACTATGGATTTTGATTAAAGTTCTTCATTACTTAAATCAAAAGTGACAATCAATCTCATCCTTTTTACTGGGACTGACTTTAACTATGCATGCCTGGCTTTATCTAAACATGATGCTTACAGTCTTATGTAGAGGCTTAGGGCACGTCATATTTTGTGGTTTGTGTAAATTTCTGTATTTTTCAGGCTACTCATCCATCCAATGTAATGGATTATGCAAATTACGTTGGAGTATTGAAGCTGACATAGGGGACAGCCAACTCATATTCCTGACAGGGGATATAGCATCTTTAGGCTGCTGGAATCCAGATTTAGCAGTGCTTTTGTCTCCTTCTAAAGAACGTCCTCACTTATGGTATGCTGAAATAAAGGTGATTCTTTACTTCCAAATTCAAATTCTGCATTTCCTACTGTTATCTAGATTTTTTCACGATATTCATCCTGGAATAATCAGTTTGTTTAAGAAAACTTATCTTAGATAACAGAAACTTTTTAACTTCAATATAATATACTCACACCAAGTCGGGATGTGAAAAGTGGAGGGTTGCGATAGGTAGTCGACAGCCAGCGTAAAACTCGAAATAATCATGACATGAATCCTTTAAAACATTGTGTTGAGCATCTCTTGAAGCGTTGTATGGCTGAATACGATTGAAAAGTGAGCGCTTATACGACTTCTGGGTGTTAAATAAGCAGTTCTCACATTTTTGACGGATGCGGTCAAAGAAGTTAGTCCATGACACTAGAATTAGGTTAGAAACTTGGAATATAGGTACTCTTACAGGTAAATTAATGAAATTAATAGATATTATGGTTCATAGGAAGATAAATATTTTATATGTTCAAGAAACTAAATGAGTTTGGGAGAAGGCTAATAAGATTGATAGTTTAGATTTTAAACTTTGGTATTCAGGTATAAGTCGAATTAAAAATGACGTAGGTGTGATTATAGATAAAACTTTGAAAGATAATGCTATAAATATTAATAGATATGGAGATATAATTATAATTTTAAAGATTATTGTTGGTATTAAGATTATCAATATTATAAGTATTTATGCTCCTCAAGTAGGTTTGGATGTAGGATCAAAAATTTTTTTCGTAATGAATATGAGGGATTAATACAAAAGATACTCTTGAAGAAAAAGTATTTATTGAAGGAGATTTAAATGAACATGTTGGTAGTGTGGTAGAAGATTTTAAAAGTATTCATAGTGGTTATGGATTTGGGTGAAAAAGAGCGTAGGATTATATTAGATTTTCTTTGGTTTATGATTTTGTAATATTTTATTTAAGAAAAGAGAATATTAATTTATAAAAATGGATCAAGTAAAATACAAATTGATTATTTTCTGATAAGAAAAATAGATCGTTTAGATTGGAAAGATTGTAAGGTCATTTTAAGTGAAAGCTTAAGTACCCAACATCGATTTTTAGTTTTAGATTTTAAGATGAAAGATTTGAAGATGAAAAATAAATCAAATTATTATCACAGGATTAGATGATGGCACTTAAAGAAACAAATAATAATATTTTAAGAGCAACCACAAGAGAGAATTTGGGATGTTCATAAACTAATGTTATATGTGGGAAAAAAAATGTGAAATTAAGCAGTTAAAAAATGTGCTTGGAGAATCAAAAGGAAAAAACTTTAATAAAATAGTTGGTGGTGGAGTCGAGTGTCTGAAAAGATAAGAAATAAAAGCATTGTTATAAAAACTTGGTTTAGATGTAAAACTTCGGAGAGAAAGATATAAAGTGGCGAGATTAAGAAAGCGATATATGATCTGAAAAATTTGCTTTTAGTGATTTATCTGATAGATTAGATCTTAAAGAAAATGAAAGATGTATGTATAAGTTAGCCGAAAGAGATAGGAAGTAAAGATCTGGTTGAGTGAGGTGTATTAAGGATGAAAAAATAATCTTAGAAAATGATATTGAAAATAGGTGGATGAGGTATTTTGATAAAAACTTTGATGAAGGATCGAAAATACGATTGATTTTAGCAACCTTAATACTAAACAAAATAGAAATTTTATTTTATCATCGTATTAGTAAATTTGAAGTTAGAAAGCTTTAAAGAAAATGAAATGTGAAAAATAGTAGGACGATAATATTCAATAGGTGTGGAAATGTTTAGGAGATCGAGGAATTTCTTGGCTTACAAATCTTTTAATGTTATTTTAAAGACTAAAAGATGATGAGTGGAGAAAGAGTTTGTTGGTTCATATTTAAGAATAAAGGTGATGCAGAAGATGCAAATTATAGAGAATTAAGTTAATGTGTCATACATTAAAATTATGGGAGAAAGTAATTGAGCATAGGTTACGATGTGATACAAAGTTTCTCACAATGTCAGTTTGGTTTTATGCGTAGATCTACTATGGATCTTCATTTGTTAAGAGGTTTGATGGAAGTATAGAAAGTAAGGAGGATCATATATGATATTTATTGATTTAGATAAAGCTTATGATAAAGTTTCAAGAGATGTTTTTTTGGAGAGTTCTAGAATAAGGAGTTAATATTGGTTATATTCAAGTCATTAAGGATATGTATACTAGAGTTGTTACTTGTGTCCAAACACAAGGAGGATTGACAAAATATTTTTTTATTTCAGTTGGATTACATCAAGGATCAAGTTTAAGCCCTTATCTTTTTGCTTTAGTTATGGATGTTCTTACAGGCATTTATAGGAAGATGTACCTTGGTGTATGCTTTACATTCTTCTTGTTGATAAGACTAGAGAATCCAAGAGAAATTTGAATTATGGAGGTCAAGAGAGTCTAAAGTTTTGTTTAAGTAGATCTAAAATTGAATATATGGAGTGTAATTTTAGTTGTAGAAGTTAGTGATAGTGTTATGACATTAGGTGAACAAATTATTAAAAGAGTGGCGATTGAGATATTTAGACTTATTGTTCAAAATGATGGTGAAATAAATGGAGATGTTATTAGTAGAATTCAAGTTGGATGGTTGAAGTGGAGGAATGCATCTAGCCCGTTGTGTGATAGAAAAATACCGCTTAAACCTAAGGGAAAATTTTATAAGATAGTGGTAAGACACAATGATTTATAGTGCGAATGTTGGCTAATAAAGAAGCATAAGACTAAGTTAAGTGTTGCGAGATGAGGATGCTCAGTGGATGAGTGGCTCTTAGAGATAAAATCAAAATAGTATGTTAGGAAAAGGTTGGAGTAGCTCGTGGCAGATAAGATTAGAGAGTCGCTTAGATGGTTTGGCCACATAAGCGTCGGTAGTCGATGACGTTAGGAGAGTAGATCATTATATTTCTTTATGTTAAGAAAGGTAGAGGTAGACTAAAAGATTTGGTTAAGATGTATAAAAATTACTTTAGTATACTTGAATTAAATGAGAATTTGACACATAATAGGACACAATGGAGACGGAGGATTCATATAGCCGACCCCACTTAGTGGGAGAAAGGCTTCTTGTTGTTGTTGTATAATATACTCTCGTAGACTCATATTAGTTAGAAGGTAATTAACTATATATTATTATTGATTATGTTGTATATTTTTTTCTTATGAATATAATGCTTTAGCTCTCATTTATTATGCAAGTGAAAGTAAAGCTACTTCCAATGCTCTCTTTGATGTGTGAGAAGCATGTTCTTGGTTTCTTTTTTTCTACTTTTTATTTGAAAATAAGTTTAAGAAAAAAATTCACTAGTAAGTGGAATCACATGCCAGGATGCCCTAGCTTTGTTGTGGTGCTTATGTTAACTATCGACATTTTCCAATTCAAGTTGTATGTGCCGTGCAAATGGTTTGATTGTTAATTTTTTTCATCTTTTTATGTGAGAGACATTTTATGAGGTTGCTTGATTAATTTTGATCACTATTAATGTCCCAAAATATTATTGGGGGATGTTGTCCTTAATGTTGTATATAATGATATCATTATCAATCACATGCCATAAATAACTAAAATTCAAAACTGCTTGCAAACTCTTATCCAATCCTATGGTAAAAATAGACTTAGCTTTACCATTCATGTTAAGTATTTGACTACAATATTTTTTATCCATATTCTTTTTCTTCAAAGAAGTAAACTCGACCCAAAAGTTGGAGAAATACATTTTTATTGACTGCTTTGCTCATCAATAAGGGTATAAGTATTATTTCTAATATTTTCCCATCATGAATGCGACCTTTTGCAAAAATCAATCTGTCTTTACTTGAACTCACATTTAATGGGAGAGTAGAGATTTAGTTTATGATTATGAGTTTCATCCAATTTAATAGCTTACACCCTTTTTGAACTTATACAAATCCCACCCATCTGCATATAATTCTTTCAATTACCCCAAAAGCTTAGAAGATCAAATGCAACAAGAAAGTACGAAGAGACTTTTGTTGATCCGTTATTAAAGTGAAAAAAAAGGGGAAATACCCACGTTCTCCATGATCTGCATGTCGCCAATTATGTCATGCTTCTGGAACGACAATAACTCCTCTCTTATTATTCTATCTTGGTTCTCTTGGTATTCTCGCACGAGCCTCCCAAAACCCTTTTCTCTTCTGCCGCACGAAGCATCCTTCGTCGAACATCCTAAAGCCATGCACACAACCTTATTTCTTTCTGCCACCCACGCATCTCCTTACCGAACAATCCAAATTTGCACGAGTCCTTCCTAGCGTCCTCTTGCAGGAACTTAGGTGACAGTGTAGCCACCAATTTAAGCTTCAAATTGAAGCCCTCTCTAGGTTGCAACCCGCGTTTCCATATCCTCACTCTTTTGTCATCCGCACACGTCACACAACCGCAACCTCCTTGTCATCCATTCCTCATATTGCAGTCGACATATCTTCTTTGCAATCGATGCCATTGCCCTCATCCTTTACCCACCTGCAACCTCATATCCTCTTTTGCACGAGCATCCCAAGCCACGCGCATCTTGTTTGTCATTTCTCATCTCCGTTCTTGCTTAAGTCGAACACACACACGACCCACAATCTTACACAGTGTCACCTACCCCGTTTTCTCTTCTCTTTGCCTTAATCGAACCAAATCCATCCTAAACCTATTACATCCGAGCTCAGTTTCTTATTGTCTCCCTTATTTTCTTTCTCTAAAATTCAATGGATAAAGAATTATATATATGTAGAGAGAGAGAGAGAGAGAGAGAGAGAGAGAGAGAGAGAGAGAGTTCTATCACTCTCTTTATATTGTGCATTCTCCCCTCAATCATTGTAAGAAGGTAACATGGGATAACAATGTATAAAATTAAGTATTCATTCATATTGTTCCAATGCAATAAGAAAATTTGTCAAAATTAAGCACTCAACGTGTGTTGGTGTTCAGTCTCATGGGGGAATTTGTTGTTTTAAGTAGCTTGAAGACTTGTTATGCTTCTGATATGGAGGTTTAAAGACCATTATCTTATCAAGGATGGGATTGCAATGCTCCAAAACACCAATTGTTATGCCTAAGCTGACATGGAGGGCATTCCTTTAGCATCCCGTTGTAGCCCTCTATATGGGGGAGATGTTGAGAGGTTAAGAATTTAGGGCGATGTGGGCCATCGCTAGGACATTATGTGAAAAGAACAAAAAAAAGAAAAGAAATGATGATGATTTAAATTGAATTAAACAAATAATTCAACGTTAAGAATGCATTTTTATAAGACAAAAAATGAAGAACAATAAATATTAGAGTGTGATGTGGGCCATGTTGAAGAATAGAATTTGATATGAATATGACTTGTGCTAAATTCATAAAGAATTTGTAATAAGTTTATAAGGTTATTTGCAAGATAAAATTGAACTTTAAATTTATCAATAAATATAAATTAAAGCATTATAATGAATGCTTAAATGATGCTACATATCACATTAAATGAATTAAAAAGAAACATGAAGAATTTAAATGGGATTTATGATGAAGATAAAGGCTTATTAATTCATATGACTATGGACTACATTAAATAATTGAAATTTGCTTGCAAACATGAGCATGTCTTTATTGTAGCATTAAACACCATCAAAATCACACGAACCAAATATTAAATTATGGATTGAGCACGAAGGAAGAATTAATTGAAACAATTTCAGATCACACAATCTTGTAAATCAGGCAAATATGTTGTGCAACCTCATTAAGATTTATGTAAATATTTCTCAAGAGAATTGAACTTCAAATTATTTTAAGAATGTGTAAATGCTCTATGTATATGCTTTAAAAAAAATATAAGAGTGCATCATGTATTGAAATTTATGAATATAAGCTACATAAATGCAAACTTATGAACCTATTATGTAGCTATATCAAGAATGCATTTAAATCCATATAAGAGTATATATATATATGCATTGAAATCAGTGTAAGCATGCTAAGATATAAATTACCTGCATGTGTTTCGACTAACAGGCTAACTAATAAACTACAACGTCTGAGAATGTTGCATAGGTTAAAACAAAGTTTAATTCAAATTGCACTTGCCTTGTCAAGTATATGAATATCTTAAAATGCTTGAAATTATTTTGAAAATATAAATCATTTTTCAAGATTAAATATAAAGTCTAATAAGTTATATATGTTCTTAAATCGGGTTACTTCATCAAAAACATAAAGTCTTAAATCTTACTTAATTAGTATGATCTTTCTCTATATGAGCCTAAACTTGATAAGATTGATACTTTTAATAATGTTCAAGTAATAAGATGCAATTAAAAGATAATTATGAGTATTTTAAATATTGCGGGCTCTGAAAATTCACACCCAGCCTCTCGATGAAAGAGATTAAATTTTTTGTGTTGATGAGATTCTCATAAAGCAGATGATTTTTGTTTGCAGTTAAATAACACACTACTCAGAGACTTCACCCTCATTTTGTGAAGTTAGATCTGGTTCCAAGTTTCTTATAGGCGGCACTTATAATTTATTATCCCTTATAATGATGATGATGAGAGATTTTTTTATTAAGGCTAGCCATTAGGTTACTAATTGCTTAGCATATAGTAGCAATTAATTGGTTTTGAAATAAATGAAATTCATTATTTTTAGCTTAAAGCATATGGCTGGGGAAATGATGGAGCACTCGATTAAGATCCCAGTTTATATCTCGGTTATTCGATCCTGATTAACAGTGGAGGAGATGGCCAACATATATGAAAGGATTCTTGCTCGGCTATGAGTTGCTTCGTCCAAGAGGACAATCTTAAGTTCATTTTAGCTGACAGAGAGTTTTGTGTCTTATTTAGTATACCCTATGATTCACAGCTCAAAGGATAGAAAATCATTAGGTAACATATATGCTACAATTGTTAGATGAGCTTACTTGTCAAATCACCTAGTCAGATGGCTCTGATTGTAATTGTTTTATATGTTGAGCTTACTGGCCAAACCACAAGGAGAGGGGACTCGGGCCATGTCTTTACTGGTGTGAATTATTTTGAGTGTGAATGTAATAATATACTTAATATAATATTAGCTCTTTGTGAGTTTCAGTTAATATCAAATTTGTCACTCTCCACAAATAATTGTGGAAGACGGATTGAATGAATTTTATTTTAAGTTTTAAAACAATGTGTTTTGATTCAAACATTTTGTGATTATTGAATTTCTTCATATTTCATCGAAGTGTAAATTTGGGATGAACTGTGTTAGGGTTTTGAAATATTTTGATGAGAATATCTCTCTGGTTGAGATCTTCGTTCAACACAATCATCGTTGGGATTTTGATTGACTACTTGTATTACACAGTAAATGAACTTATTCACTTTGGACCTTGTCAACTCTACTTCAAATGCAAAAGATCTTGTGTGCTGATTACATGTGATTAATCAATTTCAAAATCTTATTACATCACAGATCCTGTCGACTTTAATCACATAGAAGGATCAGATCTATAGATTGAAACTTATAATTATAGTTAATGATCTTGAAGATGAGTGTTTTGTATCTTTGAATATGAGATATCTTTATTAGGCTATATGCAACTAAAAAGATAGGATTGAATTGAAGATATAAACTCGACTCAATCTTCATTTACTATTTTATTGCAAATTTTCACACAGAATATTGTTGAGGATTGTTAGTCTTGTTGACTATAATCCCCATATGGATGAAGATTGGATTAATCAGGTGAGATTTATAATTTTATCATATAGGTGAAGAGATTCATTAGAGTACATGCATATATATGTATATACATATATAATTTTATACCTTTGAATCTTAAAAGATGTTTAAATTTTTGAAATGATCATTTATCTTTCAAAATATCCACACAGTTTTCGATGCAAGATATTTGAGTTAACTTGATTATAACTTGCGCAATATTTTCAAACATTGAATTTATGAGCTTAGTATTGCGTTAGGGCACATGCCTGTAATTTTTCAATTCAAATGATTTCACACGTTTAATAAAATTGCACGCTTTTTGAAGCATTAAATACTTTTGAATTATGACTTCTTTACAAAACATCCAATTTTGAAACATTGCAATTGAATGTGAGTTCGCTTAATTTGAATTGAAGGTAGATCTATGTAGAATTTTTAAATTTGATTGTTTGCGCACATTTCAATGCATTTGACTTGGCCTGAAGATTATCATCTAATCTGTGCAAAGTTTCATTTTGGAGTTATCTGCATGCCTTTCAGTGTGTTGGGATTGGACATGAAATTACCCTATGGTTTGTGTAATATTCATTTTAAATCTTTTGCACACATTTCAATGCATTTGATTTAGTCAATTAGTCACTCTGTAATGCAAGCAAAGTTTAATTTTATGTTGTTTTTTGTCTGCATGTATGAGAAAATTATAGATCCGGTATTGTATTGGTCAAAATTAGAGCGAGTGTATGGCATTTTCCGCATGTCGTACCTTCACCAAACTTAATTATTATTTTAATTAAGGGTGGGACCCACAATGACTCTTCTTAAACTCTATAAATTGAAGGTAGATCATTTCAAACACCATTTGAGTCAGGTGAGTGTTTAGAGTGATTTGAAGGAGTGAGGTGGTCTTGCACGCATTTCAAGTTAGTCTTCTAGTTCTTTGCAAGTTTCTTGCAAGTCCTTTTCTAGAATTTGTATTTGCATGTGGTCTTTATTTTATTAGTTTATTTTCTTAAAATTTTAGCTTAAGTTTTTTTATTTGGGTTTGATTTAGTGATTTTAAGTCCCTAATATTAAAAATTCATTGATAAACTAATCTCACACATAGTACATCAGTATCTTTGAAGGCACGCGACCGCGTCATCCTAGACGTGAAGGTCGGTGTTTTGAGGCATCGCAAATAAGCATTCAACACTCGCTATCCCAGCTTAGCCGTAGCAAGCTCTTCGGGTAACTACGTGAATAACAACAAATTTGTCCACGAGGTTTAGCATTGACACATGTGATTACTTAAATTTTGTAGTTTTTCCTTGTGAGGTTGAGCCCCAGCACATGCGAGTATTTAATTTTAAGTATAGAAGTTATACGTTGTGAAAAGATCGATGACGACGACCATGATGAACCTGTGAGATGTTGGATTTGATTTTTTTTGTTATATTTTCTAGAGAGAGAAACTATACTTAATTTGTTTTTTTGTCTTTGTTTTGAACAAAGGAATGGGAAAGAGAGGGAAGACAAGGAAAAAAGTGTATGGTGATGATGAGGAAGGATGTTGCTATTGGAAAGAGACGAACAGTAGGAGCTTTGGATGAGGTGAGGCTCAGTTTAGGGAACATTGTTAGTAGGTCTAGGAGTTTTCTTAGCTTGTAGCTGTTAGATCAATTGGGGTTGGTGGTGGTTAGAGAGGAGGAGAAATAGTGGTACAGAGAATAAGTGAGAGCTGGGAGTTTAGTTGGTTCTATGTGCAGAGTGCATAAGTGTGACATAAAAAGCAGGATTGAGTGAGATGGGGTGTTGAATTAGAGAGTGAGTAAAAACAAATTGGAAATGTGAAACCAAGCTTAGATCGAAACATAAAGATGGTTTATGAAGAAGTTAGAGATTCGTGTAAGAAGAGATGAGCTGGTGTTGCATTGATAGATTTATTTGTGACTTAATTGAGGAATAGAGTACTTGATATGTGTATTTAGATAGTAGATGGAAGAGCAGTTATTAGAGTTAAAGAGGAACAAGAGTGAGAGGAAGATTGGTATAGAAGGTTATAGGATAATATGGCTTCACTATGAAGGATGTGAGAAGTAGAAATGGATAAGAGAGAAAGAAAAAAATTGTGATTTGAGTATTTGGCGAGAGGATGGGGTATGGGGGAGAAAAGTTGCTTCCTAAGAGGAATGACAGGGAGAGAGAATCTTGATGCTTGAATGCTTTGGGTTTGAGGATATTATCGCATGAATGGCCAACTCCTCGATATATTGTGTCTGCTTCCTTTGTCAGTGGGATGAAGAGGACGGAGAAAACAGAGGCGCATGGCAAGTAGTGCAGTATGATAGATGCTATAGTGCAATTCAAATTTAATTTCATTTAATTCGAATTTATTTTTAGTCTAAATAAAGTTTTTTAAAATAAATAATATATATATATATATATATATAAGCTAGAAATTATAATGATAATTAAATTAATTACTATTAATTTAAATTGATTTTTTAAATTACTACTTATATTATAATATAGGTAATTACCAATAGTGATCTTAATTTTAATTAATAGCTATTAATTATACACACACACATATATATATATTACAATACTCATTAATAATAATAAGTTATAATCTGATTATATTTTATTTTGATATTATATATATTTATTATTTGTATATATTATTATTATTATTGTTTTATTATATATGTCTAATTAATTTTAAAAATAATTATATATAAATTTTTTGTTAATATTAATATTTTATATGGTACATGTATACAAAATAATAATTTTTTTATATCACATTTACTTTTGTTTTTAACACGTCATTGTGCATCTCGATTTATATGTTGACGATCTTGCACTGAGGTAATTTATGTCATTTGTGTGGGTACCCAGGCAAAATAAAGGTTATCTCTGGGTAATGTCAACGTTTCAAATTAGCTACCTAAGTTGATTTTGCGAACAAGCAATGTTTTTTTGACTTTGATGGTAGCTAATGTAGTTTTTCGAGCTTGGTCTTTATAGTGTCATGCTCATCATTTGTCAATCCCATCATGCTTGTTCGACCTTACTTACAAGATTAGTGTGGAGGTCGATAAATATTTCACCTCGATGATGACCATGTTGAAAATTAATCTCAATCGGAGGGGACTCTTATCAAAATGTCCATAAGTCTATGGTTAAATCACTTCAGTTTAAGCAAAAATAAATTATCAAAAGCTGAAAGCAAGTCTCGGAGTTCAAATGTCTAAAATAAAATTGTGATTTAAAATTTAAAGCAAAAATCAATTCACCTTCTATAATAATTTGTCGAGAATGATAAATTTAGGATTAATTTAAATCACAGAGAGCCGAAGTCATATCAAGTGCATGTTAATGGTTTCAATTAAACAACCTCATGCCAGTAAGAATGTGACACTTGTTTTCCATCCGCATGATTTTGTTGCCAAATGACACTACTAAATTATAGTCACTGTTGTTGTCCATATGCTCCCCAATGACTTTATTCGTTTAGTTGTGAATCATGCGGTGTATTTGATAGGGTATAAAATACTCTGTTAACTAAGACGAACTTAAGATTGTTCTCTTAGACAATAATAACTTCAAGTCTATAAGGTTTTCTTAGATGATGCAACTCACGATTGCTGACAAGGATCTTTTGACCAGGTTGGGTCGACTCATTCCTTTAACTAAGTAGATTAGGGATGAAACGATGTACTCATGAAATCTTGATCGAGCTTGTCACTATTTTTCTCATCACTTGTTTTAAGTTAACGATGATAAATTTTTTAAAATTTGAACTTAATTTACTGCTACTATATGCTTTATATTTATTGATCTAACGATTAGCCTTAATCGAAAGTTCTCTCTTGTTATTGCAAGGTATTTAACTATAGGTGCACTCATAGAAGGCAGATCTAAAGTCTTTACAAAATGAGAGCGAAATGCCATATCTAAATTTAATCTACCTTCTGAAAATCTGACCTGACATACATTTAAGCCCTCAATTATCTCTTTTAGACGACAAGAAAATTCAACTAATTAGGAGGAAAAAGCCATTTATCCTAAAGTAAACTCAATGCACGACCCAAGTCTGAACATCATGAGGTAACGTTAATTCTGAGAAGGATCTTAAAATATCTATTACTTTCAAGAAAGGAATGAGAAATTGCACCATACTCTTGATCAATCATTATCTTTTTCATGATAAATTTTTTTGCTAAAGTTCAAATATTCAAGAAACCTTAGATGTACTTGAATGAAGATATGTAATTCATGAAGAAATTTAGGCTCTTGAGAGAAATAATTCACAGAAACATTCAAATTTTCCTAAAGGGAAGAAATCTAATGGATGTAAATGAATCTTTAATGTAAAATAGAAAGTTGATGGGAGTATTGACCAATACAATGCACTATTAGTTGCAAAAGGGCTCATTTAAATATATGGTATTAATTATTAATAAACTTATGCCCTAAATGCTGAGATAAATACTATTTAGGTAATTTCATCTCATGCTACAAATTTATGTTGAACTAGATGTAAAAAATCCATTTAAATGGGAACTTTGAAAATGAAGTTTATTCAGACTTGTTAAAAGCATGCTTTAAAGTGTGCTTCTCATGCGAAGCAATGTGACTTGATGATGACTCGCTTCGTGTCATGTTCATGTGGTGCATGTGTGTGAAACAAACGCTTCATGTCATCAAATGATTAAGCTCAAAGAACATTGGCATTGGAATAGCTCAATTTTTCTAGTTTAGGTTAAGGTTCCACTCGGTTCTATTTTTTAAAATAATTGATCCATATAGAAGGCTATGAAGGATCTTTGAGCCAACAACTTCTTCCTTGATTGTGACTTTACCCTTGATCGAGACCATGAGTTTCTACACAATAGCAATTGCAGGCTCAACCTTCATTGATGTAGCAAGTATAGCATGTCTACGACGTTGACCTCCATCGAGACAATAATTGCAATAAACCCGCTTAAATGGGATCCTTTTTGTGAGTGACATCTTTTTAGGGTTTTATGAGAATATGGTATTTGTAATTTATGGTCTAAATTAAATTGATAAGCTCACTTGAAACTTGAAAGAAATTGATCTTAGATATTTATTAATGGGTTGTGAATATTTTTAAATTGAATTAAAAAATTGTCTCAATTTAAAAAAGGAAAATTAGTTTAGCACAATTTATTTTAAGAGAATATATAAGAGGATTAAATATCAAATAACAAATTCACATTGTTTCTATGTGATAGATGATTACTAATGATATTAATAATTATAAATAAAAAATGTTGTAGATTTAATGCTTTAGATTTATTGTTAGTCTTTGTTTAATTATCGTTAAAAATCCATGTTTTTTTTGAGAAAATCATAATGAGGCTTAGACTTTATTGGTACTATGTGAGGCACGCTTCAAGGCCTGTCTCGCCTCAATTTTTGTGAAGCGTGTACTTTTAGATTTAATTTTTTTAAATAAATATAAAGTTAGTTATTCAAATAACACAGAACCACTCTTTGGATAGACATTACCCAAGCGCCTTTCTTCTCGTGCTTTCTCTACTCCTGACAAACAGTGCTAGTCATCACCACCACCATCATTACTTGTGAGATTCTTACTTTGATATTAGATATTTGAAGTGAAAGAGAAAAAATATTAAATTGATTTTGAATTGTTAATTATTTCTTAGTTTAATAATTTATATTATGTTGATATTTGTACGATACTTTTTACTTCATGATTTGATGTCAAAATATTAATATGTTATTTATACTTTGCGTAATGTATTTCTTCTTACTATATTAAAATATTAATGAATTGCATTTTAATATATCAATCGGTTAATGTATTAATATATTATTTTTTGTTTTATACTTTGATGTGTGTACAACTTATTTGCACAATTTATTGATTCTGAGGTTTACGCCTCAAAATGCCTTGAGGCTTATGCAATTATGCCTCGCCTTACGAATGAAAATGCCTAAATAATTTTAAACTTCATTCTAATCTAAGTATGAGGAAGACATTCGACTTATAAATACACAAAGTTGAACTTCAAGTTCAGTACTCTTTGCCATGTATGCTATTATTGTGATAAAGAGATAAATATAGGTATGCTATATTTTTATTCAAAGAGCATCTTATCGGCCTTTATGGAGCTAAAATAAGCAATGTTTTAAAGTATGAGAAGGTATATTCGGATGTAAGAGAGGAGCTACTTACTTATTAATGAATAAGAAAAATTAAAATGAGAGGGTGATAGATATTACGAAAGAATCAAATGTTCAAATGTTTAGCACTGTGGTAAGAGATCATTTGAATCATATCTTTGATTGGACAACATTGATGCATCTAAAATGAAAAGCATTTTGGATTATTTCTTGGATAAAGAACCTTTATATAGATGAGAATCAATGAAAACATAATTAAGGTTGTAAGCAAATAAGTACACTCATTGACCAACTTTATACTTATTTATATAATGCTTGTTTGTATTTGTTTATTTATATAATCGAACAAGCTTGAATAAAATTTTAAAAACTCATCATATAAATGAACAAACTTAAATATTGGCTTGTTTGTTTATTTATATTTGTGAGCATGCTCGTTTATTATTTAACAAGCAACTTAATAAAATACAATAAAATGCTAGTTTAATGTTTGGTTAACTTTTTATTTAATGATTTAATTTTATTTTTGTATCATTTTTTATAATTTATATATTATGAAATTATGTATATTATTAGATGCATATATATATGATAAAAATATGAAATAAAATAGTTAGATATATAGATTTAAACATTTTAATATTAATATTTAAATTTCTTTTAAAAATTGAAATAAAATCCAATGAATTATACCAATTTTTTTTAAAACTCTATAAATCTAACCATGTCTACTAGTTAGGCTACATGTTTAAATTTTTAACATCAAATGCATAATTAGTTAGGCTTGATTAAAGCTTGAATTCATTTCAATTTTGATTAAAAACGTAATAAATAATCTTGAAGAAGATTCTAAAACTTGGATCATCTTCAATCTTGGTTTGAACTCATTAAGAAAATAAATAAACAAACTTGAATAATGTAGTAGTTGCCTCAATGGCTCATTTGTTACTTTTAATGTAACTAAGGTAATAAGTGAGTGTATTGTACTACACATAGTTAGGTGGTGTTAACCTACACATATTCTATAATTCAAATTAAGCATATATAGAGAAACCTATGAGAATCAATGGCGACGTCGCATAATTGGAAATTAAAACCTCCTAATCGTGACCAAAATTAATAAAATCATTTCGATTTGAAAATGTCGGTTGCATAAGCGCGTTTAAAATATGAAAATTAATCAAATGAAATTTATCGAATCAATTAATAATCAATCAATTAATTAGAATTAATTTTTATCGTAATTATGCGCATATCAAAGTCAGGAGGCCTCGACGACGTCCGAACGACCTCCGTTCGCGAAATCGATTGCGTCGTTGTCAACGAAACGTCGAAATCTATCAAATAATACTTTTTACGATCAATTAAGTCTACGCAAACGTCGAGCGATTCAAATGCGACGTCGCGCAATTTAAACTTAATTTGGCTCCGATCATCACCGAAGTCATCGAGCGGTTCGATCTGCACTATTGCGCGTCCGCACAAATCCTAAAATTGATACTTATATTGCTAGGGTTCATCGCATGAAAAAATTTCATCAATAATTTTGCGCAAAATTATTAATGATAACAACATTATTATGATAAATTGCAATTAAAGTAATTAGTGGCTGCTTACTTGCCTAATTAGCCCCCCAAATTAGCCAATTTGGCTTGGTTGCCCAATCCTCCAATCAATTTGGCCTTCTGTCTCCTCCAATCAAGCTTGTTGCCCAAGCAAATCTATTGGCTACCACATGGGCAGCCAATTGAAGTCTTGATGCTACCCGGCGGGGCAGATCTCCATTCACGCGATTTCCTTCTCCGAGCTCCCTCTCTCTCTCGCGTGAAGCTCGACCGAGTGATCCTTCTCTCCCTCGTTCCATCCGTGCAAGCCGCGCAGCCAAAGGGGATTCCCATCCCCCGAGCGCCTCTCGCTCGACCGAACACTCTCCCTCTTTCGCGAGCTCAGCTAATCTCCCTCTTTCTCTCATCCCGTCCTTCCTATAGCCGAACGGGACCTTCCGTCTCTTTCCTGCCCGTACGTCTTGACCGAACTGAGCTCCCATTTTCTTTAGCTCAAGTTTCCAGGTTATCTCTATCCAACCCTAAGCGTATTTTTGTGCGTTTGGTTTCTTTTGGATGATATGACTTGATGGATCCCTCTTTTACGTGTTTAAGATGTGATTAGGGGTTTAAATTGGAAGCTTGAGATGACGTATGATTTAATGCTTCATGTTACTTGCAAGTATTTGCGTATTTTCATGTTTTTGCCTATTTTTGGATGATATGGCTTGATTGATCTCTCTTTTACATGCTTAAGATGAGATTGTGAGCTTAGATTTGAAGCTTGAGATGATGTATGGCTCTATGCTTCATGTTGCTTGCAAGTATTTGTGCATTTTTGGTCTCTTTTGAACGAAATGGATTTGGTGAAAATTTCTCTCATATGTGTTATATTTTGGTTGTTCTCTCATGCAAATGCAACAAGAAAGAGGGATGTGATGTTCGATATGGCATGACTCAAATGGCTTGGCTTTTGATCTTCAAGCATTCACTCGTGTTTTTCTATAATGCATCTACTTAGCTATTGAATGCATGAAGGAAAAAAAAAAGAAATTATTAGGGTTGTGGTCTACCTTACTTTGCTTCCATTACTTGATTGATTGTTATTATGAAGATGATGATTTAGACAAAGTTTGATTTCAGATTTTATGGATTTGTAAACCTAATGCAATTGTTTACTTTATGTGATTTAAGCTTCATTTAACTATCTTGCTAAGGAAAGAGGATTGAGAGCATTGTTTTGGTTTACTAACATTGTTCTCACTCTCCCTCATTATTACTACTATTAAGCTAATGTGTTTCTGAAATGTAATTTAAGATGAGGTTTTAAATGTTGTTATCCTTTGTTGCTTGAATAGATGATTTGGTGAGGTTTAGAATGACTATTTGTTGTCTTGATTGATTAAATCTTGCTTAAACTTTGCTACTATCATGAAATCAAATGAGAAAGATGAATACATGATGTTTAGCATCAATTCAAAATTCTCTTCTTGCTGATTGTAATTTGTTTTGTTCCATTTTGTGATTTGTTTGAGTAGAATCCTCTTATATCTCTCTATTAAATTACCATCTTGCTATCCACAATGTAATTCATGCCTAAGGTCATTGGAATCCATATGTTTATTATCTTTCCTTACCTTTAAATGAATGTGAAGTGGGACTTGTTGAAAGTTTCAGATTTTCTGAAGCCTTCATATGGTCATTTTCTGAACTTGATTTTGTTATTGGCTTATCACCTCATTTGTTTGGATTTGGAAAAGATAGATTGGTTTTTTTTAGCTTCATCCTTGCTCTCTTTACTGCCATTATTACCAAATCAATAAGCTTTTGAAATGGAATGTGAAATGAAGCTCCATTTGCATGCAACTGAAGATTGTCATCATTTGGCTTTCTAAATGAGTATTATAGCAAGGTCTTTAATTGCCACTTGTTGTTTCACTTGAGTATCTTGCTGAAATTTTATTGCTCGTCCTAATTTTCTATCTCTTCCTACCATTTAGCAAGGTTTAACTTGATGTTCATTCAAATTTTGTGGTCTTGTAGATGCTTTACTCAATCTGAAATTTTTTCTTTTGGGTTTTTATATAACACCAAGTCTAATGCGGTTGTTCACTTTAATTGGTTTAAATTTTTTTTTGGCTACCATATTGAAGAGAAGGGGATGAGGCGAGTGAATGGATTCTCTAACCTCATTTTTATTTCTCTCCACTATGGTCATCACCAAGTCAATAAAATTATAAAGTAAAGTGTAATGAAGTCTCATTTACATACAAAAGGGATTAAGATTTGAGAGTTCTTTATGATCTAATATGAATTGAACTTTATTCAGATTTTCATATTAAAGTGAACTCTTTTTCCTATGATAAATGGGGTAATAGGGCTTCAATATTTGAGAAATCAAGTCTTGCATTCTTTCATTTATTGAAAACCAAAATTTGCTTACTTTGGTCCCCCAATTTTTTAGAGTAAAAGTTGCCATTTGGTACTTAAGATCACCACTTAATGCTTTAATTGATCAAATCTTGTCTATATCATTTCGTTATTATACAATTAAGGTGAAACAATATGTCATTGGCATTGATTTGGGAACCCTCACTCTATTGTTTAATCTCTCTTATTATGTTAGATGGTTTGATTAATTAAATCATCTTGAGAAGTCTATCTTTAATTTGTGGCATTAAAGTATCAAATTAAAGTTTTAAGTTTGTTGCTAAGTCATTTGATTGAAGTTGATGAGAGTAATGACATCTTAATGTGGAGCAAAGAGTTGAATGTAGTTTCAGATTTCCTCTTCTTTCTTCAAAAAAATAAAATAAATAAATAATAATAAATATGTGTTATGGTGTGTGATTGAAATAAGGCAGTGTATGAAGCTTGATATGTCACACCCGATGACCCCCTTTAGGATTCAGAAGTATAACGAATATGATATTTCGATTGACTCCAACACGCTCCAACACGGCATTTAACAAGCAAGTGAAATTTGTATCTCATCAAATCATCACAAATAAATTCATATATTTTATTTTCTTAACTAATGAATTCATATCACAGAAATTGGAAGCATGAATATCTTTAAGTTTGAATATCTGAAAAGCGTGATATTAAAGTTTTGTATGCATTGAGCCTTTAATCTTCCCAAAATTATACACCCCAAATCTGTCAAATCAACAAAGCGGTTAAACTACCTCGTCTTTCGAAATTATCAGCCGGTAGCGTGTAAAATTTAAATGAGATCGATAATCTTAAAGTAAAGGACAGGCATTAGAACAATGCGTATGTACATTTAAAATTTGCATAAAGGTAAGAGTGGTAACTATCGTAAATGTAAGCGAACAATATCTTTGTAGAGTAGTAATGTATCGATAATTTGTCGTTTAAACTTTATTTAAATTGGATTCGAAATTCATTGAACAATAGTAAGCGATACGTAGATGCATAGAATTCACAATTATGGGAATAAGTGATGTTAAGAGACAATTTATGAGAGGCTCATCAGGATGCACATTCATCCAGTAGTTCAAAATGTATAAGATTTAAAAACATTTGGTGCGTATGAAGAAAAGGCATGTAATATGTCTTTAAATGTCCTCGATTGTTAAAAGTTTAGTATCAGCGATATTATCGTCATTACTTATACTTAGTGGAAGTAAGAAATTCGATGGATTTTGTTTATTTCTGATAAGCAATTCATTGATAGATCATTGTTGTGGATAGATTGACCGTCGTATTCTTGAATCATTTGATTGATAAATAAGATTATATGTTAAATATGCACTTATGGTGTTAAAGTGATCGTCTCAAGATGGTATTACTTAAATTATGGAATGGAATTAGAGATACACATACACTTAAGTACAATTTTCATCCTCGATGAATATCGAAAGAACAATTCAAATTAGAGGATTTGTTGAAATGTGTTTTAGATTTTGAGGTATAAGATCATATTCTATGATCGAAGTTTCTTACAATAATAACTATAATTAGTATTCTCCAAGATATGATCGTATAATTAAAGTGTAGAACTCCATTGAGTTTAAAGTAAGGAAAAAGCATTTGTTATGAGTTGGTTGTCACTTAGAAAATCAATTCTTCGATATAAAAATTTCTTTCGCAGAAGATTACGCTTAAGCAAGTAGAATTTCAAGTTGGAGAATTTGTATTCGAAAGTCAAACCATGAAAGAATTAGTAGATTTGGTCATGGAGGTAAATTAAGCCCCAGGCATGGACCTTTTGAAATCATTGAAAGGATTGGCAATAGCTACAGTTGCCCACCCATTGAGCGGCATTCACGTCTTTCACATTTCAATGTTGAGAAAATGGATCACCATTCGAGCGAAGATTCCACAAAGTTTGAAAAGCCAAATTTGACTTATGCATTGGAGCGAGGAAAATTTTGGAATTTGATGTGAAAGGAACAGACAAATATGTTAAAATTAAAATGGAAGCTGGCCGATAAAGAAAATTGGGAGGCGAGCAGAGATGAGCAGTTCCCCTTATTTGAATGATTAAGAAATTTAGGTAAATTTTTTTTTTTTAAGAATGTAATATCAAAATTTTCAAAAAAAAAATCTAATTAATCCATTTATCAGAAATGTTCTTCAAGAAAACCCACTTCGCAGCATCTTGATTAAGGAGATACGCTTTGGTGGATCGAAGGTATTGCGTTCTTTTTATTTCATTTCTTCCATAATTTTTCTTCGATTTTTCATCTCCTCAAGCTCAAATCCTTTCTCTCTTCGACTTGAAATGCCGCTGTGATCAGCGTTGAGCAAATTCACGTAGAGAACTGTTGTGGCGAGCGTGCATGGGAGTTCGCGTCGCCGCTTTCCTCCCGTGTACGATTTCTTCCGTCGGCAAATTCTAGCTAATGGCCGACGCATGGGTTGAAGTCAATTGATCAATTTTTTGATTTGTCCCAAGGGAAGCCCGAGTTCCGTGACTTTTCTTTATCCCTTTTCCTTGGTTTCACAGAAATGCATAATTGAGTTCAATCTCAGGAATATTTTTATGCAAAATGTATTAGAATGGGAAATAGTGTTAGCTTCTTTGGTTATAATTATGTTATTACATTTTTGTTAATTTTAGTTTCTAATTTAATCGGTAATTAGTATTGACATTAGTTAAGATTCGAATTGATGCTCACATGTTTGAAAGATTATATGAGGAAATCAATTTTTAGGTAAGAATGCTTAAGCTTGATATTATTGTGTTAAATTTATTTATGAATTTCATGTATTCAGAAGAGTAATTCAATTTTTGAAAGCATCGAGCCATCCGCAGAAACATGAGTGAGATATAATTCTTTAATTTAAATTCAATTTATACCATTATATGCATTTGTTTTTATTATAAATTGATGAATCATATAAATATTCTTTCAATATTGATCACATCTAATCGACTTCCAGTATATATTATTGATTCTGATGATTATCATTATAAATTCTTTAACATGATTCGTTGACGTATGAAAATGTTTTAAACGTATTATTAATATGAATGTGATAATGAGAGAAATGTCGAAAAATTTGATAGGAAAATATTTATATATCTCTTTGAGATACAATCGCGAAGATGAGCCTTTCTTATCTTTATGATTTATTACTCAACTTGTCTGTAAACAAGTATTATGATTTTTGCCTTACCTCTTTATCCATGTGACGATTTGTTATGAATAAAATCATCGCATTATAAATGATATTTCTAGGAAAAAATTTGATTCGAAATTCTTTCATTAAATGAATAAATAAACGACTGATTGCCGTTGATGATATAAATGCAATATCTGAATCTTAACTTCTAACTCAATTCTCGACTCCTTTGAGTAATAATCCAACTGGCATTTCCCATATACTTGCGGGTTAATGCATCTGCCACTACATTAACTTTTTGGATCGCGAATATTTAAATTATAATCTTTAATGCTTAATAAATCTTCTTCTTGTTGATTCTTTTTTGTGTAAAGATATATTTAAGATTCGATGATCGATAAAATTTAGCATTTCACTCATACAAATAATGTCTCCAAATTTAGCAAACAACTTAACTAGATCATGAGCGGGATAATTTCTTTCATAAGGTTTTAATTGTCTCGAGCATGATTACTCTTTATTTTACGTTAAAACACAACCCAAATTTTTAAAGATCGTCACTAAATATTTGGAATTCGTCCTGGAATAGCAAAAGCGGTGCGGTGGTCAATATTTTTCAATTCTCTACTCACATTCGGTTATTATTTGAAATTTAGATCCTTTCTCATAAATTAGATAGAGCGTTCTGATATGAGAAAATCTGATAAACCGTAATAACTAGCTGAAAGCGACTTACGTAACATTGGTGTAAACCATTCTAAAATTGCTTTTATTTTTTTGAGGATCAACAAAACTCCTCTGCGATAATATGACTGAAATCGACATCGTCATCTCATTTTAAAAATTTGGCGTATAATTGATTCTGTCTTAACATCTAAACAATACTGAGATGATTTGCATGCTTTCTTATTGTTTTAGAATAAATCAGAATATCATCAATAAAGATGTTAACAAATTGTCTAAGGGTTTGAAAATGATTCGTTAAATTATAAAGGCTGCGGGAGCGTTAGTTAAACCAAATGGCATAATAAGAAATTCATAATGTAATAAATGCAGTTGCTTTTAAAAATATCGGCATCTTTAACTCTAACTTGATATCAGGATCTGATCGATTGGAAAATCTGATGCTCCCCGATCAAATAAATCATCAATCCCGGTAGTGGATACTTGTTCTTGATTGTTACTTTATTTAACTCAATCACAATGTCGTAGTCCATCCTTTTCTTAACAAATAGTATTGGTGCACTCGGTGAGTTCTTTGGTAGAATAAATCGCTTTGTCGTCAATTCGCAGTGACACTTCAATTCATGCAATTCCTTAGGAGCCATCGTATGGAGATTTATAGAAGTTGTATGGGTTACATCAATCCAAACTCCACTTCTCATTTGGTGGCAACCGGTAATTCCTCAGAAACATCGGAAATTAACGGAATGTTTTTTTCAACATTCACATTACATCTAATTTGGCAAATATAATTTCACCGCTTCTTAAATATTTACTCATTTATTTCTAATCAGAAGACACATTCTTATCAGAAAAAATAAAATGATTTTTCCGGCGCAAAATTTCACTCTCCTCTTCCAACATTCAATTGTTGCAAAGTATTTGATCAACCAATCCATACCAGTATAATGTCAAAATGTCGATTGGTAAGATATTAGTTAGTAGAAATTGTTTATCTTGAATGTTAATGTCAACACATTCTATTTGTATTATTATCGGCGAAGGCATTCACCGCATTCTGAGTGTGAAATAAAATAGTATCAAGCTGGTGAAAAGGAATCGAGAAATAAATCGAAACAGAATCAAACAAAATTGAACTCAAATGATCGAAATTTTAAGCATACGACACCACTTCATTTGATTCCGCTTTGCTGATGGCAAAACTTCGCTTTCTTGGAGGGTTGGTTTCGCTCAAGTTTCTCCTTTTCTTGAAGGTTTTCCCAGCTGTGTATTACACGGCTTCCGGTTTTCAAAACTTTCTTTGTTGACATTGTCGCGATAATTGAATGATTTTATATCCTTCTTCTTCCGATGGCAATCGTTGCGATGTCCACACATCGTAGCATTTCCGATCCAACCAAATATTCCAAAATGTTTCTTTCCACTTATCACAAATAGGTTTTTTCAATAATTTGTTTCGTGTCATCAAATTTAAATTTCTTCTTGAAATCGCTTTCTTTCAAAACTTTGCTGCTGAATCCAATGTTGCTTGGAAAAGTTCAACTCATTTTCAATTCTCTACTTTCACTGAGAACTCGCGATATCGAATGGTCTTGGTGTACCACCTTGATCTCGAGCAGAAATCTACATTTCTCTTCGCGTCGATATAATGTGGAGCGTATTTAAGAGAAGTGAACTTCGAACTCATCTTGCATTATAGTTTTTGATCTTGAATTAGATTGAAAAATTTGTCTTGTAAAAGCAGTCGGTGATGGTGGAATAAACTAATCCAACACTTTAACAAATTCATCCCATTTGATCTAATGTATTTCAAATCTTTCCGTGTTGAGCTTTCGCCTCGCCTTGTCTAAAGTAGCCGTCTTCTTCTTATTTTCAACAAAATCCCATCCGAATTTTTCAATTTTAAGCCCAATCTTAGCTATAGGATCATTGGCTCCTTGAATCTTGGTGGCGAGCGATTGAAATATCCTCAAATCTTGATCCACGAACCAAACTTAGATCAGCCCACTTGTCGCAGATTTTTTATATAGATCTTGTATCACTTGTCAATTGAACTCACTTCATTCATGGATCTCTTTATTTTGTTGTTATATTTCACTCTTGTTAGAATTATCTCCGGCATGTAGTTCGTGCTAGTGGCGGGCGACCATCTAACCTTTCAGCATTTAGCAAATTAATGTAATTACAAGAATTTTTTTATTTGATACATATTTATTAAATATCATGTATGCATGAAGGTAAGAGTATATGGATCTAACTTAAAATTAATCATCTATAGCTCAGTATTACTCAATTCAATACTTATTCTAAATCAAATCGTGCTTGCATTCAATCTTTTTGCTCACAACCTTATTGCTCGACTGCTCGTCTGCCACTCTACTGATGATTTTATTCAGGGTCGGTCAAGTGTAAATAGATATTCGATTGAACATGATTCCGCGTACGTTCCAACATGTGACATTTCGGAACAAGAAAGTGAAATTTGTATATCATCAAATCATCACAAACAATTTCATATATCTTATTTTTCTTAACTAATGAATTCATATCACAGAAATTGAAAGCATGAATATCTTTAAGTTTGTACATAAATACAGAGCAACTAAAGGCATCGATATTAAAGTTTTGTCAGAAAAAAACTTCTTTACACCCCAAAAGCGTAAATCAACAAAATGGTAGTTTTACCCACTCGTCTTTCTTTTGAAATTATCAGTGGTACATGTGTAAAAAGTGAGATCAATAATCTTAAAGTAAGCTCAAAACAATTAGAACAATCGTGCATTTAAAATTTGCATAAAGGTAAAAATGGTAACTATCTTTGTAGAAATGTGGCGAACAATATGTTGTAGAGTAGTAATGTATCAATAATTTGTCATTTGATAGGAGTCGTTTATTTATTATTTAATGAAAGCAATTTCGTTATATATCAAATCATTTTCTAGAAATGTCATTTATAATTGCGTAGGTTTTATTTAACAAGTCTTTCGCGGCCACTAAAAGGAAGGTAAAGGCGGTGGGAATCTCTACTTAGGCGGTTGGGGCTTACGACCTCAATGAGAGTCGGGGATCTTGATCCCTTGTTAGCTCGTCGTCGAGCTTTTCTTTATCTGTAGATATAACACGACATTTCTCGTTTATCGTATGCATTTAACGTAATGCATGTTTTAAAACATTTATATGCCAAAATCATATCTTTAAAATGAATTGCTTGAGCATAATCATTTGTAATCAATAATATATCTAGGTCAATTAAACATTTTGTATGCATCTGATATATGAGAATATCATATATTATTCATACAATTTATAAGAATCGGTAGAAAGCAATTGCGTAAATATAAGCGAATTTAAATTAGCGATTATATACCCTTTATGTAGGCGTGTGATGTGCTCGGCGTTTCTTGAGTACATATATTGAATACGAATACATGAAATTCATAAATAAATTTAACGTAGTATCACAAACTTAAAGCATTCTTACGAATTGATGTCTTCTCATATAATCTTTTAACACGAGCCGACTCAATCTTAATCTAATTACACGATTAAATTAGCAAACTAAAATTAACAAAATGTAATAACATAACTATAACTAAAGAAGCTAACACCATTTCTCCCATTATAATACACAAAAATTCTGCATACTCACCTAACAGCCAAAAATATGTCCTCTGCAGATTTCGGAACTCCCAATTATGCATTTCTGCACCAAGGAGGGTTGCCGGCTGAAGGAAAAAGGGATAGGAAAGAAACCCAGCAAGTCACGAAACTTCCCAGGCTTCCCTCTGCTCGGCGGGACCCGAAATCCAATTGAGCCGATTGATTCCGGGACTCCTCCCGTGCTCCGTCACGGGAGCGGCCAGTTCGGTCGAAGCAGCCTGGAAGAAGGCTGCGCCATGGGAGGAAGCGAAGCGACCTAACTCCTTTCGCGCGTTCTCGTCCGCAGGCGGGTTCTGTCGGCCGGCGTAATCCTCGCCGCCACGCAGCGGTCTGTCCGCGGAGCGGCAGTTCTGACGCGACAAGGAGAGGGAAAGGATTAGCCGCGGCTTGGAGGAGACGAACCCGCAAATTCGAAGGCGAGGGAGAAAAATTACCGCTGCGGCCTGAAAGAAATGAAATAAAAAGAAACGGGTATACTTTTCGATCCCACCATACACGCGTTTATCTCCTTAATCCAGCCGCTGCATGCCAAGGAAGTGAGTTTCGATGCTACAGTAACATTTCTACAGTAACAGCGGATTAATTAGATTTTTTTTTTTTTTGAAAATTTTGGATATCACATGATATGAATTCAAGACTTTCATTCCATTGATGGAGCCTATTCTTATAACTTATCACTTCATTATGGTATCTTTTTGTGATTATTTACCTTATATGAATTGAACTTTACTCTCAAAATAGTTATCATGATGAAATGAAATATATCCATGCTTTGCTTTTCCTTTCTTCATTTTGATTACTATCAAACATTCAATTCATTATTACTCCAATATGAAGTTGACAATGATTAAAATCATGAAGCATGCAAGACACTATCTTGACTTTTGATAAAGAAACGAAGGAACAAAGTTTGAAAGCTCCTTGTAGTTTAATCTAGTCGTCTTTTGTTACTTCATATGCTGTTTTTTAAATGAGCTTCAGATTTCCATATATCAAATCAAATGATCCTTTAGGTAAACAAGTTGATAAGTGTTCAATCTTTAAAGAAAATTAGTTTGGTATATTTCCTATTATTGGAAACTGAAATTTAGCTATGTTTGGCCACCAAATCTTCATTTCATATGCTGATTTTTGAGGAGGATGTTGTTATATGCTATGTAAAGTTGTTATTAGTTGTTTTATTCAATCAAATCATGCCTACGTGCAATTGCCAATGATAATTAGAAACTAAGTGTAAAGTGCAATGTCTTCTTTATTTATTTTATGGCAAATGATGAAACTCATGCTTATGTTTTGCTATGTAATTGTCATGTTACTTGATAAATTTGAGAAAGGTGTTTCATTTCTTATGTTAAAAAAGAAAAGAGAGAAGAAATGATAAAAAAAAGTCTTTTACATCCACATATGATTAAAAGCTTAAGTAGTAGCTTACTATTTAGGATGTTTCAAAAACAAAATTTAATTATGATGGTGGACATTATGTGTCATGCACATGCAAATGTAAGTTATAAAAATGCTTTGTAATATAAGTACTCGTTCACATTGTTTTGATGTGGCGGAGAAATTTGATATGATATAAGTACTTTTACACGTTGTTCCAACGTGACAAAGAAATATGCTTTAAATTAAGTACTTATACGCATTGTTCTAATGCGGCAAAGAAATGCTATGCCACTCAAATAAAGTTTGAAAATTCATGTACGTCTTTCTTGGCGTGGTGGGTAAATAATATTTTAGGCCGCAGTGTCTAACGACACCTACCATGCACTTCTTCCTTGGCATGGTGGGAATGCCTGGTCTCCTGGAGTAGCTCCTTATGCGAGGATGATGTCGGGAGGTTGCCAAAATTTTTATAAATCTAAGCTTATAATTTAACATGATTTATTTTAAGTATTCAAATTTTTATGAGATGCTCAAATGACATTTTTCAGTAACAATTTGATTCTATACCTTAATATGAACATAGAGGGATGCCTCCTTTTTCTCTTTTACAACTTTTTTGAAATATCATGCATGCTTCATTGAAAGAGTAGAAAATAGGGGGAAAGAGAAAGAAAGGGAAATTTAAATGAATTCTTCATTTAAGAAATACAACCCTAAGTTGATTAGTGAAATTAAACTTAGAGTATCAAGTTAAATATGACTTACAGGTTGATATGATAGGATTCAATTCCAATTGTATACAAAACCCTTTGATTTCTTCTTAAACTCACAAAATAGTTTGTGGAGAGAGAATATGGGAGAAAATAAAAAGAGAGAAGGAGAGCAAATCCTCATGAAGGTGAGGTGCTCTCATACTTATAATGAGTTGTAGCTTAATTCTAAGCTTTCATTCTAAGTAAATGTCATTCATGCTGATTTGATAAAGCCAAAAATATTTTGAATTATAGATAAAGTAAATAAAATAGATTTATTAATATGCCCATGAATTTAGCATGACATTAAGGAGTTTTTTTTCTTCCTCTTTTATCTCTTCACGGCATTATGGCATGTAAATAAACAAATAGAAAAAAGATGCGTAATGACAAAAAATGAGGTGGAGGGGGGAAGAAAGTCCATCATGCTTTTAATTTCTGTTATCATTTTTTTTTAATATACTCGTGAAATGGGCATGATTTAAGGAGAAAGAAGAAAAGTAAAAAAAAAAAAAAAAAAAAAGGAGTTCTCTCTTTCTCAATGGGATTATGTCATAAAAAAAGGGGTGGGATTCATTAAAATTTAAAATTTTCTCCCATTCTTCATAAATTACTCATAAATGAGTATAAAAAAAGAGAAAAGAGATGAGGAAAAGCTCCTCCCTTTCCCTCTCTTTATGGGATCATGTCATGACAAAAAAAATTATATATATATAACAAAAAGAAATATTATTACGTTAAAAAAAAGAGAAGAGATATCATGATAAAATAAAAAGGGGATGATGGTGCCATGAGGGCTTGGAATCCTTTCCTTCATTCATGACCCATTTTGATTTTCTTAAGTGGGCTTATAAAAAAGATGGCTTATCCAATGAATTTCTTAAGCCCATAAATTTTCAATTTAAAAGAGCTCATTAAGTCCTAGTCTATATATATGGGCTTATAAAATATTTAGGATTGGGCTAATTTTAATATGTATGCTCTTAAATTTTTCTTCTCCATGAGATGCTTAACTCCATAATATTTGATTTGGAAAGAGTAAAATCTTTTATGTTTAAAACATACATGTTTAAATGTGGCTAACTTTCATACACATTATAATATATGATGTATATTTATAATTTGAATGGAAGGATTTTATCATGTATGTCCCAAAGTAAAATGCCATTCTTGTTAGCTTGGGATTTATGCAAATTCTTAAGTCAGGTGATGCTGAATGGGAATGTCTACATATGTTATGTAAAGTTACAAGTTTGGCTTCATATGTGAATGTTTAAATGAAGTGAATTTTGCATGTCTTATGACATAGTATTCTATCACACATATCTATGTTTGATCTATGACATGCCTTCAAAAAAAAAAAAAACCAATCAACTAGAACTTTAATAAGATGGATATTACACTTGATCTATATCAAGTGTCTGAAAGAAGCGAACTTGCATTTTCTCGAAATAGATACACACTTGATTTATTGCAAGTGTTTGAAAGAATCAAACTTGCATATTTCAAAACATACATGCACTTGAACTGTGACAAATGTTATGTATCCTCTTAGAACAGATACATGCTTGAATTATTACAAGTATTTGGGAAAATCAAATCCATATCTCATTGAACATATGCTTACATTTGATCCATAACAGACATTTGAAAAAAAGATCAAACATGTATTTTCATAGAATAGATTTATACTTGATCTATGCTTGAAGGTATCAAAGATCTATGCTTGCAACTTGACACGTTTGTCATATCAAATATAACTATTTCAGCTTAGACATTCTAATATCCATACATCATTTTTTTTAAAAGAACAAATACTTGTATGTATATTGAAGTATTCGTTAGATTGAACACTTAGGGAAATATCTATATTGTGCGGAAAATGAATGAACATATACCTACAACTATCCCAAAATCGATCAATTACCCGCATGGTCTCCGACACGTGTCAAAAATTTAAATTTTGTGTCTAAGGATGCTTCACGGGTTGAACCCCCGTTGAGTCTTAGGACCAGGTCTAGATTAACAAAATTTAAAAATTCAATGATGATATCATAAGAATTTTAATCTAATGAAATATGAGTAATTAATCATAATTGCGAATCATCATCATCATTGTTAATGTACCTTTTCAAGTTTAAACCCTTAAGAGAAAAGTCCTAAACTCGATTGCTTATGCTCAAGCTAGAGTTGACAAGATTTGGAGGATGATAGCTTTTTAGGCAATGAATCTAGACCCAATCCTCTACAAGAAGATAATTAGAGTTGATATGGTCTACCTCGATGATGGGCGTAGAGGTGTGCGTTTGGTTGATTTGGATGGATTGGATGATAAATTTTTAAAACCAATTGGTTTTGGATTTCTAAAAATATTGAACTAAACCGACCAAATAAAATGCAAAACCAAACAAATTGAATAATAATTTGGTTCGGTTATTTTGGTTTGGTTTTGGATAAACTGAAGTTATTTGTATAATTTTTTATTGTATAATGAAGAAGCAATAAGCAAAACAACATAAATATAATAAAAATGCAATTAACTACATCATGTGCTAAAAAATATTTAAAACTAATTTTTACTTACCTGAATGATATTTTGAACTTAGATGTTGATGAAACCATATTACCATATTATGAGACCAAAATATTTTGGAAAATTGGATAATGGTCCTCCAAAAAAGCACCTATCAAGTATTCAAAAATAAATAAAAATAAATGTATAATAGATAAGCCTATTATACATAAATTAATAATACCGTATTATATAATTCCTTTGGTTTATTTGGTTCCATCCAAAATTTTATTTAACAAATCGATCCAAAAACCAAAAACCAAAGTTTTCATTAATTAAAATCAAAATCCAAATTAAGTTCAAAACCAACCAAATTACTCAAAAACTTTGGTTGGTTTGGTTAAAACAAATAATGCACACCCCTAGATGGGCGTGTTTACTGAATATTTCAACCGGAGGGGTTTTTATAATCAAAATTCATTCAAATTTTAATGTCAGATCATGATATGTTAAATCCAAATCAATAATGAAATGATCATATGTTTAAATAATAAATGTTAATTAAATAAAATTAATTATTTAAATTTAAAATTAAATCCATTCACCCATCCGCAACTGTTTGTCGGGGGTGACAAATTAAGAAAATTTTTGCTCACGAAGAGTTAATATCAAATTAAATACATACCTATTTTCACACTCAAATAATGTTAAGCTAATAAAGACTTGGCCCATGTCCTCTATCCACTTGGCTTTTGTAAAATGACATAAATGACATTATAGCTCTCTCGACGGTGGTTTTTGTGATATGACACCACTAATTACGATCACGCACCGCACAGTATGTTCATGCTCTTTCTTTCTTTGGTACGTGAACTATAAAATGTATTTGATTGGGCAAATTTTACATTGGTTAAGGTCGATTTATATTTGTCATAAAAGCAAATAAACGTCTGGATCTGAGGACACATTTGTGTAGCGTGGTTATTGATAAGGATCTTCGGTTGAGTTGAGTCGACTCCTCATAGCCTAGGCGAGGAACCAGCAGGGATGTGAAGACTTAAGGTCTTGATTGGGCATATCATCATTTCCCCAAATATAAGCTTTAAATTGAAACGATGAATCTCATAAATTCTAAACTCCATTTCACCGCTCTGTATGTAATTTAGTGATTCATCGAGCCTTCGAAAGTGCTCTCTCGGTATTGGGAGGGTAGTGCTTATAGGTGTTTCTTTATGGAAACACAGAAGTCCCAATAAAAAAATGAGGCAATCTCTAGTTAGTGTCTTATATACTATTCCATGTGCCTTCTGAAAATTTTACCGATATTTAATCAACTTTCTTCATGCGAGAGGTCGGTGGTGAATTTTTGGAGCCCACAGGTGGTTCTATCAAACATGCATTCTTTCCAATGTAATTAAGTTGGAAAATTTTGATTATATGATAAATGCTATTTCACAACATAGATTACATCTTAGATCACCATACTATCATGAGTTGGGAGTTTCTCTTCTTTAGAAAAAATGCATGCGACTATGCTGCATGTGGAGGATCACAAAAAAGTTAGGTAAGAAAAATGGAGCCCTCTTATGTTAGAGGAATATTGATTATAAGGAGCGATCTATAACGAATTTTTTGGTTAATTTGTTATCAGGCATGATATTCTTGGAGTTAATGTATATATTTGAATATTTAAAAATTGCATTGAAGTTCTTTAAACTCTTAGATACATAAAGAGAAAAGTTTGAAGAAGAGAATGTGCTCCAAGTGGTTACAAATAACCACTTCAGTGTTCTTATAGGTTAGTAATTTATAATATTTAATGTACATACATTTAATTTTTTTCTCATATCAGAAAATGTGACACATCTTAAGTTTTTATAGGTCAAATGTTTATGGAGAAGAGGACACACATGTGCTGGATATCATGTGGAGCCCATTGCATCAATTTAATGTTAAAAGATATTGGATGGATTGCACAAGTGAAAAATACTCTTAAGAAAACTTTGGAGTTAATTGGTTGTATATATAATCATAGATTTGGTCTTGACATGATGAGAAAAATGCTGGTGTTGGAGAATTGGTGAGATCAGGCATCACTTCTTTTGCTACTTATTTTCTCATTCAAGTGTACTACATAAGCAAAAGAAAATTTAGGGCGTATATTTGTCTTTAAAGTTTGGAACAAACTTGAATTTAATATTTGATTATAAAGGAAAGAAAACTAAAGTGATCTTCTTAAGACTGCATTTTGGAATGGTGTGACTTATATTTTGAAGGTAACAAGCCCATATATGAAGATGTTAAAATTACTAAGTGGCCATAAGTGGCTGATAATGTGTTATATTTATGATGCAATGGCCAAAGTGAAGGATGCAATTAAAGGTGCATTTGGAGGACATGAAAAGAAGTATATGTAAAATTTGAATATCATTAACTAAAGATGAATGTATCAACTTTGACAATCTTTATATCATATTGGATACTATCTTAATTCGATTTTTTACAAGAAAAAGTTTATGATATAATTAGAAAGATAATTAATGTAAGGCATATCTATGTATATATATATATATATAGTTATTAGTAGGTTAATGAGAGACCCAAATGATAGAATGATTATTGATTAATATTTTCTATTTATAATCATGTTGGTGGCTTGTTTGCAATAGAGTTCGCCATTTGTAATATAGATAAAAATCTCTAGGTATAATTAATTGAAGCTTTTAAATAAATTTGAATTTTTATTGATTAATATTTTTTTCTGAATATGACATTATAATTTTAATACAACGAAATGATAGAAGATTTATGAAATATCTATCCTAATTTTGCAAAAATTGACTATTGAGATTTTAAGATTAACTTGCAGTGCTATTGGGAGTAAAGAGAATTGAAGTGTCTTTCGAACATGTGAATATTTTCTTAATTTTGAATATACTAAATAATTTACATATTTATGCATTTCATTATAATTTTTTTATTCACATAAAGAGGATAAATTGGTTAAAAGCATTTAAATGATTTAGTGTTAATTAAGTATAATAAACTTTCAAAAGAAATTTTATTTCAAGAGATGTTATTGATCTAGTTAGTTTAGATTCTGTTGATGGAAGTTGTCAATGGTTAATTGAAAAATGGAGGATGCTGGTGAGAAATATTTTGTTGGTGAAGCTTAACTTGAAGATAAATTGAAGAGGCATCAAGAGAAATTGATTGAAGGTGATATGTAATATTTATCAAGTCAATTATAAAAGGTTTCTTTATAACGAGGCTTAATTTATCTCAACTTGCATCCACTTTTGTTTTTCCCAAAAAGAGAAGATTAGATTGACTCATAAGAAGTAAAAGAAGAAGAAGAAGAAGAAAATGATTTTAAATATGAAGAAAATCTTTTTGAAGGGCGGATGTTATGCACATGAAAGAGGGTATGATGACTAATGAAATTTTTTAGCTTGCTTAATCATGAGATTTTTTGCATTAAATTTTGCTTTGTAAATAAATTGAATATGTTGTATGTAACATTGAAGTTTTTAATATTTACATTAAACTACTACATTAGTTTTAAATTTGTAATCTTTTGTTAATTCCTACACATAATAGAAATTGTTATAACTTTGAATTGCATGTTCATTTTTGAAGTTTGTTTTCAAATTAGATATGTACATTACCTTTTTTTAATTTTATATCAAATTTTAAGTTAAATACTTTATGTTTTACAATTATCATTGAATGTCTCATTATATTCATTACTAGCCATCAAGATATATAAGCAATGAGTGCATTAGTTGATAAAAGCATCATTTCGCTTTGCACATTGATGCAAAATAGAACTCTTGTGGACTGTACTGCAATTTATGCTTTGAAACTCTAATTTATATTATAATTCATCTTGGAGACTAGAGCATGTCATGGTATTTATCGGATTGAACTTGACTTGGCTAAATTAAAAATTATTCATATTCGATTCGAGTTCGAGCCGAGCTTTCATATAGATGTTCAAACTTGACTTATTTAACTTTCTTTGTGTTCAAGCTTGGCTTGTCTGAATTAATTGAACAAGTATTTAATTGAGTTAATGAACAAGCTTTGATTTAGGAGAAAGAAAAAGCAAAATATTGACCATATCTAAGAATCACATATAGCAACAAAGAGCATATAAGATAATAGTGGATAAAAAAGGCTACCAGAAGCACAAAAAAAAACCATCTTTCAGATTACCAGCAACCTTCCAATGAAAGATAGACAAAAATTCTAAGTAGAGACAAAGATCAATCAGAATATATATATATATATTACTTCAAAAATTGATCAAGTTTAGCAACAAATGGAAGTAACATAATGTACTCAAATAAATAATCATCAAAGAGCAGGTTATGAATTTAGTGACATTAACTAAAACAAATTTATCGCAATAATAAAATGTAAGGACATGTTGAAACTAATCATGAAGCCTATTCAACTCAACGAAATTAAACAAGCCACATAAAAACAAGTTAAGACACCAAAATTTCACCTCCATAGCATATCAAGCACCTGATTAGACCAACAATAACAACAACAACAACAACAACAAAAAGCTTTTATCCTACTATGTGGGGTCGGCTACATGAATCATTCTTCTTCATTGTGTCATATTATGTGTCAAATTCTCATTTAATTCAAATATGCTAAGGCCATTTTTTATACATCTTAACTAAGTCTTTTTAGGTCTATCTCTACCTTTCTTAATATAAGACAAATCTAATACATCTCTCTGTCCTAATGACGCCAACACTTTATGTATTAAACCATCTAAGGTGACTCTCTAATCTTATCATTAGCTACTCCAACTTTTTCCAACATACTTATTTCACATTTGATCTCTAAGAGTAAAGCCACTCATCCACCGAGCATCTTCATCTCAGAACACTTAACTTAGTCTTATGCTTATCTTTTATTGTAACATTCTGCACCATAAATCATTGCAGGTCTTACCACCATCTTATAAATTTTTCCTTTAAGTTTAAACAATACTTTTCTATCACACAACAGGGCAGATGCATTCCTCCACTTCAACCATCCAACTTGAATTCGACTAATAACATCTCCATCTATTTCACCATCATTTTGAACAATAGAGCCTAGATATCTGAATCACTTACTCTTTTTAATGACCTCAACAAAAGAGACAAAAATAGACAACATGACATTATAAAGAAAAAGGACTCAAGTCTTAATGCACAACTGTTGTATTATTGAGGTTTTAGCTTCACTTATTCTTCGTAGCTGATTTGGTAATCTAGGCATCTGTGGGATCCTTCTTCTCCATGCTTTTAATGACACAAACAACCACGATTTATCTAATGAATCAACTAAGAGGCGGGTTTAGGGTTTAGGTTTTAGGGGAGAAGAGGAGGAAACGGTTGATAGATGTCGAAGAGGAAGAGGAGTTTAGGCTTCGAGGTAGGAATGAAGTAAGTTTAGGGCTAAGAGCAAAATTATTAATCTATTTTATTTATAGCAAACATCATTGAGTTTGGGTGAATGATGTATTGATGGTAAATTATAATATATTTTTACTAAATATATAATTTATTTAATCATTTTTTTAAAATAATATATGAGTTATCACTAAGGTTAATATCAAGCATTTAACAAATTACTTGTCAAACAATAAACGAGTTTGTTTGTGAACATAAACAAATGAATTAGCCATGTTCATGTTCAATTAATTTAATCTTCGACTTTTCAAAAATTGTTCAAGCTTGTTTATTTATTAATTTGAACAAACATGAACGAGCATTAATCGAGCTGAGTTCGAGTCATTCAATGAGTGTATTGGTTCATTTACAATCTTATTTGAGACTAATGGTAGTATGCATCTTTATATGGCTTAAAACAAGAACTAAGAGGATGATTTAGTCAGTTCTCATTGTGATTAAAAGGCAAGGTAAACTTTTTATGCTGATTGTATATATTGATGATATCATCTTGAAGGGGATCATGAAGAAGAGATAAAAAAGCTGAAATATGTATTTGTTAAATAGTTTGAAATTAAATATAGCAGTCTACTAAAATATTTCTTAGGCATGAAAATAGCAAGATAAATCAAGAGGATATTTGTCTTTCAGCTAAATATATTTTGGACTTACTAAAGAAAACTGACTTATTAGGGTGTGGATCTTTTAGACAAAATTGAGAGGAAGATTCAACCTCTATTAATAATGGGAGGTATCAACGATTAGTAGGAAACTTATCTACCTATCTTACACCAGTCTTAATATTTGTTTTTCCATTAGTATTGTTAATTATATGAATAACCCTTCAAAGAAGTATTTTGATGCTGCATATAGGTTTGTAAAGTATTTTAAGGAGATGCTTAGAAAATTATTCTTTGAAAGATGGACTAAATAAAAATTTTCATTGATGCTTACTATACAAGATTTGTAACCGATCATAAATTGACATCTAATTATTTTTCATTTTTGTGGAAAAATTTAGTTATGGCTAAATAAAAACTATTTTGCTAATTCTCAGAGTAGTGTTGAAGTAGAATTTCAGGACATAACCCATGGAATTTGTGGCATAAGCATCTTCTTGAGGATTTAGAAGTTTCTACTAGAAGAACTAATGATAATGAGGTGCAACAATCATGTTATTATTAGCTTTATTAAGAATCTTGTTTACCATGATAGGATTAAACACGTTGAGTTTGTAGTTACTTTATAAATGAGAAAAAAGAACAATAAATTATTAAGGTTTGTTTCACTTCAACATGACATCAAATTGTTGATATCCTTTTCAGGGCTCTTAATTAGATACAGTTTGGTACTTCTTTTTCTGGGTTAGGAATGATCAATATATATTTTCATCTTGAGGAGGAGAGTGAAAATTTTGGCCTCATTAAAGTTTATGAACATCTCTCCAACAAATCAAAAAATATTTCTAGATTCATGCATATTGGCAGGCATTAGCCTTGTATTGATCTGGAAGGAGTCAAGGTAACGGCAATAAATCAGGAGCCATTTTATGGAAAATCCTATAGAAACAACACTCAAGTAAGTTTGTAAGGGTCATTCCACCGAGGTCCTTGTCAATCGGCGATCCCTAACAGTAGGTCCTTGTCACACCCCAAATGACTCCCCTATTCTAAGGTCAGTCTGAGGTGTAACAGAATAGGATGACTTGATTAGACACATATTCCGTTCCAACATGTGTTTTAACAAGCAGTGAAATTTGTCTCCTCAAATCATCACAAATAAATTCATATATTGATTTTTCTTAACTAATTAATTTATATCACAAAATTGGAAGTATGAAAATCTTCAAGTTATGTAATACAGCACTAAAGACAACAAGATAAGAATTTTGTGCATTACCCAAACGCCTTTATAATCTTTCAAAATTATACACCCAAAATAACAAACCGGCCAAATTTTACCCACTCGTCGCTTCAAATTATCGACGTATCATCATAAAGCTAAAGAGTGAGACATAAAATAAAAGTAAGATTAGAAAGACGAGAAATAAGCGCATATACATTTGAAATTTGCGAAAGTAAGAGTGGTAAAATATCTTTAAAATGTAACTAAGCAGAAAAAAGTAAGTATAAATAATTTGTCATTTCATAGGAGTCGATAATTTATTCAGTTATTTAATGAAAGTAATTTCTATTCTATATCAAATCCTTTTCCCAGAAATATCATTTATAATTGCATAGATTTTGACTTTCATACATAGTAGACCCCACGGTCATAAAGGCGAGAAGGTAAGAGGCCGCACATACTACTTCTTTGCAGTACACAGTTGTGCTTTCCGGCCCCAACCTCAATATCGAGTCGAATACTAAGATCCCTTAACGGCATCTCGTCGACTTTTCTATCTGCAGATTTTTGTAACATAGTCTTCCTATCACAATTTCGACATTTCTGCTTATCACATTACTTCATTTATTTATTAATAATGCATGTTTTAAAATATTTCCATATACAATCGTATACAGAATCATATGATATTAAAATTGATTAAGCGAGTAAAATCATTATAATCGGTAATATATATTAGATCGGATAATAAACATTTGTATCTGCATACGATATGGCGAATATCTATATATATTCATACAATATTAAATAAGAATCGGTAGGAATGGCATACATTAGATATAAAGCGAATTTAAATTAAGATTATGTATGTATAAGTATAGGCAAATGCGTGATGTGATCGGCCTTTGAGTACAACCTATAATTGAATAACTCTTTTGAATACATGAAATTCATAAATAAATTTAACGTAGTAGTGTCCCCAAACTTAAACTTTATTCTTACTTGAAGTTGTTGTCTCATCATATAATCTTTCGGATTACACAAAAGCACGACTCCGAAGCACTCTTATCTAATGCCAATATTATTTACCTGATTAAATCAGCATAATAAAGTTAACAAAAATGCCAATACAAATCCCCCATTCTAATTCACAATCCAATATCGGTCCTAGTAGAAATGGAAACAAGAAAATTCTGCATACTCACCTAACAGCCAAAAGCAATTATTCCCTAGCAATTTACGGAACTTCCAATCACAATTTTCTGCACCAAGGAAGGCTGTCGGCTGAAGGAAATGGAATAGGAAAGAAACTTAGCAAGTCACAGAACTCCCCAGGCTTCCCTCCTATCGGCCAGGACCCGGAATTCCAATCCCGAGCCAGCCGATTCACGGGACTCCTCAGCCCGTGCGTCTTACCTCACGGACGGTGGTCGTCACCATGAAGAAGGATGTGACACGGAGGCGGTTCCAATCGGCGGCGGATTCCTGTGCGTGCTCGTGCGGTATCTCTCGAGAGGTGACAATTCTGAAGCCGATGGCGGGTTGCGTTCAATGAAGCGAGAAAGAAAAAAAGAAGGAATTAACGCTGGAGGAAATGAAATAAGGAAGCTGCGGGTATACCTTCGATAGATCACAAACACAAATTCCTTAATCCACCAGCATGTCAAGGAAGTGGGTTTGATTTGATAACATTGCTACAGTAACACAAGATTAATTAGATTTTTTTAGATTTTTTTTTTTTATTTAAATTTTGGATATTATAGTCCTTCCTGTCAATGAACGGTTCCAAATTGCTAGACCGTTAAGTCCATTCAAGGAAGATCTCGCCACATGTTCAAATAAAAAATCATAATTCCTTATCTTCTACTAGAAACTTATTTCTAGTTAAAGTGGAATGAAATGATATATTTGTCTCTATATTTGTGTTAATGTTTTACCCTTTTTATGGACAACTATTATTTTCTATTCTAGGCCTTATACTAGGGCATTGTATCTTCTCTAAATTATGTTCTCCTTTTACCTGGTGGAAAAGAAAAATGTAGTATCCTTATCCTATATTTTTCAACAATATAGTTGGTTTGGCATTTGTTGGTCTGTTGGTTGTATGATCCTAAATATTTTTCCCCATATTTTGATCAATAACTTGCAGATAGGCTGCTGCTCTTGACAGCTCCAGTAGGCAGCCAAATGGTGACATTTCCACTAGCCACCTGTATCATTCTTCAAGTCAAAATTTGGCATTTGATTTAAAATGATAATTTTGAGCTTTAAAGAGATGATTTTCTTTGCAGTTGTTTAGATTTACTTGCCTTTTTGTTAAGGGATTAAATATTTATATAGCACTTCACAGTTAACAAAGGAAAACAATTGATTTTTTTCGTGTGTGAGCACTCCCATTCTCTCATTTTTTCTGAGCTGTGGGACGCAGTAATTACAAGAAAGTTACATGTTCTGGCTCCATGTGTGATTTTAAGTTCAAGTTGTTAGAGGCTTTTTCATGTTTCATGGATAAGTACGTGTGGAAAACAATACTTTTATTCATTTGATGAATGCTTTACTATTGTTGTGAACACCGTGCAATACCATTCTGCACAATTGTAAGTTTCTTCTCTTTTCTATAGCATGCAACTTGTATTCTCAGGTACCTAATGGGAGTCATTTCAAGTACAGTTATTTTCTAAAGAACAAGAAACCGCTGGCTGATGACCTTATTTGGAGGCCAGGGCCTGAATTTTCCTTGTCAGTGTCTCTTGAAAATGAAGAACGGAAAGAGGTTGTAGTAAGGGATTCTTGGATGAGAACTAGATTAGGAAAGTTGCCGAATCCCTCATGGGGTTCATGGATGTTGGATGTGGAACTTCCTGTTGGAGATGGACATCGCATCAATGAGGTCATTCATGGAACTTCATCTGCAGGTAAATGCAAACCTTATAATATCTATTTGAACGTCTGCATATGTTGTTCTGTTGGTTCTGAACACTTAAATGCTTCCAGTGCATAACAGGTGAACAAGAGATACTATCAAATTTCAGTGGGAGTGATTCAATTAATAAACAGTTCCCTATTGGTCTAACTTATAATATACCAAAGGAGAAGGATTTAGCAGTCACTTCTAGCAGTTTAGAAGAGATATTGCCCGAACAAGACCAACCTGTTGAAGAACCATGGCTACTGCGATCTACTCTATTGTCTATGGTTGAACCTAACGACCTTGATATTTCATCTGAACAAGATAGTAGTCACCAAATTGAATCGCCTGGAAACTTATGTTATGAGATAGAGAAGTCAATACCTGAAGAGAGCAGACTATTTTTTTCTGAGAAATCTGTTTCGATAGTTATACTAATTAACTCTTCCATATTTACCATGCAAAGAATTGCCATTTTGGAAGATGGAAAGCTTGTTGAACTACTTCTGGAACCAGTTAAAATAATGTACAGTGTGATAGTATCTATTTAGGAGTTGTCACGAAACTTGTTCCTCATATGGGTGGTGCATTTGTGGATATTGGGATTTCTCGACCATCTCTCATGGACATAAAGCAAAACAGAGAGCCATTTGTGTTTCCTCTTTTCCAACAAGAAATTAGGACAGAATATGTCAATGGCTTTGTTAATGCTGAAAAAGTCAAACAGACAAACATGAATGAAAATGACCAGCTCTTGGATGATGCGGATGGTATTGACAATGTCTTGGAGGTTGATCATGAAGTTGTTTACACACGAGAATATTTTGAGGATCCTGAAACAGATGATGAAATGGATGTTGTTGATATTCCTAGAAATATGAGTTTTGCTGGTGATTTTGTTGGTAACGTGGATTATTCTGAAGAGTTTGAAGTAAGCGAGAGTCACTTGCAAGATGATGATGTTGAAAATCATCTCACTTTAGCAACAGAAGAGGTAAAGGATTCTACTTTTCCACATCTCATACGAACTTCAGTTCAGTTGGACAATTCCAAAATAGCTGATAACAAATGGGCTAATGTTCAAAGGCACCAAAGTCATTGTTCAAGTGGTTAAAGAGGGATTAGGAACAAAAGGCCCAGCTCTCAGTGCTTATCCAAAGTTGAAAAGCCGATTCTGGGTATGTACTGTAAGGTCATGATACATATTCTTTCCATTTTTGTTTTTAGTACCTAGTCATGATCAAATTTTTATGCCTTAATAATTTGGATTAGGTTGTTTATTGTGCTCGGTTTCTAGATTTCCTTGAGCCATTTTATATGGAATATGAAACATTGCTACTGTTTTCAGCAAACTATCATTTATTGTACAATGACGTCCTGTATAAAACCATGCTCTCAGAGTTTTGAAAATCCGGATGCTATGTTCAATGGAAAAGTCATGGCATTTATAGGAAGTAAGATACCATACTCGTAAACAGAGTTGGATATGTATCCAATAGCACTTTATATGTTTATCCGGGATTGGACCATAATCTGAACTTTTATCTATTTTGAATTATAGAATAACATTCTCATGTTGGAGTAGACTATACTTAAATCTCTCATTCATTCATTTTATGTTACTTGCAACCTAAATTACTATATTATTGAATTTTCTTTTGTGTAACAGTAACTATTTCAAAACATTCATAAAAGATTCCCATGGGTACACTATAATGACCTTTTTCATTCTCATTGCCTGCAATTTACATCCTCCAGCTGACTTTTGTATACTCTTGAAGAAGTATTTTTTTCCAAAAGTGGCTCTATTAACATGTTGACTGAAGCACTTTTTTGTGTTATTTTTCTCATTCACCGTGTTTATTTGCCAGAGGTATTTAATTTTGAATTCCTTGGTTTGCATCATTGCAAGTTAAATCAATCTGCATGGAGCTTAGAGAGCCTTGGGATTATTTGTAAATTGCCATTGTTACACCCAGTCAAAACTATTCTTGGCTTCCATTTCATAATTACAATGGTGTGGATAATGATTCTAGTAAATTCGATGTTTTCCAAGTGACACAAACATTAAAATCTATACTTATTAGATAAGCAAATCATGTGTAAATTTAAATGTTTTTTTCCTAGTTCATTTCATTGTAAGCATGCCTATAACGATGATCCTATTGAAAATGGATTGTGTTCTTTAAGGTTTCTATTAGTTTTTTGGGGATGATTTGACTCGCTAATTCCTGGTTTGGGCATGTAGTTTGAACCTTTTTTTTTCTGTATTTGGCTGAATACTTGACTTGGTCTTTTGGAGTTTTACTGATTCTATGTTGTAGCAGAAATCTTTTAATTGGTCCTTTGGATTATTGTGGGAAGCTATAGTGAAGTGGTGGTTTGTTTTGGGGTGTGGCTGACCTTAGTACTGGGTTCTTGCTGCTATATGCATTTTTGGTTTGTTTATAGTGGGTTGTAAGTGAAGAAGGGTCTGCTAACCCAAAGCTTATCACCTTAGCCTATTCCAACATTTACATTTTCCTAGTAACATCTTTTGGCGGTGGAACTCATTGGCACATTCAGATTTACATTGTTTTGACTGATCTCCTGAATTTGGATTGCTGGATGCAGCTGCCTTCTTTCCATATATTTTCACTTTTTGTTGCTGTTTGTGCTGATTAACTCCCAGTTTTAACTATCTCCGACATGTTACTATTGCCAGCTGTTTTTTATTGGGGATTGCTGCTTTAGCTGCGCTCACCTTTTTCTGAAGTTGAGATTTGTTGGTGTTTCTGGAGTTGCCATTTGTAGGCTTGCTGTTTTGATTCGGGTTTCCATAAATTAGATTAGAAGGATTAGGGAAATTATTTGTTTGGAGATTTTGAGTCTTTTAAATAATCTATATGTATATGTAGAATTATTCAATGGTGGAATAATGTTGGCGGTTGAAAATCAAAACAAAAAAAGAGGGAACTAATGGGAGAAAAAAGGGAGAAATTCAAAACCTTATAGTTACAATTGCCTGTCTCGTGGAAACTGCACAAGAGGTGCAAATCTGTTGAGGCTCGATCCCTTATAAAAGAACAAGGTCGGTGAGGCTTTGGAGGCTGCTGCATGTAGGATAATTGAGAGCTAAAGAGAGAGGAAGAAGGAGAGCCTACCATGCGAGAGAGCGAGTTTGAGTAAGAAGAAGAGAGGAGAGTCACTAGGGCTTGTAGCTTCATGTGAGAGAGGAAGCCAAAGCCGCCAAGGTCATCCATGGCTTCACGCGAGAGGAGTCGGTCGAGGGCATCACACGTGAAAAGAGAAAAGGCTTGCGTGATAGGGCTTATTTGAGCCACAACTAATATAAGAATTTGGGAAGAGGGCATTGTGGGAAATTTTAGGAATTTCAAGTGAAAAATTGTTATTTAATTTTCTAACATTTTAATAAAAATTTATTTATAGTTAAAAATTTGGAGACCCGCACCAGGTGATCTTGGATTCGGCTGGAAAATCTACAAAGACCTTTGTCCGTCAATCTTGGATTTGGCAAGAGACAATGACACCCCTCCGTCGATCTTGAGCTAGGCTAAGGGAGAAGAGAGTGGATTGCGCTAAATTTTATGAATCGTAGCTGCTAAATGGGATCCAAAATTCATTCGAAGTTTTTTGGAAAGAAAAGAGTTGTTTGGTGTCGGTGAAAATTTGGAAAGCGGATGAATAGTAGATAAGTCACTCTGAGATTTCGTCCTCATTTGGTGAGAATTTTTTATATATGGTTCTAGGTTTTTATAGAGCAAGCTCTATAATTACCTCCTCGAGAGAGCACTTTCGATTAAAATTTGGCTAGGAGAAGAGAGTGGATTGCTAAATTTTATGAATCGTAATTGCTTGGTGTGGATCCGAAAATTAAATTCTCTTTGGAAAAGAAAAGTTGTTTTGGTGTGGTGAAAATTTGGATGAGATGAATAGTAGATAAGTCACTTCTTCGAGATTTATCTCATTTGGTGAGAATTTTTATATATGGTTCTAGGTTTCCTATGGCAGTCACATAGTTAATTACCTCGTCGAGAAAGCACTTTCGATTAAAATTTAGTCGATGAATCGTTAAATAATGAATATATAATTACAGTGAGTGGAGTTTAAAATTTATAAAATTTATCATTTTAATTTAAAATTTTTGGTGGGGAATGATGGCGCCGATCCCAGATTATATTTGTCGTCGTCAGCGGTCGGTCAAGTGAGGAAGGGCGTGGTCGACCAAATGATCGAAAAGATCCTGTCAAGCACATGGGTTCATCGTCAGGTGTCTTGTAGACACAGGGGTGGAGTTTGTCTAAGAGACGAATATAAGTCAACTAGCTAAGGGTTTTGTGAATCATTCTACGTTTAATTTCAAAAGTTAGAACATACAATCTTGGTCAAATATTTAGTAGTGTCATATCAGCGGCCACCGGTCGAGAGCTCAGTCGTAACCGCCATTTATGGTGTCATTTGCGGCAAAATCCGCAGGCGGACACATACATCCTTACGCAGGAATATTTGAGTGTGAAATTAGTTATGCATTTGATTTGTCATTGGCTCTTTGTGAGCAAATTTTTTTTTAATTTGTCACCCCAAGACAAATAGTTGCGGAGGGGTGGATTGATTTTTTTTTAGTTTTTTTAAATTAATTTCATTTCATTTATATTTTTGTTATTTTATTTGAAATTTGATCATTTTATAATTGATTTAGATTTGAATATATGATCATTTATCATTGAAATTTTAATTATAATTACTTACCGATCATGGGTAATATCGATTAATAGGCTGCATACGTCGATTTTCTACGAGGATTAAATTTATCTCGAAAATAATCCTTCCTTGTTCTCTTGACAGAGGATCGAGTTTGACTTTTCTTCTTGAGGTTTTTGAATTTTATTGATTATATCTTGTAATTATATGTGAAATTCTACCGGATATTATTAGTTTGAAATTCTTATAATATCAAATTTTTAGGTTTTGTTAACTTGGAATCATCAGACATCGGAAGATGTAGCATCATTCTTTTGCTTTGTATAACTTGCGTATGTTCTTATTTGAACATTTACATATGAGTATCGTTCTTTTAAAATTTTGTATGGACGTGAATGTCAGTTGAAATGTTAGTATCGATTTGAAGTTTAGTTCTTGATATCATTTTAAATTTTGTTAATCCGGATTCTAAGACCAACAGGAAGATATATCTTCTTTTATATTTGACCAATGTCACTTGTGAATATCATTCTTTGAAAATTGCGTTGGCATTAAGATGTCTAAGTTGAAGTTTATATGTCAAATTATAGGTTTTGATTTTTTGAGTTTTGTTAACCGGACCCGGTCTTAAGACCAAACCGGGATGTGTAGCATCTGTTCTTTTGCTTTATTTTTTTTTTTTGGTTTTGCATTTGGGAAGCATATTTTTCTAAGTGTTTGATCTAATAGACATTTAAATACATACAGTGTAATTCTTTTAAAATATTTTATGGACGTAGAATGTCAGTTGAAATTATGTTTGTATGATGTCACTTTAATACGCTTATAAAACAAATAGCATTATTTTTTGATCAAATATGTATACCTCTTTGGTATTTAACATTCAATCTGATTGAGCGAATATCATATAAATTTGCATCATAACTAAATCCCGTTATACATATTAGGATTTAGATAGTTGAAGGTTAATTCAAACATAAGCATATACATGAGTTCCTATTCATGCCTCTTTGAATTTGAAAGAGAGCTTTATGTTTAATGATACTTATGTTAATCAAACTACCCACTTATCTTTTTTAAGGATTAAACATTTAGGACTAGAAACTTTCAGGACTTAAGCTTCATGTATATTGAGTGATTTTGGGTCATATCAATGCAAGTTGAATGTCATGCGGTAAAATGTCATTACCAATCACCAACTAAAAGGGGTTTAAAATTGCATTCAATGTGGCATTTTAAAATTGACTCAAATGTAAGGCCATTTATATAAGGTATGAATTTGATACTCATTTATGAGTGTATCATGAAGGGATATCATTTTTTGAATACGTCAGAACAAAGAGCTGAAATGGATTTGATCAGTATAAAGCTACTTATAGATAGAGTTTGGCATTTATTTTATACAAACCTTATCTGTATCTCTTTCTTATGTAGAATCAAACAAAATTGAAAAAATAGCATTTTAGGAATCCATTTGATCAAGTATAAAGTCATTTATGCAAGGTACAGATTGACATTTTTTTTTTGAATTTTTAAAATTTTTTTTAAATTTTTAAATTTTTTAATTTTTTATTAGGTAGAGATTGACATTTGTTTATGGGTATGTATCATTATAGGTGAAATCATTTCTGTATAATCAACAAGGGGTTGAAAAATAGCATTTTAGGAACCCATTTGATCAAGTATAAAGTCATTTATGCAAGGTAGAGATTGACATTTGTATATGGGTATGATATGAACATTATTTAGATGTAATCCCCTTTTTTATGTGACCAATCAGCAAACAAAAGGCGCTGAAAATAGTATTTTAGGAACCCATTTGATCAAGTATAAAGTCATTTGTGCAAGATAGAGATTGACATTTTGTGGGATCCGAAAATTCGCCACCGACATCTTTCGAAAAAGAAAAGAGTTGTTTAAGTGTCGGTGATAATTTCGAGAAGCGATGAATAATGGATAAGACCTCAGAGATTTAGTTCTTTTGGTGAACTTTTTTATATCTGTTCAGGGTTTATAAGCGCAAACACATGTTAATTAGTCAGAAACTTTCGATTAAAATTTAATCGATGAATCGTTAAAGACGTATATAATTGCGATGATGGGCTTAGAACTTATGAAATTTATTATTTTAACTTAAAATTTTTTTGTACGATGGCCTAGATCAAGATCTATTTATCATCGCCGATCCTGTAGTAGAGGATTCGGAGACTAGAAGGATCCTATAAACGTTCTCGTCGTCATGTCTGATGGAGTTTGTGGGACAATATAAGTCAACCTTAACTTGTATTTTATGACCAAATCATTCATTTCCAGAAAGCATTGAACATAGTGCGGGTGGCAAATAATTTAGTGGTATGTCGCGGCAAACCACCCGGTCGAGGTTCAATTAAACCGCATTATGTGGTCAATGTGCGCAAAACCAGCGGACGGAGGACAGACGCGTCGCGAATAATATTTGAGTGTGAAGGTAGTTATCGTTGATTTGGCATTAATTTCTTTGTGAGCGAAAATTTTCTTAATTTGTCACCCGAAGATAAACAATTGCGGAGAGGTGAATTGATTTTATTTATTTTTTTTTTAATTTTATTTTTTTTAAAGTTAAATAATTAATTTCATTTTTTTTATATTTTTTTTTTGTATTTTCTTTGAATTTTGATCATTTTATGATTGATTTTCAGATTTGAATATATATGATCGTTTATCATTAATCTTTAATCATTCGTAGAAATATGTCGATTGATAGGCGCCTACTGTCGATTTTTCTGAGGATGGTTACAATTCATTTCTCGAAGTATAATCACTTTGTCATCTGGTTTGAACATAGGATCGGGTTTGAGGCTTTTCTTAAAATTTGAATTTTAGGGTATGTTAGTTGGTTCATATCTTTGTATTATAGAGAATTAAACTACCGAGATATTATTAATTTGAAATTTTTATAATATCAAATTTTTTAGGTTTGTTAACGGTCAGAAGAAGAAAAGGATGATATAGCATCTATTCTTTTATATTTGACTTAGTATTTACTCAATATATGGATATCATTCTTTGAAATGTATGGACATTAAGATGTAATGTTGAACGATGTCAAATTTTGATTTTGAGTTTTTATTGTTGGACTAAGAAAGGAAGTATAGCATCTGTCATTTGTATGTTTTGCTTCATGTCACATGTTTGCATTCATCTGATATACTTTTAAAATGTTGTATGGGCATTAAATGTCAGTTGAAATATAGGTTCAATTTTGAGTTTTGTTAACGGGATCTAAGCAAGGATGTATAGACAATACTTCGGTTCATGATTAATTATCAATCATTCTCCCTCCTCTAAATTACATAGAGGATCGAGTTTGAGATTTTCTTCTTGAGATCTTGAACTCAAAGAATCGTTAACTGATCTTGATAGATTTATCTTTTGTCGTTTATGAATTAACTTCATAGCGTCATTAGATTTTTAGGTTTTGTTTACGGTCACAAAGGGATGGATAGCGTATATCGTTTCCAAATGATATATGACATGCACTTGTATCTTTCCATGCATTGGGTGTCACATTTTCATTTCTTACCATTCATATGGCATAATCACCACTTAGGTAAAATGAATTTGAACTTTAAATGAACAATTGTCATTATGTCTTTATGAAGATTCAGAAAATGCGTAAGTAGCATGTAATTCTTATATAATATGGTTAATATTTAAGCATGAATACCATATGTATGTACCCTCCTCAACAGGCATTTCCATTTTATTTATCAAAATTTTGGCGACCTCCGTCATCCCGTAAGGAGGCCAGAAATTTCACGCCGAAAGGCGTTATGGTGATGTCGTGAACCGAGTTTATTTGCCGCCAGAAAGGCGTGCATGGTAGGTGTGGTGATCTGCATTAGCTGCATTGCGCCGAAAACGTGCATGGTTCATCTAGCGTTGCGTTTAAGCGCGGCGTTGAACGGCGTGGCGAAACTGTCTAAGGTTTCCACCCGTTGGTCGCGTGAGCGATTACCCTGAAGTTTCCGCGTTGGATGTGAGCGGTATAGCATAATAATAGCATTCCGTATGAAATTAAAGTATAAGCATTTATATATGACACATTTCAACTCTTTTTTTTATTGAAAATTTTGTGACCTCGTCATCCCCATAGAGAGCGAGGACAGGCCTTCCCACGCCAAGAAAGGTGCATGGTAGTGTCGTGAGACACCTCGGTTTATTTACTGATAAGAAAGGCGTGCATGGAGTTAATATAGCGGTTTACGAATCTTTATCTCGTGCTTATCAAGTTTACAATGACCTCCGCTCTCCCCATGAGGGTTACCATGAGGCCAGGCACGCTGCCTTGAAAGGCGTGCATGGGTGTTCATGGCGGTGCTTTGATAGCTTATTTTCTGTTAATATGATCACATATGCAAGTATCTGAATGAAGCTCATAGATAATAGCAAATGGTATAAGAATCCTTTGTTTAATTTGATTTCAACTTGCATATGAAAGAGGCATGATATACATATAATTCCCTTTATATGAAATAAATTGAATCAAAGTAGAAACATGAAATTCATGGGAGAAACATCATATCTCATAAAGCGACAAAGGTAATTGATTTTCCTTAGATAAGAAAGTTTAGCAATTATCATCAAATAATATATTAGGATTTCCCCTTAGATAGGAATATTTTAGAACATTCCCCTTGATAAAGGTGGTTTCAAAACCACACTCACTAGTAAAAAAAACAATCAATTCCCCAGATAAAAGAAATTTCAGCAAATCATGCCTCTGAACGCTAATAGTTTTCCCCCCTATAAAAATACTTTCAGCATGTATCATACCATTAAACAAAATCGATTCAATTTCCTTCTATAAAAAATATTTTCAACAAGATAAATGCATAGATAACAAATTAATAGCTTTCCCATCTTGTAGACATGAATTCCACAATTTTCCCCTTTACAAACACACATTTCAGCAAATGGCACACTTGAACAACAAATTAATTATTTCCCCTCTCTAGAAATGATTTCAGCAAACATCACATTCTGGGAAAAACAAATCTTTGGTTTCCAGGTATAATCAATTTCAGCAAAAATATCATGTATCCTAGAAGATAGCATGCAACACAACATTAGACCATACATCATCCCAATTTTAGTAGGCTAAGCATCACGTCGATTGAATAAAGATAAGAAATGAGATTTGGGCCATACATCAATCCTAAAGGAAACTCTTAGCATAATCGAGCATAAGACATAGCATGTTTAGCAAAACCTAATTTCAAGCTCAAATGCATAAAACAAACAGGGTTAGAGAAACAACACGGAGGTGTCGATTTACTAAAGGGAGAAGGAGGAGTTTAGAAAGGAGGCCGTCGTGAGGAGGAGAAGAGGCTTCGTCGTTCTGGGCCGAAAGATCAGAAGATGAGAGAGAGCTTCGTCGTTCTGGGGGAGAAAAGGAGAAAGAGAACTCGATGAAGAGGAAAGAAGAAATCGTCATTCTGGAAAGCAAGGAGAATCAAATCATCTGAGGAAGATCTCGAAAGTCAATCGTCTGAAAGATGCGTGAAGTCGAATCTGAAAGAGCGATCGTGAGGAATCAAGGGAAGAACTCGTTCTGAGAAAGCGAAAGGAAGAATCTGAAACGTCTGAAGCGAAGATCAGAAAGAAATCGAAAAATCAGAAAGCAGAGAAAGAAATCTGAAAGCGGGCGTCGTGAGGAAGAAAGAGATCGAAGGAAGAAGAGGAGCTTCTGAGAGAGCGAAGAGGATCAAGAAGCGAGAAACGAAGGATCGTGAAAATGAGGAGAGGATAATCGTTTTAGTTCTTGAGCCGATGTGAGCAACATTTTCCCCTTTTTTTTCTTTTAGGGCTTAGTTGGCACTTCGATTGGTTGAGTGGGCGGGATTAGGTAGAATTAATGCATGATTAAGAGATAATTAGCGGATTAAAACTTAATCATTTAATTGCGATTTTATTACTTTTGACAAAGCAATATGGGTGTCAATTTAAGTTATTTCGCGACATGAGCGCGATCAATTTGCGTCGAGGTCGTTTAAATAATGGCGGCAGTGAAGTAAATTAGTTAAAATTGTGCGTCGCGTTTAATTCGACCCTGCGCATACTTTGCGATTCGCGGAAGATGTCGTTTGATAGGTTTCGACATTTGGCGGCATTTATTCGGCGGAGGTTGTTTAGACGTCGTCGAGGCTTACTTGATATCGCAATTTCATGATAATTTGATTTTAATTATGTCGATCATAATTGATTCAAAATTTTCTTTAATTCATTTTAATATTTTCGGCATTGCGGCGTCGAATCGTCGAATAAAATAATTTGATCGGTTCGGATCGCGATTTAAGGGATTTTAAAATCCACTTATTTTAATTTAATGGCACATAGTTGTAGGTCAACAAATGCCCCAACAAACATGAATTGCATAGGCGGTGTGTTTGTTCCTGTTGACACTGCGGATCTCAGAGATTTGCTTGGATGTCAGCAAGTTGTAATTTCAACTTCGATAATACGTCGTTGCCCTGATAGAAGTAGTATAACTCGGGTTTGGACATTTGCATTTCATCGGTTCATACAATAGCTTGTTGAGCGGTATTTGTTGTCGTAGTCCAATGTTTTGTGCTTGATGGACTAGATGAAGGAGATGATTTGACTTATCATCATGTTTGAAATTTGATGCATCTTAATATGTTTTCTTTGGCGGACTTGTTGACTTCCTCAGTATATTTTCTCTTGTCGGCTTTGTGCATTGGTGGACTTGATGTGATGATTTATTGAGATGAGAACATCTTGTCGTGCTTTTTGCTTTGGGACTTGTTGAAGATTTCCTCGAAATTTGAAATTTATATTTTCTCTTGTCACGGCTTTGCGCGGTGGACTTGATGGAGTCGATGAGATGAGCGTCTTGTCACGTGCTTTTTTGTGAGGACTTGTTGAAGACTTCATCTCGAACTTTGGGATTTGCATTTTCCTCTCACGGCTGCCTTGTGGACTTGATAGTTGATGAGATAGAAATATCTTGGTCCGCTTTGTGCTTTGGGGACTTGTTGAAGATTTCATCTCGAGGTTATTATCTTGTGCCTCCTTTATCCCTTCATGCATGGATGATGGGAGAAAGTCACGAATATCTAGAGATTTGTCGGCGATCTGAAATTACCTTCAAACTTTACGCTTTGGGCTTGTAGAAGGATAAATCCGGCACTCGAGCTTGTGTTGGATCAATGGCAAGAGTCATCGATCTGTGCTTTGCACATGTAATGGAATCTTGATGACAAAACTCCATAGTTGACATTTAGATGCGAACATTGGGATAGCTTCTTGGTCCTCTGCTTTTTTGCTTTTATTGGACTTCTTGAAGAAGAATTTCCTTCGGTCTTTGCTTTACCTTTGATAGACTTGAAGGAGTTGAGATTTTTTTGTATTTGATTCTTCGGCTTAGTGTAAGGATATCTTTGTTTGTTGTAGAATTTTGAGAGATGACACGACCAATAGGGATAATTTCTGGTCTGGTCACTTGAACTCACCAAGTTGGAGAGATTTGGGGATTTGGATGCTCTTGTCTTTGAGCTAGCAGTAGGAGGATCCTTCTACTACGCTTTGTGGCGTGTTGAGTAGTCTCGGGACTTCGTATTTTGGCGTGTTGAGTCAGACGCACTACTTGAGTGTGGACGATTGATGAAGGATTTTATCCGCTACGAGATGGGGATCTCTTCTACGACCTTTGTGGCGTGTTGAGTATGAACCGATTCTTCGGCCGTATTTTGGCGTGTTGAGTCAGACGCATACCCCCGAGCCTTTAGATTTGAAGTGGGATGATAAATGTATATCAACTTGGTTTGTTGAAGTTCTGACTTGAAGTTTTCTTCTTTGGTCGATAAGACTTTTAAATTTGAGAATTTGAATACATAATTTTGAGTATGCATATGGGGATCTGAGACGATGTCAGCGAAGAGAAAGAAAAGGCCACTGTCTTTAGAACGTCTTTCTTATAAAATTTTAAAAAAATGCCCCACGAGATTTTTATTTTATTTTGGAAATCGTTCGTGTTCTGAGAATTTCCAATGAAAATTTTCATAAGTGTTTGACAATAAGATTTTCAAATCGAGGATTTGTCCGTCACACTTTCATGTAATATTTCTTTAAATGCCGTTGATTGGCGGCATTGGCCTTTCACCTTTGAAGTCCGCAGGCGTCGCTCCTCGCGATAGACCTTTTCAATAAAAAGGTCCTTCCCGATTAGGTTCAAATTCTGTGATTGCGATGAGGATGATTGGTCTTCTCTGAGGACCAATTCTCCTTCTGAAAAGCTTCGAGGGCGTCTTGTATGATCGAATGCTGGACATTCCTGGCAGACTTAGATTTTCTTGAGCTTGGGCGACCTCGTCAGCGTCAAGCTCTTCCATCCGTAGCGAGCATTCTCATCTTGGGTGAGATTTTGTTGAATTTTCGGGCGAAGGTAGTTCAACCAGTGGCTTGCGCTTGACCAAACAGTTCGTGGGGGTAGACTTTGTAGGAGTTTTGTAAGTGTACGGTAAGCCCATACTTCCTGAGTTTGGTATGCCACTCCTTTTATTTCTTGTGAATTTTTTAGAAATTTAGTGTTTTATTAAATGCCGGCCAAACCATTTGCTCTCGGATTATAAATTAGAATATCATGATCAATCTTATCGATCGAGAAAATTTATAAACTTTAAGCGCTTTTGAAGGCATTATCACGAAATGATTCGGTACACCAAATAGACGATATTGTGGGTAAAGAAGTTGTCACTTGTTTTGTTGTAACTTCTTTAAATGGTGCGACTTCACTTGGAGAAATAATCGGTGTGCTTAAGATGAAGCGGTGACCGGTGATGATGGCGGATCAATTGGTCGATTACATCGTCCCCGACACTCAAGCGGCGAATCTCGTTGGATGCAGCGGATTTGGAGGCGATGAATTATGTTACCATGGACGACATTCATGGCATCTCTTGGCGTGATTGATCTTTTTACCATAGGCGGCCATAGTATCAATTAATTTTGAAAGCCATTTTAGGACGGTGTGCACCAAGTCGATGGATTTCGATTACTGGCTTCTTGTTCCCAAACATGTGCCACGTCTGAAGGATCTACGATCTGAGTATTGCCAACGTAAGCATATATGAAGCCTTTTCTCAGTTGTGCGGTATCGACTTACTTGGCAATTTGCCTTCCTTGAAGTAGTGCATCTCGATCTTCCTTCTCTTCTTATAAGGATTTCATTGTGGTTTTAGCACTTCCTGGGTTGAGTCTTTCATGAATGGTTTGAAGCTTGTCTTGTTGACTTTGAGAAATAATTTGTAAGGGAGTGTAAGGAGCAACATGACTCTGATTATGTTTGATGACCCTCTTCAGGATTTTAAATTGCTCATTTCAGGACTGTAGTGTAATTAGTATGTGTCGTCGTCATCGCCATATTTCTTTAGCTAATTTAGCTAAAGCTCTTTGCTATTCAGCTGGAGACTTCAGTCGTAATGACATTTTGAATTTGCTTCATAAGCTTCGAGAACTTCGTTTGTGATAGTAGGCCAATTCAAGCTTGTTGATTTTGTAAAGGCCCTTGATTAATGAGTTGAGAATCGCCATAAATTAGGACTCCCATGGAAAACTTCTCTAACACCACCAGCTTCATATTACGCCGTTGTTGGTTATGGTTGAGTTAATTTATAAGAATGTCTCGGTATGCCACCCGGTGTGATCGAATGAGGCCGTCTGAGCCTTTGGAAGATTTGAGGGTTGAGTGTATCAATGTGGCATCAAATACAATTCACATTTGTTGCTTTTCTTTTCATATATGTGCATGATTTGCTCATCGGGAAGATCATCGTTAAGCAATGAGTCAGGTATGGGATGGCGGCAAGAAAATCTGCGAATTTGCTTCACGCTTTACGGGGAACATATGTAATATCAAGCGTAGCGAAGGGACATGCGTGCGCGACATCGGCGTTGGTCTTGTCATCAGAACTTCAGCGGATCGATCCTTGAGATAAGGGTAATTTTATGAGATAGCATGTAATGGCGTAAGCTTTTGGGCGAAATTAACGTCAATCTTCTGTGGAGAATAACGCGCTTCTCGCATTAGCTTAATGTAGTATAGAGCATTCTCCTTTCCCTCATTATCTTTGAGCAAGAGATTCTTAGTCTTTGCTGTGTATATGAGAGGCTTTCACGGGATTGGGCTGCAAGAATGGGTGGATTCAACAAATATTCTTGATCTTGTCGGCCTCTTGACATTCCCGTCGAAAGGAGTATCTTTCTTCATTAATTTTGCAAAGGGTGGACATCGCGGATTTGATATAAATCTTAATGAATCGAGATGTCCTTGTATGGAGGCGAAGTTGGCGAAGACTCCTTGGAGGAGGCATTTACAATCGCTTTGATTTTGTTGGGATCGATTTCAATCCCTCCACGGTAACATATCGAGGAACTTTCAGAAACTCCAGCGCGCAGGATTCATCTTGAGATCATATTTTACGATTCTTTCAAAGATCCTTAAATCATCGAGATGATCTTTGCGATCTATCTTGACAACGAGGTCATCAACATAGCACTCTACTTTTGATGAATCAACTTCGTCAAATTCGTGTCATACTTTGGTATGTAGCTCCGTCTTGGCCGAAGGCGTATATGCAATATATGCGATTGGCGTCTGAATGAGGTATGCCTCATCTTGAGGTCTTGATTTGATTATAACGGCGATCCGTCCATAAATGATGTCGTGGTTTGAAGTGTTATCCACAGTTACGATCTGAGGCGGAAAAATCATCCTTTGGACATGCTTTGTTTAAATCCACGAAGATCGTCTGAATCGACCATTCTTCTTTTCCGGGGACAATATTAGCTATCCGTCGGTATTTTTCTTCTCGAATAAAACCGGCTGATGAGCTTCTTGGTTTACGCAATTACGCGTTCTTGACCTCGATCTCATTAGAGGCTTGCTTGGATCGGCAATTGCTAGTTTGTGAACCGTATATCGGGGATAAGCGGCATTTACGCATATGTCGAGCAAAGCAATCCATTGAGCAAATTTTAATTCTTCCTTTATCTTGAGAAGTAGAGCGATGAGCGTTGAGGCGGGGATAAGTTCATCCATAGTATGCCTCCCCACCATCTTCAAGCTCTTGAGGTCTTCACTTCTTCATTATTTGTGATTGCGTTAAGAATGACATTCTCATCTTCATCATCATCTCGACTTATTCTGTTACGTAGCAATTATATCCTGTGGACCGTTGTCTTGGATAAAACCAAGGCCTTTGGTAGTGTGTTTATTTCTCTACCAATGGTTTGAGAACCTTTTGGGTACCACATCATTTCAAAGAGCTTAGTCCTTTGCTTACTCCCTGGACCCAGTGTTTTGTAGATTTTGCATCTTTGGAGTAATATTTTGGTATCCTTGTGGGCATATCTTCTTCTTCTTGAGATAGCATTACAATCGGGATCTTCTTCTTGACACCTCGGACTTATAAAGCAGGCTTCACGGCGTGTTTTCAGGGGAGGAGGTACATAGAAGGTCACCAGTTCCTCGACTTTGTGAGTTTCTCGAGGGTGATTTCTTTAAAATCGGGAGGAATAGGGTGACTACAGTGTAGTCTCTGGCGATGGATCATGATTGTTTTAAAGTAGGTGCATTACCTTAGCATTGAACTCATGTGTCAGAAATGTTCTTCTTCGATCGAGCTTTACTTTCGAAGAGTCATCGGACCTTTGGATTTAGAAGGAACACATTCGTCTTCTTCTTGATTCTTTACTAGATGAGGCAGTGTTATTGATTTTGGACTTGTTCTTTATATCCAGGAATATTTGGAACAATCTCCTTTCCTTTATTCATTTTATCTTCTCCCTTCTTCTTAACTTGTTCTTTTATGGGTTTTGAAGTAGATCGGTATTATTTAGTTGTTTTGTTAGCTTTGATTCGGAAGGAAATCGGCATCTTGATAAATCTTTGTCATGCCCAATTTAATTCTTCTCCATCCTTTGTATATTTCATACATTGATGCAATGTAGACAATCTGCCATACTTATGAAGCATTACCGGAAGGGCTCGAATGAAGTATCTGCATCGATCACATGAAATTTAACTTACGTGTAGGTCTCCAAATTTAAGAGGAGGACGAATGGCGAAGTTTTCTGTCCCTTCTCAGAAACCTTGAACCATGACTTTATCTCGTCCGGATGTTGTACATCTAGAGATAGATCTAAGTTCTCAATTCATAAGATTCACGGAGGCAGGATTAAGATTAGCGGTATTATAATTTCATCACTTTCATTGTTCTGAGAGAGGCGATTGTGCTGTCCGAGCATTAGATCATCTTACGAAAATGTGACGGTTGGAGGCTCTTGAACATGCAAGGTCTCCGTTAGGCGGACAAATATGCTTGAACTTTCTCTTTGAGAGCTTCAATTAAGGTATTCTGGAGATCTTGACATTAGAAGTGCTTAACCTAAAACTGCGAATTTTCTTAGATGGGATAGAATATTGTAGTCGATCCCTTTTGATGAAACTTCTTATTTGAATCCTTAGGGATAACTTTTTCAATTTCTTTTCCTTTATCTTTATTCATTGGCTCTTTCTCTGTTGGGATGGTAGCACTTTCGACCACTTCTCAAGCGTACTTGGCTACTTCATTTGCATCGAATCTTGGATGACTTTCGGCACTTACGCCTTATGATGATACTAGAAGATTGAATCCTGCTTTATATTTTTTTATGTTTGTTGATATGGTGAGCTCACGGTTCATCTTCATCGGGAAAGCAGTTCCTCAAAATTATCAACTTCATGCATCATCAAGCAAGACTTCGGTGGGAAGTTCTTTCAACTTCTTCATTGGAAGATTTGAAGCAATTACGCGCGTGATAGGTGTCTTCGATTGTATAATATTTATGATCTTATATTATGATCTTTTTGTGTTCGTTGCGACCATAATAGTAGTAACATTTTGTGCTACTTCCTTCTTCTTTTATTTAATTTATTTTTTGTTTGGCGGGTTTCTTAGCCTTCCTTGCGGTATTTGGCTGAGCTTTCGTGAGATGAACTAGCCTTCCCATAACAGGTTTTGTCTCAAATCAGGAGTGGTGATTTCCGAATACAGGCAGCCTTCCAATTGCTTGACATTTTCTGGTCTTTTTAGAGGCTGACTTTTCATCCCATCATCGACTTCTCTTTGCCTTTATCATGATAGTCTTGGAGATGAGGTGATTACTTTGGTGGATTCTTTCTTGGAGCCTTGTCGATAATGTGAATTCCGTTTATATTTTCTCTAGCCGTCTTTGAATATGTAGCAATCTTCCAGGGATGGCACCCGATGATATGGACATAGTTAGGATTATCTGCTTGTCCGACCTCTTAGTCTTTTACACTCAGTAGTTGGAGACTACTTTGAGTGCATGTTTAAACAATTTGGCCACACTTTCCTTTTAAAGAATACTCTTTGTTCGACTTTTCTTTTAGGGTGGAGATTGAGTCGTCGCTCCTTTTGTTTGCCTTGGTATCGCCTTCATTGAAGCGACCTCGAGTCATCATTACCTCCAAGTATGAGCTTGGGTTGTGAGCGGATTGAGCGGCTGCTTGGTTTTCTTGATAGGCGGTAGCTTTTCTTTGTCTACGTTATACTTGCGTATCCTTCTTGTATGAGGTGAAATCGTTTCACCTTTCTTTGGTCTAGAGCTTTTGCTCTTTTGAATTTATCTTCTTGGCCGGCGTGATAAATTTAATTTCTCAATTTAGCCTATCAAGCGACTCTTGAAATGTGGTAATTGAAGCCATGCAAAGATAAAGGCCATCTTATCATCGATGTTGCCCATCGATGGTGAATTGCTCTTCTTGTTGTTCACATTTCATACTCAATTTAACGCGTAATATATCGAGTCGATTTCTTTCTTCCTCTTCTGGGCGAGATCGGCAATTGTTGTCTTTTTTGGCGAATCTTTTAACGAACATATTTTTTGAGTTCAAAAGTTTTGATCGAGTCATTTGACCTTCGACCAGGCGTTAAAGTTTCTGACGGCGGCGGAATAATAATGCATCATTCCCCGTGTTGCAGGATGCTTTGAATGGGCGGTTTGCTTGGATTACCATTCCGTCGAATAGATTGAACTTTGGCATTGAATATCCCTTTGGATATGGAATTTGATCATATTACGGGATATGCGGCGCTGCTCACCAATTTTTTGCTTGCCGCGGTATAACGCGATCTTCTCATTCAAGATAATATCAAGTTGAGGCTCGCTTGTATAGTTTGTATATTAGAAGCGGTTCTTGACTCATTTATTTTATCCTCGGGCTCAATTTGGACCTTGAAGCATGTGAGATCAAATTTATTGGAGGATTGTCGTTGGCATTCTTTGGAGGCTTGATGATTATTTGGGGGGGGCAGTGTTGGGCGCATTCTCTGCATCATCGCGGTCATCACATCATCATCATTTCATTTTCACATTCGGTGGCGATTTCTTTATCTTTGGCTTTTCATCGGCGAATTTGTCGCGCCAGTAGTATCGATGAAGGTGGGATTTTCTTCCCTTTCTTCTTCTTCTTGTTGTTCCTCTCACGAAGACTTCGGAGGATGCTTCCTCTATTTGAACATTTCTTGTTGAGGAATGTATGCGGCCTTTAGGTTGATATTGGCGCACAGATGGCTCACCGCTGTTGCCATATACACTACTTCATGTTGCCTCCTCTTCTTCTTCCGTCTCTTGGACCGAATTTGGTCGGCGTCCGATGAACTTAGATTCCAGTGTGGAATCGAAATTTCTTGATTAGAGCTTGATGAAGTTAACCTCCTCTTGATGGGATGGAGTTAATTGATGGCGGATCACGGAGGATTCTCCAAGGTGTCTATATCTCTTTAGAGCCTCTTTTAGGCTCCCATCGTGATTTGAGTTTGGATCTGGAATTCCCAGGATGTCACGCCATGCCTTTGCTCAGAGGAATTTCTTTTTTGAGGCTGAGCCTCCATATCTACACCTTTCCAGGGACCTTTGGTGGATTCTGGACCTTGGTCAGTGTCACCAGATGCTCAGTGTGGGACATGGTTGTCGTCTGCGGCGAGTTGGGATGAGGTCTCCTTGGAGGAGCGGCCTAACATCCGATAACGGGACCTTGGTATTTTCTTTTCATCGGTCCTCTCTCCTTGGCTTGGAGAACCCGTGCTCGTCTGATATAGTTTCCCGCGGAGGCTAACGATGTTGTGTCCGGAAGAATTTGGCGGTAGAATTTAATTTAACTTAAGATTATCAAACGGTGTGGGTTGGAAGCATTCTTGGTTCCATGTTGGTTGTGTGCCTGAGCATTAAGTGTTGAGCATCACTCAATTTCTTTTCTTCTTTTCCTCAGCTGCTTCAGATGAAGAAGCTTGACATCTTCTCCGGGCGAATGGTTGATTGGTGATTACTCTCGAGGGACAAAAAGGCCGTCGCCCGATGCTGACCTCTTCATGATTGGTCTCCAGGGGTGGCCTCAGGTGATTGTTTCTTTTAGTGACCCTACAGTAGGGTCACAACTTAGTCTTTTCAGATTGCGCACGTGGCAGCGGGGAGTTCTGCTGAGTCGAGGCAACTTCGTTCAAGATGGTGGAAATCCACCAGCGGATGGTAGCTCGGTCTTCCGGCATTGATGACGGCGTTGGCGGATGTTGGCCAAGTAACGATGACGGTTGTGTTTTGTAATGCCATTCGGAGGTTTAAAGGTAAAATTAGCAATTAAAATAAGCGCATTTTCACTTCCAAAAAATGGTATGATAAAAAACATACTAAATGCATAAATAAAATCTCAAATGACTTAAGACTTTATTTAAAACTTTGAATTGTCAAAGTTATCATTTCTCATTTCATTTTCATTTCATTTTTTTATACTCTGATTATAACTTAAATTTGACTAGCCAAAAATGGAGAGAAACTATCCCAGTAGTCGTAGAAAGCTGGGATCAGAAAATTGCCCACATCTTTTGGAAAAGAGTTGTTTAAGTGTCGGTGATAATTTTGGAATGATGAATAGTAGATAAGACACTACCAGATTTATTCTCATTTGGTGAGAACTTTTATATCTGGTTCGGGTTTCTATGTATAAACACAGTTAATTACCCTCCCGTCTTGAGAGAACTTTCGATTAAAATTTAGTCGATGAATCGTTAAGAGCAGTATATAATTGCGATGAGTGGAACTTGAAATTTATTATTTTAACTTAAAACTTTTGTGGGCGATGGCCGTCATCAAGATCCATGGTTGTCATCCAGTCGCGATCCGCGTAGTCGAGGAGGTGGTCGACCGGCGGATCGCTGTCGACACGATGTTACGTCGTCGAGGTGTCCGTAGACACTGGGGTGGAGTTTGTCTAGGACAAATATAAGTCAACCTTAGCATAGCTTTTGCAATCGCATTTATTTCAAAGAAGGAAAACGAGAACATATCATGCGGCCGTGGCCGTAATTTAGTGGCCATATGTGAGAACCCGGTCGAGGGCTCGTGTCGTAATGTGGTGCCATATGCGGCAGCATGAGAGAGGACAGGAAGCGTCGACTTTAGGAATATTTGAGTGTGAAGGTAGTTATGTATTTAATTTGACATTGGCTCTTTGTGAGCGAAAATTTTCTTAATTTGTCACCCGAAGACAAACAATTGCGGAGGGGTGAATTGATTTTATTTATTTATTTTTTTTAAAGTTAAATAATTAATTTCATTTTTTTTTTATATTTTTTTTTTGTATTTTCTTTGAATTTTGATCATTTTATGATTGATTTTCAGATTTGAATATATATGATCATTTATCATCATCTTAATCATAATTCATACCGATCGTGGTAATATGTCGATTGATAGGCGTCTACTGTCGATTTTCTGAGGATCGGTGCAATTCATCATCTCAAGTATAATCCTTCAGCTTGTCCTCTAGTTTGAGCATAGAGGATCGGGTTTGGGACTTTTCTTCACAGAATTTGAAAGCTATGTTAGTTGGTTCATATCTTGTATTATATGGCAATTAAACTACCGGATATTATTGAAATTTTTATAATATCAAATTTTTTTTGGTTTTGTTAACCGGTCAGAAGCCAGGGATATATAGCATCATTCTATTTGACTTAGTATTACTTCTGCATATGGATATCGTTCTTTGAAATGTATGGACATTAAGATGTAATGTTGAAAGATGTCAATTTTGATTTTGAGTTTTGTTAACGGGACGGTCAAGAAAGCAAGGGAAGTATAGCATCTGTCATTTTGTATTTTGTACTTACGTGTCACATGTTTGACATTCATCATACAGTATACATTCTTTTAAAATGTTGTATGGGCATTAAATGTCAGTTGAAATATAGGTTCAATTTTTGAGTTTCGGGACCATGAAAATGATGTATAGACACTGTCACTCATTATTTCTTGCAGGATCGGATCTAGATTAATTATTTAGATGTCATTCTCAAACTGTCAATAGATTGTGCATGATCGAGTTTGAGATTTTTTCTTGAATCTTGAACTGCAGAATCGTGCATGATCAGATGATTTATCTTTAGTCGTTCATTGATAACTTAAGATTCTGATAGCGTCATTAGATTTTAGGTTTTGTTGTTAACGGGACCCAAGACCGGCAGGGATGGATGTATGTTCTTTGTTTCCAATGATATAGCACTTTTGTATCTTTCCATTGAGTGCATTTTCATTTCATTAATGTACATGTCAAAAGTAAAATGAATTTGAACTTTAAATGAATAATTGTCGTATCTTATGAAGATTCAGTAAAACTAGCAAGTAAATAGCATCGTAATTCTTATATAATATGATGAATAATAAAATAATGTAATATGTACTCTCTCAAATACTTGGACATTTCACATTTTATTTATCAAAATTTTTGCACCTCCGTCGTGCGTAAATGAGGCCCCCAGCCAAGAAAGCGTGCATGGTAGTGTCGGAGAACCTCCCGCAGTTTATTTGCCCACGCCAAGAAAGGCGTGCATGGGTTCGTAACATAGATTGCGTTTCGCTGCGTTGAACAGCGTGAAAAATCTTATCATCGTTTCGCGGCGTTGAACAACGTGAGATATTAGTTTTCGCGTTACGATGTGAGCAATAAGTAGAGTAATAAATTTGCATTCATGTATATGAAATTAAAGTATAAGCATTTATATATGACACATTTCAACTCTTTTTTTTATTGAAAATTTCACCTCCGTCGTCCATATGCAACGAGGTAGATTCCCCGCCAAGAAAGGCGTGCATGGTAGATGGTGAGACCCCGGCCGTTTATTTGCCACCACGCCGAAAGGCGTGGGGATAGCATAATATAAGTTTACCGAATCTTTATCTCAGTCTTAAGTTTACAACCTCCGCTCTCGCATGAGGTTCGTGAAGCGAACGCCAGAAAGGCGTGCATGGGTGACAATGGTGGCGGTGCTTTGATAGCCGCGTTTATGTTAATATGATCACATATGCAAGTATGCAAGAATGAAGCTCATAGATAATAGCAAATGGTATAACCAAATCCCTTTCTGTTTAATTTCATTTCAACTTGCATATGAAAGAGCATGATATACATATAATTCCCTTTATATGAAATAAATTGAATCAAAGTAAGCGTAAAATTCAGGAGAATAGCATCATATCTCATCAAGCAAGCTAATTGATTTTTCCCTTAGATAAGAAAGTTTAGCAAGCCTTATATTCATCAAATAATATATTATGATTTCCTTAGATAGAATATTTTCAGCATTCCCTTGATAAAGGTAGTTTCAAAAAGCACTACACTCACTACTAGTAAAACAATGCAATTCCTTCTAGATAAAAGAAATTTCAGCAGTATAAATGCCTCAGATAACAAGCTAATAGTTTTCCCCCCTATAAAATACTTTCAGCATGTATCATACACATTAAAAATCGATTTTCTTCTAATAAAAATATTTTCAAAGATAAATGCATAGATAACAAATTAATAGCTTTCCCCATCTTGTAGACATGAATTCCACAATTTCTGCAAGCATTTCAAATAGCAAACAACAAATTAATTATTTCCTCTGTAGAAATGATTTCAGCAAACATCACATTCTGAAAACAAATCGCTTTGGTTTCCTTAGGTATAATCAATTTCAAAATAAGATCATAACTATCCCAAGAAGATAGCATACACAACATTGGGCCATACATCATCCCAAAGCAATTTTAGTAGGCTAAGCATCACAATCGATGAATAAAGACAATAAGAAATGAGATTTGGGCCATACATCATCCCTAAAGGAAACTCTTGTAATCCCAAACATAAGACATAGCATGTTTAGCAAAGCCTAATTTCCAAAGAAGCTCAAAATGCATAAAACAAGCTTGGGTTAGAGAAACAACAGGTGGGTTACTAAAGAGAGGAGAAGGAGGAGTTTTAGAAAGGGGAGCGTGAGCGAAGGAGAAGAGAGCTCGTCGTTCTGAGAAAAAGAAGATCTAGAGATGAGAGCTCGTCGTTCTGGGAGAGGAAGAATCGTCGCTCTGGAAAGCCAGGGGAAGAGAACTCGTCACTTTCTGAGAAGCCGAAGAAGGAGAATCAGAGCTAACGTCTTCGTGAAAAGGGAGAGTCGAATCGTCTGAGAAGAAGATCACCAGAAAAGGAGCCGATCGTGAGGAGCCGAGATCTGAGAGGGAAGAAGAGGAGCCTCGTCCTGGAGCGAAAGAGGAGAATCTGCACGTCGCTCATGAAGATGAAGAAGTCGAATCGCCGAAGGGAGCTCGAGCGTGAGGAAGCCGAGATGAAGCGAGCTTCGTCGTGAGAAGAGATCGAAGAGCTCGACGGGAGAAGCCGAGGGGAGAGGAAACCGAGAGGATCGTGAAAAAATGAGGTCAACAAGGATAACCCTCGTTTAGTTCTTTGAGCCGATCGAGCGATTTTCCCCTTTTTTTTTTTCTTTTAAGGCTTAGTTGGCACATCTCGATTGGTTGAGTGGGATTAGTATTAATGTGATTAAGAGATAATTAGCGAATTAAGTGCATTGTCATTTTAATTGCGATTTTATTACTTTGACAAACCAGCAATATGGGTGTCAATTTAAGTTGTTTGATTGTCGACGAATGGGCGATCAATTTGATCGTCGTTTAAATAATGTCGGACAGTAAATTCAAGTCATGCCGTCGCGTTTAAATTAATCGACCTCGCGCATACTTTGCCGATCGGCGGAAGATGTCGTTTGATAGGTTTCGACATTTCGGCGGCGATGGCCTTTATTTTGCGAGCGGAGGTTGTTTAGGCGTCGTCGGGCTTCCTCGATATCGCCGCAATTTCTGATAATTTGATTTTAATTATCCGTCGATCCTTAATTGATTCAAAATTTTCGATTAATTCATTTTAATATTTTCAGCGTTGTCGAATTAAAAGCAATTTGATCTTCGGATCGCGATTGGGATTTTAAAATTCACCTTATTTATTTAATTTAATGTGGCACATAGTTGTAGGTCAACACATTTATTTATGGATATAATATGAACATTATTTAGATGTAATCTCTCTTTTTATGTGACCAATCGGCAAGCAAAAGGGGCTGAAAAATAGCATTTTAGGAACCCATTTGATCAAGTATAAAGCCCAATGGATCCCTTCATATAAAGGATTGCATCAATTCTAGAGTGCATCAATTTTAAATGGGTCTTCTTCCTCTTTTTTTTTTTTTTTTTGTAAAGGTCCAAATAAGTGAAAAGTAGCCATAATATTATAATTCATAATGAGTGAAGAGGAAATGACAAGAATATAAGTAAGTGTCACATGTCATTAAGAGACAAATGACAAAGATAGGAATGCATGTCATATATATGTCATTAGGAGACAAGTGGGTCAATTAAAATGAATCTCCTCATGCAAGCTCATTACAAAGACAAGTACTCATCAAATCATTAAAGAGATAAAAAAGAGAGTTTATTTTCCCTCAAATCCTATTTTTGTCATATGACATTAAAGAAATGATAAAGATATATAAGAGTATTATATGTCAAGCCTTAAACGACAAAAGATAGAATGACGTATATGTCATTAGAAGACAAATTGAGTTAAAATCAAACTCTTCACATGCAAGCTTATGACAAAAGGGCATAGTACTCATCAAATCTCATTAAGGAGATATGAAAAAGAGAGTTTATTTTTCTTCAAATCCATATTTTGTCATATGACATTAAAGAAATGATAAAGATAGTATGCCATATGTCCTTAAAAGACAAACAAAAAAAAATAGAAATGCATATCATGTCATTAGAAGACAAGTAGATTAATTAAAACCAACCTTCTTTGCATGCAAGCTCATGACAAAAGATATAAAGGAAATGGAAGTTAATGGGATAACACAAGTCCCACCCCCTTTTTTTTCTTTTATCTCCCTTATTTTATTGTTTTTTGGCCTTATGTTAAGAAGCTTATAAATAAGAGGGAAACCCCCCTCTCATGAAACTTTACTTCTCCATTCCTCATCTTTTCTTTCAAGACAAATACAAGCCTAAATCCTTTAAGAGAACCCACAACTTGCAAAGGAAAAGCCAATTTGGATCATTTTAACTTGTAAGTCATTTTAATTTCAGATATATCCAACATCATTTCATGTAAACATTTGCTAATAAAAGTCAGTAAGATATATTCTTTTTATGTTCCACCATACATAAGTATATGCCTATAAAATATATCTTTTTTTTATGTTCAACTATACATGCCAATAGAATCTATTCCCCTTCTATGTTCCATTATACATAGGTATGTGCCAATAGAATATATTCTCCTCCTATGTTCAACTATGCATAGGGATGTAAGGATTATTGCAAAAATGAACAAGTAATATAAAATAGATGTCCATTCTAAACTTGTGTTTAGGCAAAAGAGACATGACATATAGTCAATTTAAATAGAAATAAAGAATTACACAACATCAAGTATTTTCATATGATCACAGATTGAGATAAGCATTACTCAACATCATAAGCATTAATCAACACATCATAATTATCATATGATAGAATAACTTGCATGATACTAAATCATCACTTAAACAGATACATATATGACATGAGAATTCAAATAGTACTTTAAAGTATTTACACTTTCATTTTTTATCAAAATTTTCTGCTCACCCTCATATGGGACCGCTTTGGGAGACTATCTTCCCACCACGCCAAGAAAGTGCTTGGTAGTGGTGACACCCTAGAAAAATTTATTTGCCCACCATGCCAAGAAAGCGCATGGTTACAAAGATGACATAACATTTCGTCAATGAAACAACAGATTTATATCATAATGATTTTCCCGCCACATTGGAGAAACGCAACATGACTTATCACAAGTTTTCGCCACGCCGGAGAACGCGAGCGACTTATCACAAGTTACCAAGCCGGAAACGCAACAGACTTATTACAAGTTTCCCTGCCACGTTGGAGAAACGTGAGGAGGTATTTATCACAAGTTTCCCGCACACGAGGAAAACGAGTAGTATTTATCACAATAGATTTCTAGATTTGCACATAAACATGCATGTATATGTATTTAAACAAGACATGATATTTGCAAGTTTAGCTAAACAAAAGAAGTTTGCTAAGAACAAAGTTCATCACTAATATGCATAAGCCACTTCCCTTTATTTCTACCCATCTCAAATCATAGAATAATCACTCATATTTGATGTTTTATCATTTCTAACCTCATTTTCACATTTCCAATTTTGTTTGCGTAAGAAAATTTAATGAACGCATTTCATTCAAACAGAATTTGAAGCATGAAAATGAAGAAAGCAGATACAACTGATTTGAACCATACATTATCTCAAATCATATTTCTACACTTTGATTTCATTTTAAACATGTATGAAATAGCAAGCATCGATCCTTCCAAACAACAAAACTGAAGTATAAAAGATAGAGGAAAACTTGCTAATAGGTTAGGATTGAAACCACAACACCCTAAGCCCTTTCCTTTCTCATTTCAGATTTTCATTGAAGCATGTAGGAAAAATTGCACAAGTATTTCTCCTCCCAAAACAGTGAAAACTGAAGTATAAAAGATAGAGGAAAACTTGCTAATAGTTAGGATTGAACCAACACCCAAGCCCTTTCCTTTCCCATTTCAGATTTTCATCAAGCATGTAGGAAAAATTGCACAAGTATTTCTCCTCCCAAAACAAGAAAAACTGAGTATAAAGATAGAGAAAACTTGCTAATAGGTTAGGATTGGAACCACAACACCCTAAGCTTTTCCTTTCCCATTTCAGATTTTATCAAATGTAGAAAAATTGCACAAGTATTTCTCCCAAAACAAGAAAAACTAAGTATAAAGATAGAGGAAAACTTGCTAATGGTTAGATTGGAACCACAACACCCTAAGCCCTATCCTTTCCCATTTAGATTTTCATTGAAATATGTAGGAAAAATTGCAGTATTTCTCCTCCCAAACAAGAAAAATTGAAGTAAAAAGATAGAGAAAACTCTAATAGGTTAGGATTTGCCCACAACATAAATCCCTTTCCTTTCCCATTTCATATTTCATAGCATGTTAACACTTCAAACCCTTTCTTTTCTCCCCTTATTTCGATTTCAACCTAGTATATAAAATTTTTGCATATATTTTAAGATTCAAGCCATACGATACTTCAAATTCCCTCTTTCAATTTCAGATTTTAAATTAGCATGTAAATGAGGCATGACATGCATCATCTAACCCATAGAGAATTGATTTAGGCAAGATAATAAAAATGAAACTCATAGTAAAACAGCAAACAACATGAGGTTTGGATCATGCACCTCCTTTAAACACACTTCCATGCTTCTTAGACCAATTTTCCATAGGTAAGAAAATTTCAGCAAGCATTATTTCATCCAAATGATAGAACAAGTTAAGGATAAAGAAAACATATATAGCTTAGGATTTGAGCCATACACTATCTCAAAACTGATTTCTAAATTTCACTTTTATCATAAAATAAGCCATGATTGACATATCTTTATCCTATGCAAAATCATTTTCAAAAAAAGAAATGAATTTTCATAGAATAGAAACAAAATGAAATTTGGGCCATACATCATCCCAAAGTATTTTCAAGATAAAAAAACATGAAAATCCATAGATAATAGAAAATAAAATGAGATTTGGGCCATACATCATCCCAAATCAAAAGCAAACTCTTAGCATCATCTCAAGCATGATATAAGAGATATTTAACAAACCCTAATTTCCAAGAACTTAAATGTGAAAATAAGCTTGAGAAGAGACCTTGGAAGTGTCAACGCCAAGAGGAAAGGAGGAGAGGGATTTCACCTAAGAAGAGTTAGTCTAGAGCTCACAGAAGAACACGGGAGAAAGAAGAGAAACTCACGAGGTTTCAGGAGAGGAAACGAGGGAGGGAAGTCTCAAGCGTGAGAGGGAGGATCGCTGCAGAGGCTTCTGAGAGCGCAGGAACCAGAGCAAAGGTGAAAATGGAGGATAGGGCTTGACGGATTTAGATTACCGCACGCTTCAATGGTCACCTTTGATCCAATAAGTATTTAGCTATTTTCATTGGCCGCTGGCATGCTTTTAATTGGACGTGAATGGTGATTAGGATAAAGCTTAGTAAAGGATTAAGCAAATTAATTAGTTTAATTGTAAATTAATGTCATTGCATCATATGAGAAAATTATTTTACCCAGCAATAGGGTGTTGATTTTAGTCATGCAGTCAACGAACGACGCGAATTTATTTTGCGACGGAGGTTGTTCTGACGTATCGGGCTTCCGACTTTAATATGCATAATTTCATTAAAAAATTGATTTTAATTATTTAATTGGTCATTAATTGATTCGATATTTTTTATTTAATTAATTTTAATATTTTAGCACATTGATTTTGAATTAAAGTGAATTAGATCGATTTGATCGGACATGTGATTTTAATTTAATTTCATCTAATTAATTTCACATATACTTATAGTCAACAAATACCCCCAACAAACATGGTGCACGCATGGAGCGGGCCATGTTTGTTGCACACTAGTTGGCCCTTTCTTCTCTTCTTTTTGTAGGATTTATTTGGCCATCATATGCCATATAGAGAAACATCCTTTTAAAATTTGCACAAATTGATCCATATTTTCTTTTTAGATAAGGGTTTTCTTTCTTTTTGAATGTCTCTCTTTCTCATTTCTTCTCCCCTTTTTTGTTTTGATTTTTTTTACACTCATATATATGTATATGTGTTTGCTTATATGACTCTTACGTGAAAATATATTCAACCGAGGAGACCGATTTGCCTGAGGAGCCACCGATGATGCTATATGGTCTATCATCGATTCACATGACCTCGCAATAATGTGGATATTTTATGACTGAGCAATGATACAATGATATGTTACAAGGATATTCATAAAAAAATTTCTTCACCCGCTTCTCCTACCCTTCCTGATTGTTTGAGGAGCTGAATTCGAGAATTCTCGTGGGTGACCACTATTAGGTTGAAGTGTGGTGAATATAATCCTGATAGTACGGACCGTGAAGTTATGGATTATGTGAAATTTTTCAACCAGCTGCCGATTTATTGAGCAAACGGGGCAATCACGCTTACTTAGTCATCGACAACTACAGTCCAGCTCATTAGAATGGCCTTGAGACTCTCCCATAGGCCAGATTCATGATCCAACAAAGGGGTATGTTACTTGGGTTCGATACATTCTTGGACTCACTGAGATGATGTTAAAGTGTGTTTATAGGCGATTTATGCTCACATGTTTGATTTCGAGAATATTCCCTCTTCATGGGTAAGTGAATTACGGGATGCGGGGAGTAATACATGTTGGGTTGGCCAGAAGAATTAACCATTACATGAGTGATTTGCGAGGCGGTGTCGAGCCTTTCTATTTATGGATTATGAAGAGTATATTCCTTTGATGTGAGCTCTTTTTTTCGAGCGACCCTGCGGATGGGGAGCAGGTGAGATGATTCTACCCTTAATTTATCTTGAGTTATAATCCTTATCGACTTATGAAGGCTGGGCTACCCATGCATTCACAACTATATACATGGATATTTGGATATGACTTCTTAAGAGAGGATAGTTTATTATCTCTTTGACTATTACATGATTGAAATGGGTGTCTGGTTTGGTGGTTTTGTCGGTGCGAGCTTCTTGTCACATGGACATTTTTCTCCATCCAGGTATGGATGAAGATTTATTTTTTTTTACTTGGTTGTGTATTTTCGTCTTGCCCATCAGAGAGGGATCTATCCATTCTAACACCTTATTGGTCTCAAGTAAGATCACCCAAGGTGAGCGTCTTTCCTTACTCCTCCAGTTCTTGCCAGGGTATACAGGGTGTTAAAAATTATTTCAGAGGCTAGCTCACTTGAGCTATGTGATTTGATTATGCCACATACATCCGCAGATTCACATCCATGTCCATGGGGCTTTCTGCTTGAATGTCCTTCATATTTTTAGAGAGGTATCCCATAGTCATGCAATTGTCACAAGCCTCTTCTACTTTGGGCGTGAAAAGGGTATGCTTATTTTTTCTTTGCTCTCATTTAGTTATTGATAGGTTCCATCTCATTCATGATTGAGGTTGCAAATCTACCTCTAGTTTAAGGAGGTTGATATTGTGGATGGGATTGACCAGAAAGCATGTACTTTAATTCACCGATTCTTGCCTGTCGTACTTTATTAGCATGTCATTTGGTTATGTTATTGATCAGTTTAGTTATTTTGGAAGGATATCAACCTAAGCGGAGTTTGGATTTTCAGACGGCTTATGAAGGGACCTTTTATTCGGGTGTACTTTCATCGGATGGATTCACCTTTCGAGACTAGATTATTTTTCGCAGTGATGTGGCTTCATTTGCTCGGGTTTGGGCTCAAAGTTATTTGCTCCTTTAGCCACCGCGGGGAGTTAGCTATACAACTTGGGTAAACTTATCTTTTTGACTTTGAGCGCGGAGCTCGTAAATATGAGCGACAAGTGAGGAGAGTCCTGAGGCGAGTTAGCCATGTAGCGGCTAGCAGGTATGATTTATATGTTTTTTTTGTATCATTTCTTTATTTGATTCTTTTAAGTCCTTTTATTCTATTACACATATGTTTGTATTTTGTAATAGGTGAGAGAGTGTCGGATCATGGCGGGGAATAGGAGGTTCACTTCACCGGGTGAACTTCGGGAGTTAACCATGCGGAGGTACCATCTTCATTTCGACAAAAGGCGTCCTCTGAAGATCCTCGAGGGCTTCAGCGATTTGGTAATCTGACGCCTCTTGCTCCCGAAGAAGCAAATTTGGGGCCAAGAACATTAGCATGGTCGGTTTCCTTTGGGGACTTTTGGGTTGGTTTTTGATGGCGGTTTCTCTTATGTTCCTTTTGATTAAATTATCTTCCGAACAGAACCTCTTTCTCCAACCAGCGATGCTCCTTTTGGGATCTAGTTCCTTATATGGGTTTCTTTTCGGCTTTGGCATCACGGAATGAAGATCGATTATGGTGAGACTTCATACCAACTCATGATGAAATGGTGGTAGGCGTAAATGCTGGTATACGTTTGAAGGAATCAACCTCAAGCTGAGGCTTTTGACTCAGGTATGACAACTCTTTTCAAATATACATTATCTTTCCCTTCTTCTTTCTTCCTTCCCTTTTTTTTGCAGAAGGGATCGATTATTCTTGAAATCCATTGGAGACATGCATCATATCTTGGCGTATTTATGAGGAAAGCATTACTTTCGTGAGTTAATTTCTCGGTTGGATCGCTCACCAATATCACCGCTTTTCAGAGATGCCAATATCTTGTGTCTTGGCTCATTTGGATTAGTGAAAGAGGCGTATTGGGAGACTTTATGTCGGAGGCAATTTTTTAGTCGACAAATGAAAGCCTTAGCATAGTTCATCATGAGTTTCATTGTGAGAGGCACGTTAGACTTGGGAAGCGGTGACTTTGCTCATGATGAATTGAAAAGAGCTCCGACTTTAAGAGGACTTGGTAAGTCCCATTGACTCAGTGAGCGTTCTAAGATTGAAGCCTGGAGGAGCTTAAGCATTGTGTCATGAAAGATGACCTAGAGCGAGCAAGATAGACAAACTTCAAACCAGAGGGAGATAGCGGTTTGATTACATCATGTATGGTTGATGCGGTCGATGTAGAGGATTCTGGCTTAGATGAAAAGTAGACTTCTTATTATTGTGTACTGACTTTGATCTCTCCTTGATGTATCTTTTATTTTTTCTTTTCTTTTCTTGTTTTGAATTATGTCTTATATTCTTCTTAGTCCTTTTCTTTGTAATGTGACTCTATGTAGTTCTTTTCATGTACTTGCGTATTTTTCATGAATAAAATCTAGACTGCCAGCATGTTGCTTCATGATCACTCTGCTTAAAAGGTTTAATGATCTATTGGAAAGATAAAAATCACATTGGTCTTATGTTTTGTGTCTTGAGTAAACTTGTTGAAAATTTTATTTAAAAATTTAGAATTTACACTCCCTCTCTTTGTGCCTTAGTGGACTTGATGGATGAGATGAAAATATCTTGGTCCATGCTTCATGCTTTGTGACTTGTTGAATATTTCATCTCGAACTTTGGGATTTGCATTTTCTTCTTGTCCACATATGCTTGAACTTGATGAGTGAGATGAGAATGTCTTGGTCTATGCTTTGCTTTGTGGACTTGTTGAAGATTTCATCTCAAGGATTTATCTTGTCTCCTTTTATCACTTGGCCATTTGATGGAGGAATCACGAATTATCTTGGAGATTTGTCGATCTGAAATTACCTTACATACGCTTTACTTTGTGGGCTTGTAGAAGGATATATCGCGACAGCTCTGAGCTTGTGTTGTGTGGAGTCATCAATCATGTGCTTTGCATGTAATGGACATGTTGATGACAAAACTCCATAGTTGACTTTTAGCTTTTATGAACATTGGGATGGCTTCTTGGTCCTTTGCTTTGATTGGACTTGAAGAAGAATTTCCTTCATCTTTGCTTTTACTTTAATAGACTTATTGAAGGAGTTGAGATTTCATTTGTATTTGATTCCAAACTCGCTTAGTGCTTTCTTGAGTAAGGATATATTTTTTGTCGGAATTTTGAAATTGACTTTATGACAAATAGGGATAATTTTCTAGTCTGGGTCACTTGAACTCATCAAGTTGGAGAGATTTGGAGATTTGGATGCTCTTGTCTTTGAATGAAGTAGGAGGATCCCTTACTACCTTTGTGGTGTGTTGAGTAAGCGGTCGATGGTATTTTGGCATGTTGAGTCGACCATACACTACTTGAGTGGACTTGAGCAATTGATGAAGGATTTTATCCTCGCTAAGAGATGGGGATCTCTTACTACGACCTTTGTGTTGAGTGAACTGTCGTGACTTCGGCGACCATATTTGGGCGTGTTGAGTCGACCTATACACCAACTCGAGCCTTTAGATTTGATGTGGGATGATAAATGTATATCCAACTTGGTTTGTTGAAGTTTGAGACTTGAAAATTCTTCTTTGGTAATTGAGACTTTTAAATTTGAGAATTTGAATACATAATTTTGAGTATGCATGTGGGGATCTTGCTAGGCACGATGTCAACCAAAGGAAGAGCTTTGTCCCAACAGCGTGATACTTTACTATAAAACTTAAAAAAATGCCCCTGTTAACATGGGGATTTTATTTTATTTTGGAAATGCATTCTTGTGTTACAAGAGAATTTCAATGAAAATTTACATATGTTTGATGATGAAGACTTCAAAATTTGTTTGATTACACTTTTGTGTAATATTTCTTTAAATCGATCATTGATTGGCGGCATTGGTCTTTCACCTTTGAAGTCAAGCGGGCGATAAGCTTGATATACCTTTTCAATAACGGTCCTTCCAATTAGGTTCAAATTTACCAATTTTGCGATGAGGATGATTGGTCTTCGCACCAGACCAATTTCCCTTCTTAAAAGCTTCGAGGCGTCTTGTATGATGAATGCTTTGGACATCCTTATCGATAGACTTCTAGATTTTGTTGAGCTTGGAGCCTGTCAAGCGCATCAAGCTCTTCCATTAAAATGATTCTCTTGGGTAAGATTTTGTTGAATATCGGGCGAAGGTAGTTCAACCAGTGGTAAAATACTTCACCCCAAATATTGGGTAGACTTTGTAGGAGTCTTGTAAGTGTGCGGTAAGCCCATAGCCTTCCAAGTTTGATATGTACTCCCTTTTATTTCTTGAGAATTTTCTAATTTGACTAGTGTTTTGTTAAAGGCCCTCGAGACCATTTGCTCGGTTATAAATTGATGAATCGCAATCAATCTTATGTCGATCAAAACTTATAAACTTTAGTGCTTTTGAAGGCTGGCATTATGAAATGATTGGCGTGGTACAAATCTATAGACAATATTGTGGTGAAGAAGTTGGTCACTGTTAATTTGTAACTTCTTTGAATGGGGAAACTTGACCAGAGAAATAATCGGTGCTAAGATGAAGCGATGGTATTGATGATGGTGGATCAATTGGTCCATTACATCTCCCTCAAAGCGGCCAAGATCTTTATCGTTGGATGCAGATTTGGAGGTTGATGAATTATGTTATCGTGGACCTGGCATTCATGGCATCTCTTGGCATGATTGATACAATCTTTTACCATAGATGGCAATAGTATCCATTCTTTTAATTTTGAAAGCCATTTTAGGACGATTGGTGTGTGCCAAAGTCTTGATGAATTTCAAAATTACTTTGTTGGCTTCTTCTATTCCCATCGTAGCCATCTCGAAGGATCACAGTATTGCAACATAATATAGTGAAGCCTTTTCTCAAGTTGTCGACTATCGACTTACAATTTGCCTTCCTTGAAGTAGTTGAAGAATATCTCAGTCTTCCTTCTCTTATTATAAGAATTTCATTTGTGGTTTTGGCTTTCAGGTTGGAGCTTTCTTCTTGAATGAATCTTGTTGACTTTGAGAAATTTGTAAGGGAGTGTGAGCAACATGAGTACGCACCTGGCGATTTGCATTTGATGACCCCTCTTCGTGGGATTTTAAACTTATTGGCTCTAGGACTCGGCGGTGCAAACATTAATTAGTATGTAGTCATTATGTCCATATCGCCATTTCTTTAGCTAATTTAGCGGTCTACTTTTTGTTCTTAGCTCTGACTCGAGTCATAATGACATTTGGGATTTGCTTCATAAGCTCGAGAACTTCATTTGTGATAGTAGGAATTCAAGCTTGTTGATTTTGTAAAGGCCCAACACTTGATTAATGACGAGTTGAGAATAAATTTGTGATTAGACTCCCATGGAAATGACTTCCTCTAAACGCCACCATGCTTCATATTATTATTTATTTGTTGGTTTGGTTGAGTTAATATATAAGAATGTCATTATGCCACCTTGGTGTGATCGATGAGATGGCTTTGGGAGATTTGAGGTTGAGTGTATTTGATGGATGAAGCTCCATCAAATATAATTCTCCATTTGTTGCTTTTCTTTTTCATATATGTGCATGATCTCATCAGGAAGATTATCATTAAGCGGGATGGGATGCACAACAAGAAAATCTGCTAGAATTTGCCCCTTCAACGCTTTTTGGGGAACATATGTAATATCAAATTGTAGAAGGAAGCGTCGTCAAGCGGCGTAGCGTTGGTCATCGAACTTCGGATCGATCCTTGAGATAAGGGTAATTTTATGAGATAGCATGTAATGGCGTAGCTTTTTAAAATTAATGCCAATAATGCTTCTCGGAGAATAACGCTCTATTAGTCTTTTATAATGTAAGAGCATTCTCCTTCTTCATTATGTTCTTGCCAAAAAGCACTTGAGATTCTTCTCGTGTAAGATGAGAGGCTTTCACAGGATTGGGTACAAGAATGGGTGGATTCATAGATATCTCTTGATCTTTGTAAGGCCTCTTGACATTCTTCATCCAGAAAGGAATATCTTTCTTCATTAGTTTTGCAAAGGGTGACATATCGCAGATTTGATATAAATCTTCTAATGAATGCAGATGTCCGTATGGGCGGAGTTGATGAAGGCTCTTGGAGGCATTTCATTCGCTTTTTTATTTTGTTGGGATCGATTTCAATCCTCTGCTGACATATCAAGGAACTTTCGAAGAGACTCCAAAGGTGCGCGGATTCATCTTGAGGTCATATTTTCGATTCTTTCAAAATGATCCTTAAGTCAGAGTGATCTTTGCGATCTATACTTGACAACAAGGTCATAGCACTCTACTTTTGATGAATCAACTCATCAAAGATATGTCATAGCCCTTTGGTATGTAGCTCCGACATTCTTCAAAGGGCATGTGTAATAGCATATATCCAATTGGTGTCACGAATGAGGTATGCTTCTCATCTTGAGCCATCTTGATTTGATTGTACGATGTGATTAAATGAGAACACGTTTGAAGTGTTATCCATGATTACGATACGAGGAAGCGAGTCATCCTTTGGACATGCTTTGTTTAAGTCCACGAATTCGATACATCTGAATCGACCATTCTTCTTTTTCACGGGATATTAGCTATCCGGTCATATTTTTCTTCTAATAAAACTTCAATGAGCTTCTTGGTTTACACTACAATTCTTCAACCTCAATCATTTTCGAGCTTGCTTTGGTATCTAATTTGTGAACCATTATCGGGATAAGCGGCATTTCAGCATATGTCCAAAACAAACGAATTCGGTTTTAATTCTTCACTTTATCTTTGAGTAGAGTGAGGTGAACATTGGGCAAGGACAATCTCTTTAAGTTCATCCATTTGCCTCTTCAAGCTCTTGGTGGTGCGCTTCTACTTCTTCATTATTTGAGGCTTAAAATGTCATTCTCATCTTCATTATCACTCTCAACTTATTCTGTTATAGCAGGTGTATTCTGGACCATTGTCTTGGATGAAACCAAGGCCTTTGGTAGTGTATGCTTATTTCTTACCAATGGTTTGAGAACCTTTTGGATGTCATCTCAAGAGCTTAGTCCTTTGCTTGCTCCGCCCATGGACTTAGCATTAGGTTTTGCATCTTTGGAGTAATATTTTGGTATCCTTGTGGGCATGGCTTCTTCTCTTGATAATTGCATTACTCGGATCTTCTTCTTGACATCCCTCGTTTATAAAAGGCTTCAGCCCGTGTTTTCGAGGGAGAGGATAGAAGGTCACAATTCCTCGACTTTGTGAGTTTCTGAGGGTGATTTCTTTAAAATGTTGAGGAGCAGGGGTGACTGAGTGTAGTCTCTTTGCGATGGATGATTGTTTTAAAGTAGGTGCATTGCACCTTCAAAGCGATTCAAATTCATAATGAGTCAAAATGGTCTTCCTGTCGAGTTTTACGAAGATTCACATGGACCTTTGGATTTGAAAGGAACACATTCGTCTTCTTCTTCCGTATCACTGCCTAGATGAGGGAGGTTGTCATTGATTTTAGACTTGTTTTTTATATCCCCAGGGACAATTGAAACAATCTCTTTTCCTTTATTTGTTTTATTTTCACCCTTCTTAACTTGTTCTTTTATGGGTTTTGAAGTAGATGCAATATTTGCTAATTGTTTTGTTAGTTTTGATTCCTCGAAGGAAATGGCATCTTGATATATCTTCATTTCATGCATAAGGTTGCATGTCACCCACAATTTGGCATTTCTTCCCATCCTTTGTATATTTCATACATTGATGCAATGTATAGATGGGACAATGCCATACTTAAACCATGTTGACTGAAGAGCTCGAATGAAGTATCGCATCGATCACATGAAATTTGGCTTACGTGTGGAGGTCTCCAAATTTAAGAGGAGGACAAATGACCTAGTTTTGTCCCTTCTCATTGAATCCTTGAACCAGACTTATCTCGTCCAGATGTTGTACATCTAGAGATAGCCACGAGGTTCTTGTTCATAAGATTCCGCGGAGAGCAGGATCAATTAAGATCATGGTATCACCTTCATCACTTTTTTTGTAACATCTGAGGCGATTGTGCTCTGCAGTTTCAAGCATAAGATCTTCTGAAAATGTGATGGTTGGAGGCTCTTGAACATGCAAGGTCTCCGTTAGATAGCGTTCAACAAAATATGCTTTGAACTTCTCCGGCTCTTTGAGAGCTTCAATTAAGGTGTTACGGAGATCTTGACATCGAAGTGCTTATACACTAAGCAAATTTTCCTTAGATGGGATAGAATATTGTAGTGATCCCTTTAATTGGTGAACTTCTTATTTGAATCCTTAGGGATGACTTTTCATTGATTTCAATTTCTTTTTTTATCTTTATTTATTGTCTCTTTTTGAGATGGCACTCGACCACTTCTCAAGCACTTGAGCTACTTCCTTTGCATCGAATCTTGGATGACTCGGTTCTTCGCATCTTCTTACGTCAATGATAGCTAGAAGATTGAGAATCCTTTCCAACTTTACATTTTCATGCGTGACATGGTGAGCTCGATTCATCTTCATTTGGAAAGCGAGTTCTTTATCGACTTCATGTATCAAACAAGACTTCGGTGGGAAGTTCTTGACTTCTTCTTCCCGTTGATCGAAGATTAGTAATGAATTCACAAGTGTGATGGGTCTTGCTGGCGTATATAATCATCCATATTATTGATGATTCTTTGTGTTAATTGCGACCATCATGGTATTGGTAACATTTTGCTTACATCTTCTTCTTTTTTTAATTTATTCTTTTCGTTTGGCTTCTTGGCTTCCTTGCGGTATTTGGCTAGTTGTCTTTCATGAGATGAACTAGCCTTTCCATAACTTGGGTTTTTTTTCTCAATCTGAGCTCAAGTGGTGATTTACGAATACACGCGTCTTCAATCGTTTCAACATTTTTACAATCTTTTTGGAGACTGCAACTTGCCATCCTTCATCATCGACCAGTTTCTCTTTGCCTTTATGTTTGCTTGATAGTATTTGAGATGAGATGATTACCTTTGTGGATTCTTTCTTGGACGCGCAATACATTTGTCAGATAATGTGAATTCTCCATTTCTATATTTTTCAATCTTTGAATATGTAGCAATCTTCAATAGGATGGTGAGCACGATATGGGCAATATTAGGTTATCCTTGTCCGACCTCTTGGTCTTTTACACTCTGGACTTTGAGTGCTTGAATAGTTTAGCCACACTTTTCCTCTTAAAGAATACTCTTTTTATTCACTTTTCTTTTAGGGTTGGGGCCATTGAGTCATTTCCTTTTGTTTATTTTGGTGCTTCGCCTTCAGGCGACTCGAGGCACATCATTACCTCAAGTATGAGCTTGGGTTGTGGCGAGATTGAATGATTACTTTGGTCTGTCTTGATAAACAGGTAACCTTTCTTTGTCTACATTATAGACTAATTGCTTAGCTGTATCTTTCTTGAACGAGGTGAAATGTGTTTCACCTTTCTTTGGATCTGGAGCTTTTGCTCTTTTTGGATTTATCTTGGTGGCTATCAGAGCGTGATAAATTTAATTTCTCAAATTTAGTCACCCTATCAAGTAGCTCTTGAAATATGGTAATTGAGGTCATGCAAAGATAAGACGTCATCTTATCATCAATGTTGTCCATCAATAATTGAATTGCATACTCTTCTTCTAATTATTGCTCACATTCATATTTATTTGCGTGATATATCGGTTATCGTCTTTCTTCCTCTTCTCAAGCGATCAACAATAGTTGTCTTCTTGATTTCGTGAACCTTTTAACGAACATGTTTTCAAGTTCAAAAGTCTTGGAGTCATTTGGCAACTTCGGCATACCATTGAAAGCGGTCGAAGTTAACTTGGCCGGCGGCTAATGCATCATTACCATGTTACCGATGCTTTGGTGGGCTAGATGTTGTTTGATTACCATTTCCGAATAGATTAAACTTGATTGAATATCCCTTTGGGTATGGAATTTGATCATACTCAGCGGGATATGGCGACCTTGCTCACCAATTTTTACTGCGCTCTCATATGACTTTGATCTTCTCATTCAAGATAATATCAAGTTGAGAGGCTATCCGCGACTTGGATATACTTTGTACATTCGAAGCGGTTCTTGACTCGTTTATTTCAATCCTCGCCAGCTCAATTTGGACTCGAAGCATGTGAGATCATTTGGAGGATTATGTAGCACTGGGCTTGATGATTATTTGGGGGGCAGTGTTGGACCTTGATATTTCTTTGCATCAACGCATCATGATCATTTACATCATCATTTGCTCATTTTTATTCAAGCGATTTCTTTATCTTTGGCTTTCATCTGGCGCTGAATTTGTCTCTGCGTTTCTGCCAAAGTGGTTGTATCGGGGAAGGTGGTTTTTGCTTCCCTTTCTCCTTCTTCTTGTTGTTTTTCTCCTGAAGAATCAGAGGATGCTTCCTCTTTGAATATTTTGTTGTTCTTGGGTTGAGGGAGAATGCTTGTTATGCAACGATGTTGGTATTGGCACACCGGATATCACGACTTGTACTTGATGTACTATTTCAATAGTTGTAGCATCCTCCTCTTCTTCTTCGTCCCCTTGGACACGGATTTCTGATCGGCGTCTCCAATGGACTTCTGATTCCAAATGTGGAATCGAGACTTCTTCGATTAGAGGGCTTCGATCGAAGTTGACCTCCTCTCGATGGGGCGGAGTTGATTGGCAGGATCCCGGAGGATTCTCCAAGGTGTCTACCATCGATCATCATTTGGGCCCTCTTTTTAGGCTCATCCAGATAAATTTGAGTTGGGCGGATCTCAGAATTCACACGATGGTGTCTTTGCTCAGTAATTTCTTTTTTGAGGCTAGGCCTCCATATTTACTTACCTTTCCAGGACCTTTCGGTGGATTCATGGACACGCGTGGTCCAAGTGTCACACCCAATGCTCGCATTGGGACATGGATTGGTTGGCGTCCTGCCATTGGAGTTATGGGATGAGGTCTCCTTGGAGGAGCAGTCCTAGCATCCTTGATAACAGGACCCTGATATCTTCTTTTCATCAGTCCTCTCTCCTTAGCAACTTGGAAGCATCTTGGATATGGTTTTGAGTTTCCTCGGGAGGCTGGAACTGTGTTGTCGGTCGGAAGGGCTTGGATTGACAGTTATTCGTTTTACCACTTAAAGTTGTCAAATCAGTTGTAGGTAGGAACACTCATTGCTGGTTCCATAATTGGTTGTGCAGGCTGCAGCGATGCATTGAAGCAGACTCTGGCTTCTTTTCTTCTTTTCTCGGCTGCTTCAGATGAAGAAAGCTCATGGGGCAAAGGGTTGGTGATAGGATTGTGTGTTCGAGGGACTAAGGAGGCAGTCCGCGGTAATCCTCTTCATGATTGGTATCTCACGGCGGCGAACCTCAAGCGAGAAAGTTTCTTTTGAGGTGCTGATAGGGGTCTCAACTTGGGCTCTTTAGATATTGTTGCACATGGCGTGCGAGCAGTATGGACTTCAAGTTGAGGCACAGCAACTTGCTCTTGATTCAAGATGTTTGGGAAGTCAATCTTCTGCGGCGGATGGTAGCCCCTTTGATGATGGCATTTGCCAAACGGATGTTGGCACCATCTCAGAGTGGCGATGTGTGTTGGAGCCATTACGGAGTGTCAAAGGTAAGATTAGCAATTAAAATAGCTACTATCACCTTTCTTCCAAAAATATAGATATGATAAGAAAAACATACTAAACATGCACTAAATAAAATCTCAAATGACTTAAGACTTTATTTATAAATCTTTTTTTATATTTTAACTTATCATTCATTTTTTTTGTTTTATTTTATTTCATTTCATTTTTTATACTTCACTATTTTAGATTGAGCAAAGATGAAAAGAAACTATCCCAGTAGTGTAGAAATCTGTGGGATCGAAAATTTGTCACCTCTTTTGGAAAAGGAAAAAGTTGTTTTAATGGTGAAAATTTGAAGGCGGATGAATAGTAGATAAGACACTACCAGAGATTTCGTTCTCATTTGGTGAGAACTTTTATATCTGGTTCTAGGTTTCCTATGAGCAAGCCCCTCTAGTTAATTACCTCTAAATCTTGAGAGAGCACTTTTCGATTAAAAATTTGTCGATGAATCGTTAAATAACGAATATATAATTATGAGTGGAGTTTAGAATTTGAAATTTATTATTTTAATTTAAAAGTTTTGGTGGGGAGCGATGATCTAGATCTCATGGTTCCATCATCCTACATCACGGTCCAGTCCCCTTAGTAGAGGAGGTAGTCGATTAACGGAAGGATCCTTGTCGGCAACACATGGTTACGTCGTCCGGTGTCCTTGTAGACTGGGGTGGAGTTTGTCTAAGGACAAATATAAGTCAACCTTAGCTAACATGTAGGACTTTTGCCCAACCAAATACATTTCATTTCACCAAAAAGCAGCGGGAACATCATACTGCGGCCGTGATAATTTAATTTATATCGGAACCACCCGCTCAGGTCGTAACGCCATTTATGTGGTGCCATTTCACGCGAAAATGCACGGAAGAGACGTGCTACGCTTAGAATATTTGAGTGTGAAATTAGTTATGCATTTTATTTGACATTGGCTCTTTGTGAGCAAAAATTTTTTTAATTTGTCACCTCAAGATAAATAGTTGCAGATGGGTGGATTGATTTTTTTTTAGTTTTAATTTAAATAATTAATTTCATTTCATTTATATTTTTGTTATTTTATTTGAAATTTGATCATTTTATGATTGATTTAGATTTGAATATATGATCATTTATTATTGAAATTTTAATTATAATTACCCGATTATAGGTAATATCGATTAATAGGCTCTACTACGGTTTTCTACAGAGGATCTAAATTCATTATCTCAAGTAATCCTTCAAATCTTTTCCATTACTTGGTAGAGGATCGGGTTTGGACTTTTTTCTTCTTGAGGTTTGAATTTAGAAGCTATGTCGGTTGATTATATCTATATTATACCTGTATTAGTTTGAAATTCTTATAATATCAAATTTTTAGGTTTTGTTAATCGGGACCGGAAGACCAAAAGGAAGATGTAGCATTTCTTTTGCTTTATCTAACATATGTTAAATGTTTGAATATTTCAACACACATAATATGTTCTTTAAAATTTTGTATGGACATGCTAGTTAAAATAATGTTTCTGAGTTTAGTTTTTGATATACATTTTAGATTTTGTTAACGGGATCGGTCACTCCAGAAAAAGCGAAGATGATCTGTTCTTTTATATTTGACATAATGTCAATGCACACTAATACTATTTCTTTAAAATTGCATGGACATTAAGATGTCTAAGTTGAAGTTTATATATCAATTGTAGGTTTGATTTTTTAGTTTTGTTCGACCCGGTCTTAAGACCAAATCGGGATATGTAGCATCTGTTCTTTTGCTTTGTTTTTTTTGTTTTGCATTTGGGAAACATATTTCCCTAAGTGTTTGATCTAATAGACATTTCAACATACATATGGGTATATGTTCTTTTAAAATATTATATGGACAGGAGAATTAAACATTAACAATACAATTTGAAAGAGAGCTTTATGTTTAATGATACTTATGTTAATCAAGCTACCCACTTACTTCCCGTTTAAGGATTAAATATTTAGGACCCAAGGAACTTTCCCGAGGGACTTAAGCTTCATGTATATCGAGTGATTTTTGGAGGGTCATATCGATGTAAGTTGAATGTCTATGCGGTAAAATGTAACTTAAACATTACCAATCAGCCAACTAAAAAGGGGTTTAAAATTGCATTCAATGTGGTATTTTAAAGGCCCATTGACTCAAATGTAAGTCCATTCATATAAGGTATGAATTTGATACTCATTTATGAGTGTATCATGAAGGAATGTCATTTTTTGAATGACCAATCAGAAACAAAGGAGCTGAAATGGAGCCGCTTTGATCAAGTATAAAGCTATATGCAAGATAGAGTTTGACATTTATTTATGAGTATGATACTCACATTCAAAGCCAAATACCCTTTCTTATGAACCAATCAGCAAAAAAAAAAGGAAAAATAGCATTTAGGAACCCATTTGATCAAGTATAAAGCCATTTATGCAAGATAGATTGCATTTGTTTATGGGTTTGATGGTATGAACATTATCTAGGCAAATATCATTTCTATGTAACCAATCAGAAACAAAAGGCTAAAAAATAGCATTTTAGAACCCATCAAGTATAAAGCCATTTATGCAAGATATAGACATTTTGCATATGGTATGAACATTATTTATGTAATCCTCTTTATGATCAATCAAGAAACAAAAAAAAAAATAGCATTTTGAACCCATTTGATCAAGTATAAAGTCATTTGTGCAAGATAGAGATTGACATTTATTTATGGGTATAATATGAACATTATTTCCAAATCCCTCTTTATGACCAATCACAAACAAAAGGCTGAAAAATAGCATTTTAGGAACCCATTTGATCAAGTATAAATCCCAATGGATCCCTTCATATAAAGGATTGCATCAATTCTAGAGTGCATCAATTTTAAATGGGCCTTTTCCTTTCTTTTTTTTGTAAAGGTCCAAATAAGTGAAAAGAAGCCCATAATATTATGATTTATAACCCATATTTCTCTTAATGAGGGAAGAGGAAATGATAAGGATATAAATATCACATGTCATTAAGAGACAAATGGCAAAGATAGGAATGCATGTCATATATATGTCATTAGGAGACAAGTGGGTCAATTAAAATGAATCTCCTTTGCATGCAAGCTCATTACAAAAGGGGCACAAGTACTCATCAAATATCATTAAAGAGGTATGACAAAAAGAGAGTTTATTTTTCCCTCAAATCCTATTTTTGTCATATGACATTAAAGAAATGATAAAGATATATAAGAGTATGTCATATGTCCTTAAAAGACAAATGACAAAAGATAGAAATGACGTATAGTCATTAGAAAAAGTTAATTAAAATCAAACTCCTTCACATGCAAGCTTATGAAAAAGGCACAAGTACTCATCAAATCTCATTAAGGAGATATGACAAAAAGAGAGTTTATTTTTCCTCAAATCCATATTTTGTCATATGACATTAAAGAAATAATAAAGATGTATAAGAGTATGCCATATATCAAAAGATAAATGATAAAAAAGATAATGCATGTCATATGTCATTAAGACAAGAGATTAATTAAAATCCCTCCTTCAGATGCAAGCTCATGACAAAAGATATAAAGGAAAGAAGTTAATGGGATAACACAGTCCCACCCCTTTTTTTTGTTTTATCTCTTATTTTATTGTTTTTGGCCTTATGTTAAGAAGTTTATAAATAAGAGGGAAACCTCCTTCTCATGAAACTTTACTTCTCCATTCCTCATCTTTTCTTTCAAGACAAATACAAGCCTAAATTTAAGGAACTACCCAACTTGAAAAGGAAATGCCAATTTGGATCATTTTAACTTGTAAGTCATTTCTAATTTCATCTCTTAGATATATCCAACATCATTTCATATAAACATTTGCTAATAAAAGTCAATAAGATATATTCTTTTTATGTTCTAACATGCATAAGTATATGCCTATAAAATATATCTTTTTTTTTTTATGTTCAACTATACATGCCAATAGAATCTATTCCCCTTCTATGTTCCATTATACATGTGTCAATAGAATATATTCTCCTTATGTTCAACTAAGTGGAAAAGGATTATCAAGAAAACAAGTAAGATAAAATAGATGTCCATACTAAACTGTTTAGAAAAGAAAGCATTAATGACATATAAATAATTTAAATAGAGATTAAAATAAGAATTACTACTCAACATCAAGTATTTGTCATATAACATAAGATTAATCAACATAATCATAATCATACGATATTCCAGATGATACTAAATCATCACTTAAACACATACATATATGGCATGGGAATTCAAATAGTACTTTAAAGTATTTACACTTTCATTTTTTATCAAAATTTTCAAGAACCTCGATCAAGATAGGGATGCGGAGACTATGCCTTCCCACCACGCCAAGAAAAGTGTGTATGGTAGGTGTCGTGAGACACCGTGGCTGAAAATTTATTTGCCCACCACGCCAAGAAAGACGTGTATGGGTTACACAACATGGCATAACATTTCCTTGCCACGTTGGAGAAACGTGAGCAAGTACTTATATCATATCAAATTTCACACGCTAGAAACGCACACGACTTATCACAAGTGCGACGTGGAGAAGCGAGTACTTATCACAAGTTTCGCCACGCCGGAGAAACGCGAGCATATCACAAGTGCCACGCCGGAAACGAGCATACTTTATCACAAATTTCTCACACGCCGGAAACGCTTGACATCATAGATTTGCCAGATTACATAAACATATGTATATGTATTTAAACAAGACATGATATTTGCAAGTTTAGCTAAACAAAAGAAGCTTGCTAAGAACAAAGTTCATCACCAATATGCATAAGCCACTTCTCTTCATTTCTACCCATCTCAAATCATAGAATAATCACTCATATTTGTTGTTTTATCATTTCTAACCTCATTTTCACATTTCCAATTTTGTTTAAGGCATGTAAGAAAAGCTTAATGAACGTCATTTCATTCAAACAGAAATTTGAAGCATGAAAATGAAGGAAGCTTGCATACAACTTAGGATTTGAGCCATACATTATCTCAAATCATATTTCCACACTTTTGATTTCATTTTAAATATGTATGAAAGAGGTTTAGCAAGCATCGATCCTTCCAAACAGCAAAACTGAAGTATAAAAGATAGAGGAAAACTTGCTAATAGGTTAGGATTGAAACCACAACACCCTAAGCCCTTTCCTTTCCCATTTCAGATTTTCATTGAAGCATGTAGAAAATTGCACAAGTATTTCTCCTCCCAAAACAAAAATGAAGTATAAAAGATAGAGTAAAACTTGCTATAAAGGTTAGGATTGGAACCACAACACCCTAAACCCTTTCCTTTCCCATTTCAGATTTTCATAAGCGAGGAAAAATTGCACAAGTATTTCTCCTCCCAAAACAGTAAAAACTGAAGTATAAAAGATAGAGGAAAATTTGCTAATAAATTTGGATTGGAACCACAACACCCTAAGCCCTTTCCTTTCCCATTTCAGATTTTCATTGAAGCATATAGGAAAAATTGCACAAGTATTTCTCCTCCCAAAACAGTAAAAATTGAAGTATAAAAGATAGAAAAACTTGCTAATAGGTTAGGATTGGAACCACAACACCCTAAGCCCTTTCCTTTCCCATTTCAGATTTTCATTGAAGCATGTATGAAAAATTGCACCAGTATTTCTCCTCCCGAAACAGTAAAAACTGAAGTATAAAAGATAGAGGAAAAACTTGTTAATAGGTTAGATTAAACCACAACATAAATCCTTTCCCATTTCAGATTTTCATTGAAGCATGTTAACACTTCAAACCCTTTCTTTTCTCCTCCCTTTTTTTATTTCAGATTTCGACCTAGTATATGAAACAGAATTCTGCATATATTTTAGGATTCAAGCCATACGATACTTCAAATCCCCTCTTTCAATTTCAGATTTTAAACTAGCATGTAAAGGAGGCATGACATGCATCATCTTACCCATAGAGAATTGATTTAGGCAAGATAATAAAAATCAAACTCATAGTAAAACAGCAAACAGCATGAGGTTTGGATCATGCACCTCCTTTAAACACAGTTCCATGCTTCTTAGACCAATTTTCCATAGATAAGAAAAATTTCAGCAAGCATTATTTCATCCAAACGATAGGAACTGAAGTTAAGGGTAAAGAAAACTTGCATATAGCTTAGGATTTGAGCCATACACTATCTCAAAACTGATTTCTAAATTTCAGATTTTACTTTATCATAAAGGAAACCATGATTGACACATCTTTATCCTATGCAGAAATCATTTTCAGCAAAACAGAAGCATGAATATCCCTAGAGAATAGAAAACAAAATAAAATTTGGGCCATACATCATCCCAAAGTATTTTCAGCAAGACAAAAAAAACATGAAAATCCATAGATAATAGAAAATAAAATGAGATTTGGGCCATACATCATCCCAAATCTCCAAAGCAAACTCTTAGCATCATCTCAAGCATAGGATATAGTATATTTAAAAAAAACCTAATTTTCAAAAGAACTTAAATGCATGAAAATAAGCTGGGTTAGAGACAACGAAGTGTCGAACGCTAAGAGGAAAGGAGGAGAGGGGTTTCGGCTAACTTAAGAAGAGTTGTCTACTAGAGCTCACAGGAAGAACGGACGGGAGAAAAGAAGAGAAACCGCACGAGGGCTTTGGCCGGGAGAGCAAACGAGGGAGGGAAGTTTGCGTGAGAGGGAGGATCGCGCACGAGGGCTTCGGAGAGCAGCAGGAGGAACCAGAGCAAGGAAAATGGAGGATGGGGCTTCTACGGATTTAGATTGCACCGCGACGCCGATTGGTCACCTAAGCGCCCCAATAAGTGATATCGCTATTTTCATTAATGAGCTGCACCGCTTTTAATTGGACGCGGGAACGGCCGGGATTAGGATAAAGCTCAGTCGTAATTAGTTTAATTGTAAATTAATGTCATTTCGCATCAGATATGAGAAAATTATTTTACCCTAGCAATATGAGTGTTATTTTTAGGTGTTTCACAATAACGAATTGACATCGATTTTGCAATCGGAGTTGTCGACATCGCCGAGGCTTCACGAATTTCGATATGCATGTAATTTCATTAAAAATTGATTTTAATTATTTAATCATTAAATTGATATTTTTATTTAATTAATTTTAATATTTTAAAGCAAGCCATTTCAATTTTGAATTAGATCGATTTCGACAATGACAGGCATTTTAATCTCCACTTCATCTAATTAATTTCTGGAAGATATTTTATAGTCAACATTGTCATGTTGTTGAATTTTTTTTGAAATTACCAAACTTAAAAAATTTTTATACTTGTCACAAAAATGAGAGAAAATAAGATTTTATATGATGACAAGGAAAAGTCATTCACCAAAAAATAAAATAAAATTTAAAAATTAAATGAACCATGCATTTAATTATTAAATGCTATCACTCGACATCTATCACCCTCACATTAGAATAACAAAGCCTAAATTGAGGATTTATGATAATTAATTACCTAAATAAGATTAATTCATTAATAAATTGAGAATTAATTCATTGGCTTGACAAATCACTTGTGCAATGAGTTGCATATAACTAATTGTCAATTACTCACTGAAGTTTGATGATCGTCAATTGTTTGAATAATCAAACATAATATGTCCAAAAATCCAAATGCAGCTCGATTATTTAATAAAGAAATTAAATAACCTAAGAATCTTAGGTTGTCTTGATTATGAAGAAATTGCAAAGTTAATTTGTCCCTCCAATGGGTGTAAGCTCAAATTATATCTGTAAAATGAGTTTCATATTGAACATCAGTCTTGTAGTAGGCATGAGTTTTAATCTATGTTCATATGATGGACTTCACTGACAACATTAACCTTTCAATTGTAAACCCAAGTTATGTTTACAAGACACATATTAACATTTAACATGACTTTCTAATGAACATAAGTCTAGTCTAATGTTTGTAAGATAGACTTCATATGTAATTAGACTTTTAAATAAATACCAATCTAATTCATATTCGCAAAGCGCACTTCAATCATATCAAAATAGCATTCCAATGGATGTAAGCCCAACCATCGTCTACAAGGCAGACCACCACACTTAATAGATGACATTCCAATGGATATAAGCTTAGTCATTTGTCCGCAAGGTGGACCTCACAATTTGTATAGATACTTTAATGAATATAAGACTAACTCATATTCATAAGAATGAAATTCACATAAAACATTGGCTTCTAATAGATGCAAGTCTAATATATTTTTGTAAGGCAAATATCATTCACCATCAGCTTTCCAATGGATATAAGTCTAATGTTTGTCCAGCATATGTTCATAAAAAACAAAAAGATTGAATCACATTAACATGGCTTTCCAAGGCCTGAGGGATGTAAGTCCATTCATTTAAAATTAGCATTCCAAAGGATGTAAGCCTATTCATTGTCTGCAAGACAAACATTACACTTAATATTCGACATTCCAATGGATGTATGCCCAATTTATATCCATAAGGCGAACCCTATATTCAATAATTGGCTTTCCAATGAATGTAAGTCCAACTCTATCAGGCCTTCCAATGGATGTAAGCTTTATATGTTGTTGTAAGGTAGACTTCATTCACATTTAACATGTCTTTCTAATAGATGTAAGCCAAATATTTGTCTGCAAGGTAGACTTCACTCATATAAATCAATGGCTTTTTAATGGATATAAGCCCAACTCAATTAGGCATTCCAATGGATATAAGTTAACCGAATTAGGCATTCTAATAGTTATAAGCCTAACTTATGTCTTCAATGTAGACTTCATTTAATAGTGACCCTATATAACTCATGAAATTAAATTATTGGGTAGACTTACAAGTTAAATTTTGCTTAAATAATTCAATAAACACTTGCACAACAATCCTAATCTACTTGAGATTCTTGGGAGGAGGCAACCCATGGTTGCTAATCAGATTCCCTGGATGTTACGGCTAATTTCCTTCTGATGTTGGTAGACTGGAATAATAGTAGCCTCGGGATGATAGAACCATGAGGTCCTGATCGAGATTGCTATCATTTACTCCAAATAGTCATCCAAATACCAATTTATACCAGAGAACCTTAATCGGCAGTTCTTCCCTACTGAGGTACGACGGGTAATTACCAATGGATGCTTGTGTCCATAGGAAATAGATCTAGATCTAAATAAATTCTAACATATTGTTGAGGGAAATTTAGTTGAATAAAAATCAATCTTCCTCACGAAGAATGAACTCCCTAACATTCTGGGATGATGGAGATTACTAATTGTTTTTCTTGAGCGATCAAATAAATTTTAATTCCCTTTCAAATTTTTTTGTAATTGGATGAAAATTCGTTGAGTACATTGTGAGTCTTGAAGACCATTTTCGGGGGAAGTATTCTCCTTGTATTGGCTTCAGGCTAGGATTAACATTTTGACAATTTTTCTTTTTTATTTCTATTTTTTAAGTTATTAATTTGTACGTGTGATTGAAATTTGGTTAAATTTGCTACAAGTTGGCTTTCCTTTTGCAATGAGAATCATAATATCCCAATCACTATGCTACTTTTGTTTTGTCTTATTTTTTAATTTTAGATTTTGATGACCTTTAAATACTTGTTTGAATGAGTTGTATGTGTTTTTTGATTTGCATTAAAAGAGATGAAATTTTGTTAAATAAGATAATGAATTGCAAATTTTGATATTTTGTGCATCCCATTTTATATTAATGAATCCTAGAACCTAAGTCAACATGCATCAAATTTGGTGTTATAGCTGTTGGTTGCATTATCATGTCAACTAGATGTAGGTTGTAATAATTGGATGTTTGGGTAAATTAACAAAGCAATGGAAGATGCAATACAAATAAAATTTGGTAGACTATGGTTTTATACAACATGACCATCAAAATTATATTCTTACTTTTGATGAGAGATATATTCTTAGAATACTTTTAAATTGGATTGATAATTTGGAAGATTTCTTTGAAAGTATTTATTGTTTAATTCTCAAATTAATAGGATATGCTCAATTGTTTTGGAGAAGTGTTGTAATTGAAAGTAAACCTAGATAAGTTTATCTAAAACATAAAAAGCAATATTTATCATTTGATAAATATATGAAAAATGTGTGGTGGACAAATTTAGTGTTGTAAACAAGGTTAGTATGGTATGTTTGAATAGTGGGATAGGTTTATGATTCCTATAACTAACAATCATTTATTTTAAGACTTCATTTATTGATGCTCGAAATGAAATGATTCGAGTCAAACAAGAGGTTGTTCGAGCTCAATCTCCTTGACCAAAAGCTTGTTCAAGCTCAACTCGAGCTTGATTCAAGCTTTGTAATGTGTTCGAGCTCATACTCATTTATGAAAAAGTTGTTCAAGCTTGGTTCGAGTCCAGCCTGTTCTTGTTCTTATTGTGATGAATGAGTGTTTTAATGAACAACTCGTTTGAAAAAATAAATGAGCCTTATTGAGTTAAGGTTGTTGAGCTTTTGGATATGAGATTTTAATTGAACAAAGTTTAATAAATAAGGCTTATTGATTCAAGTCTTATTGAGCTAAGCTTATTGATATGTTGCTTATAATGGACACCTTCTCAAACATTGAGCCTTAATTGAGCTTTATATCAAGTCTCTTAATGATATTATTCACGAGTTTTGAATGATATTTTTCATGATAATGAACGAATTGAACAACAAACTTTTTGAGTTTGTTAATTTAACAACCAAGTATTTATAAGAGTGTTCAAACTTGGTCAATTAGTTTATTAAATGATCATGAATGAGCTATAATCAAGTCGAGCACTAGTGACTTGTCAAATGCTCAGATCATTTGCAACCCTTTCTATTTGATTAAAAGTATTAGGTAAATGATTATGATTGAGTTAAGCTATACTTTACCAAACATCTAACTTAAGATTTTGGTTATTATAATATTTAGTTAGAGTTAGATTATAATATTCATGTTAGGACTATCATATTTGTGTTTAAAGTCTTTAAAAATTTCATTACTAGAGTAAGAGTTAGATGAAGATTTATTATAAATGTATCATTAAAACCTGCTAAATATACATTAACACAAAAATTATAATTAATCAAATATAATTTTATCATAGTATATTTCATGAAAATCTTTTTGACAATGAATCAGAGTAAGATTAATAGTTATCATTAGACTATTTTTTTTTTGATAATTTGCACCTTATAATAGAGATTTGAGTATTTCACCACAAATCCTAGATTTTTCTCAAAATGGATCTCTTGACTTTTAGGATCTCAAGATTTTGTTCTTTCATAATTAGTATAATGCGAAATTTTTTTTTGTTCAAATCAATTCTTACTCAGCAACACAAATCTATATCAAATAATCTCAAGTTGACATTTTTGTTTCAAAAAAATCTTTTAATTCAAGCCTTTAAGCCTAATAAATTTAAAGGGTTTTTACATAGCATCTAAAACATCTGTATTTATCTATTTCACACTCAAAACATATTATTTACTATTATAACACCTAAAAATAATACAGCTACTCAAAATTAGCACTTTGTCTCGGATTGTAGCTCCATTCGGCTATTCCTCTCTTCTCCACTGGAACCCCCCCGAGATTGTCTATCTTTTCCTAGAGCATCGAGAACTTAAAGTCCCCTAAGATTGTTGACTTTCATTCTTGCCTTCATCGTGCAAGGCAACAACTTGAATGCCCCGCTTAAGACGGCCTCAATGGCATTGATGTAGGTGATTTATTTTCTACCTGGAGCAAGAAAATTTGAAAAAGATGCAAAAATGATAAATTGAATCAACAAGATAGACAAATATAACATATTGCTCAACGATCGTTGACTATTGCAATGTTTGAGCTGTAATTCAACAAAAACTTTATATAAGACTAAGAAAAAAACTCAAAAAAGAATTGGCCAAATGAGCAATTCCAATTCCTGCTACTAGTAATGAAACTAAAAGAGCACAATGAGCACACTGTAATTTGGTAAATTTTAAGCAGCTAATTATTTGAGAAGAATGTTCTCACATGTCTTGACAGACAATGGTAAACAAGCAAGACAAGATTAAGTTCTGTAACCTTTGACGAGAAGTTATGGTGTGGTGTTCTATACTCACCTATAAAGATTTCTATGCGTTCTATACTCACCTGCAGAGATCTCTTGCTAATTTGGATGGTTGTCACTTCTCACTATACTAGAAAAAAAATGAAAGCAATACCTGATTCAACCTCTATCTCTTTCAATAGTTGATAGAGCTTGGAAGTGATGTCCAAAGTCTTCAACCTTCACCTTTACAGTCATGCAGTGGTCGGTCATTCCTGAGCTAAGCACAGAGTTGTGAGGTACTTTGTTCCCACACAGCTTGTAGATGGAATGATGGAACTGATTTCACGACAGTCAACGGAGTGCTAGTTTTGAGTAACTTTATAATTTTATCGTGATATAATAGTAAATATGATGTTTTAAGTGTGGAATAGGTAAATATAAGTGTTTAAGGTGTTATATGTATGTAAAAAACCCTAAATTTAATGTGAACTCAATTTGTTGGAAAAATTATAAAAATCCAAAATTTCCTTAGCAAAATCAAGCTTCCAGCCCTAAAATCTCTTCAATTCTTTTCCTTTTCACCACCCTTCCCTCTTTCCTGTTGCAAGGCTTCTAATGGCTATAGAAATGACATGGTAACTTAGTGCTTAAGTGTGTGTGTTCGTGTATATATATTTGTTCTTGTATTAATTGGAATATAAAAAAAAACTCAAAGCTTTTTACACTATGACAGGAATTAGAGAATTGTTCGAGTATTTCATTTCATCGTTCATGCAGAATTTTTACAATTCTATGAGAACTAAATGAAATACGAAAATATGTAAAATCAGGGATTAAAAATTAGGTACATAATTAATTACAATAGGATGACCTACAAGAATCAATTAGTAGTACTAATCACATGAATTATTGACGTGGCAATGGACCAGATAAAGAAGGAGAGAGGGCAGCTGGCAGGGGCTAGCTTAGGGGTGGATGGGCAGGAGCCATGTGGAGTGGATAGCTAGGTGGATGGATCATGGGCTAGCTGGGCAGAAGGCAAGGTAGACTGACAGTCAGGCATGTGTGATTCTAGGACTGTTTTTAATGGTGTTTTCCACAGGATAGAAGCTAAAAAAAAAAAAAAGATATGCATTTAATGATTTTAACACCTCCATGATTGCTTAATTGGAACAAATGAAGAATGAGGATTCATAAAACCAATAGTAAATACTTGGGATTAGTCTATTCATTTGCATTTTAGCTTTGGGCATAGAACGAGGAATCTTCAATATGGCTTGATGTAAATGGAACAATTTAAATAAAATATAACTAAAATAGTCAAAATTATTACAGAGGATGGAAAATATTTGTTTCAGATCATTAGATTTTGTCCTTTGTAGTCAAATTTGATACCTTTTCAAAATTTCCTTTTTTTCTTCCAAGATGATCTCTGGAGTTTGCCTTAGCTGTGAAATTTAGTAGTTTTTCAATTACATGAATTTGCAGGTTTTGTCAACTCGTTGTGATAGAATTGGAGTGTCAAAGAAGATCACTGGCATTGAGCGAGCATGCATGAGGACTATTGCAAAATCACTGCAACCTTCAGGTTTTGGTTTAACTGTAAGAACTGTTGCTGCTGGTCATTCTGTGGAGGAGTTGCAAAAAGATCTGGATGGTTTGCTTACCTCCTGGAAATGCATAATTGAACATGCAAAATCTGCAGCACTTGCTGCTGAAGAGGGGGTTGAAGGTGCAATTCCGGTGATGTTGCACAAAGCAATGGGCCAAACTCTGTCAGTTGTGCAAGATTACTTTAATGAAAAGGTGATCTGCTTCTCTATTAGCTTGATTTCTGTTCGATGAATCCCCCGTTATGAGGTTTTTGTACTATTTCGCTGAATTCCCTCTTAGAAATATGTTCGTGATTCCTCTGGCTTTGGGATTTATTACTTTGTATTTTCCAGGTTGAGAGCATGGTTGTTGATTCTCCTCGAACTTATCATGAGGTATTTCCATAAACTATGCCATATTTTGGAAAATGTTGAAACATAGTTTTGCATTATTCTTGTATTGTTACCTTAGATATTGGATTAAAGAGTTAATGACCAAATTGAACCTCCAACTATTTATGAAGACTAAATAGTCTCGAGATAAATAAAATGACCAAATTAGTCCTTGACTATTGAAAATGGACCATTTTGGACCTATTGTTGGATTTGGATGGAAATAAGTAGACATGTAATGGAAAAGGTGGGGTAATATTGGAATTATAAAATAAGTTAACATTACAATGACATTTAGTGTAATAAAAACACATAAAATTTATGCCAAAAATTTATTTGCTCAAAATCTGCATAACATTAATCCAATCTCCTTGTATCTGTAGCACACAAGAAAGAAAAAATTAATAAAAAAATTTGAGATGTTTCACAAATATAGAAAAAAAAAAATGAAGTTCTAAAAATACCTATACTTTTAACACTTCAAACTGTTAGTTTGGATGGTAGGATCAAATTGGTCTTTTTTTAAATAGTTAAAGGACTAAATTAGTCTTTCTATTTAATATGAGACTATTTTGATCTTCCATAAATAGTTAGGGGATCAATTTAATCCTTAACTCTTGGATTAAATTATTAAAGATTTGAAATTTTGAATAGAATTTTTGGTTTCTGTTAAGCACAAATCTTGGCTATACAAGCATATTCCTGAGATCCTATATGCTAAGGAAAATTTCATGAATTTTAATACTTTTTTGTTTTTCCTTCAGGTTACTAGTTACCTTCATGAGATTGCACCTGATCTATGCCAACGTGTTCGGTTGTATGATAAAAGAACACCAATATTTGATGAATACAACATCGAAGAAGAGATCAATAACATTCTAAGTAAGAGGTAGGAACAAACATTGTAGGATTTGTTTATGTCTGATTCTTTAAGCTGTCTTAAAGAATTTTTTTTAATGTTTTATGAAAGTGAAAATGCAAAAGTTTGCCCTGAATTCTCATTGCTGAACAAATAAACCTGAAATGAAGTTATATATATTCTTGAATGAATGTGTTTACTTTGTGATTCCCCATCACACAGTTTCATAGCATCTTATTTTGCAAGCTTATTTATTTATTTATTTATTTTTGGGATTACACGGCTTGAGTAAACCCGACCTACTTCTACATCTTATGATACTTTCTGAATCTATAGCTCATCTTATGCCCGTTAACATGTAAGCAGGAAAAAAAATGAACGCAACAGGGAATTTTATTAAACGAAGAAATATGATGATTTTTTTCATTAAATCAGTGATTAGTGTGCCTTAAATTGCTGGTAGATGTAGAACTATTTAGCTCCATGAGTCACTGGCTTAGCAGGAGCAGCAGTACAGTCATTAAGGAAGACGTCACATAGGAGGCGTGAAAGATATCATGAAATTAGCTTTGGAAGTATAGTTTGTGTAAAATGATATCTCCTCTGCCACTTCAGAGTTCAGGGTTGGAGGCCTTCTTTTAAGAGGAGGAAACTATGAATGACCATTGTTATACATGTGTGCAGGTACCTTGACACCGTTTCTGGAATGACAGGAAGGGGTCAAAGGTGATAAAAAGAGCTAGGGTTAGTGTGAATCTGAAATTGGGGAGGGTTGAATGGTTGGAACAGAGGCTGTTATGGCTGGATGTTGTGGCTGGAAAGGGGAAACAGCACCTGTAATGCAGGGGAAGGCAGCATGCTGCATGTTGGCGGCTGGCAGGTTGCTGGATAGTGATGGAGATGACTTTAAAGGGATAGAAATTAGATTCACCACCTTATCTTGATCAAAATATAGCTATTCCATTTGATGGAGAAGATATTACAGCTCTCCAATTAGAGAAAAATAAAGAAACTGCTCTCTAGGTTTCAAAATAACAAAACTTAAGCAAAAAGTCCCTAATATAAGTCTTAAGTATCTATTTATATTTTTAGTACCTCATTCTAACCCTAATCATAAACCATATAAATAAAAATGCATAAACCGGCCACTAGTAGGGTGGCCAAGCATGGACCAGCTTACTACTGGCTTGGGTTCTCTGACCCGGTGGCTTCCAAGACCTCTGCATCATGCCCATTACTAGAAGTCATGGTATAGCTATTTATTGACACTAAGCTATAACCATGTAAGTTTTAAATGCAATTAATTGTTAACTATTTATTGTAACCATGCATTGCACTTTGAGATTTAAAAATTATTTTTCCATGCTACAATAACAAAAAAGAAAAAAAAGCACACTTAAGGCCATATAAATAAACAAACACCATCATTTGTAGGAAGTAAGGAAAAGTCATCAACATCCTCATGGATAGACTTTAAATGAAATCATCATTCTCCATGTAATTTTATTGAGTGTTATATGATATGTGTAGCTAGTGATTTCAGTTCTCTCTAATGCAGAGTTTAGGTTCCTTTATGTTAAACAATGATTTTTTTTTTCTTTTTTTTAAGAGAATAAACTCTTGCACTCCTCCATCCAAGCAAATTTCATTTCCTTTCAACATTTATTAATTGTTAATTATTTTATTTTTGGAAAAATACTTATCATTTGTCAAAATTATGTTAAAGGAGAAGTTTTATTTATTGTACTTTTTTCTCTTTTTTAATACTTAATATGTAGCAGAGATGTGATGATTTATGAACTTACATGATTAATATTTTTCATTTTATTCTTTTATAGGGGCTCAAAACCCACCCAATGTGGCATCACGTTTTTTGGCCTTGGGGCATAAATTTTGCCCTCTAATCATTAGTTTCATATTTGTGGGACCATTTGGGTGCTAAAGAACACTCCAGTTAATTTTTTTTTCATTTTAATATATTTTAAAAAATTTTTACATATAAAATATGATCTCTATAAATGTATGCTATATAGAAATATTTATATATATTGAAAATACGTGCAAGTATATGTGAACTCCTTACAAATTTCCCTCGGCTCTCACTTGTGAGAGCCACTTTCTCATGTTGAAGCTCGAGCAATGTGGGGTTATTTTAGCATTCCTGGCACATTAGGACGACCAGCATGGTAAAAGAAGAATTTATTTAGGATATTTTGATTCATTTCTTGTGAAGCTGCATTTATTCTTTACCATTGTCATTATATTCGATTCAACAACTTGGGAAGTACTTATGTTAGAATTGGGTTAGTATAGCTGGTTAATATAGTAATAATTTGAATCGATAGGGTGTGGAGCCCAGTCTTAGAGGGCAGGATGAATTTGGTGTCAGTACTTGTCTTAGGTTCTTTCAGTAAAACTGGATATCATGGTCTAATGCAATGTTGATTTGAGGAAAATGGATAATGAATTTGGAGAAGGATGAATTCATAGTTCTTTTGCATCTAAAATTGGATTTGCATTTTCTTGCATATTTAGCAGCTCTACACAGAAGCATATTAACCTAGGTTGTTGCATCTATGACTAACATAATCATTTTTCTAACACTTCCATTGTCTTTGGAAGATAAAAATGTTTAATCTTATATAGTCTACTCATAAATGAAGCAAAATTTTTGAGTTCTACAAATTCTGATGGAAGATAATAAACTAATATACTTCACTATTTATTTGGAGTACTTAATAATGGCAAATTGGCTGTTTGAATAGGAACTAAACTAGTAGAAAGCTGACTCCAAACCATTTTTTGTGCTATAAAATTCATGATTTTATGAGACTCCTATTGTTGTAGAAAAAAGCATCATAAAGAACCCAGAAATGCACCTTCACAATTTATGATTATTTTTTTTAAATTATGCAATTAATGTGAAAAAGACCTTGTAATATTATATAGGGTTTTTTTCTACATATGTGAAAAATGTAAAATTTTCCTTATAATTTGGTAAATTGTCAAAATTGTTCTTAGACTATTTATGTGAGGATATTTTAGTCTTAGCCCATTGAATATATCTTAGATTGTTTGCCATAAAGCATTACAGATATCACCAATATCTTCTAAATTTTCCCTTAAGTTTATGGAGTACTTCTCTATCACACAACAAGCCTAATCCGCTCCTTTATTTCAACCATCCAACTTGAATTCTACTACTAACATCTCCATCTGTTTTACCATCACTTTGAACAATAGACCCGGGATATCTAAAACGTTTATTTTTTTTAATGACTTAATTACCCTTTATCACAACCACTACTAGATCTTCTACAATTAAAATTACTCTACATATTAGATTTTAGATTTACTCAAACGAAAGTTTTTAGACTTTAAGGTCGATCTCCATAATTCAATTGTCTCTTGAAATCCCTCTCTAGTCTTCTTAGCAAGAAGAATATCACAGCAAAAATCATACACCAAGGTACATCCTCCTATAGATATCTAGTAAGAACATCCATACAACAACTGTGGGATCCGAAATTGCCACCGACTTCTTTTAAAAAAGGAAAGAGTTGTTTAAGTGTATGATAATTTTGAGATGAATAGTAGATAAGACACTAGAGATTTCGTTCTCATTTGGTGAGAACTTTTATATCGGTTTGTGTTTCCTATAAAGCATATAGTTAATTATCCCTCAATCGAGAGAGCACTTTCGATTAAAAGTGATCGATGAATCGTTAAAGAGCAGTATATAATTGCGGTGAGTGGAGTTTAGAACTTATGAAATTTATTATTTTAACTTAAAACTTTTGTGGAGCGATGGCGAGATCAAGATCCCATGGTTCATCCCGGCAGCGTGGTCGTAAAACAGTGAGGAGGTGGTCACACCCGACGAAGGATCTGTCAAGACAACATGGGTTCGTCGTCAGATGTCCTTGTAGACACAGGGTGGAATGTTAGGGGACAAATATAAGTCTATCTTAGCATGGCTTTTTTGCCCATTACATTTCCCATTTCAAAGCCAGCAGTTAAGAACATCTGGTACTGTGGCCGTGGAGTAATTTAGTGGTGCCATATCCGAACCACGGTCGAGAGGTCGTGTAACCATTTATGTGTGCGCTCGTGAAAACCACGAGGACAGAGGTGCGTCCACGCTTTAGGAATATTTGAGTGTGAAGGTAGTTATGTATTTAATTTGACATTGTTTCTTTGTGAGCAAAGTTTTCTTAATTTGTCAATAAAGACAATTGGAGGGTGGATTAATTTTTATTTTTATTTTTTAGTTTTAATTTTAAAGTTAAATAATTAATTTCATTTTTTATATTTTTGTATTTTCTTTGATTTTGATCATTTTATGATTGATTTTAGATTTGAATATATGATCATTTAACATTGAAATTTTAATTATAATTACCCTCGATCCAGGGTTAATATCGATTGATAGGCTTTTATCTACTGGGTTTTACAGAGGATGGGTCTAAATTCATCATCTCAAGTATAATCCTTTAAAACCTTGTCCACTCTAGTTTGAACATAGAGGATCGGGTTTGGGACTTTTCACAAGAATTTGAATTTTAGAAGTGTTAGTGTTCATATCTTTGTATTATATGGCGATTAACTTACCGGATATTAATTTGAAATTATAATATCAAATTTTTAGGTTTTGTTAACGGATGTCAGAAGACCAAACCGGATTATATTAGATCTGTTCTTTTTGTATTTGACTTAGTATTTACTCCAACATGCATGGATATCTTCTTTTGGAATTGTATGGACATTAGAATGTGAGTTTGATGTCAATTTTGATTTTGAGTTTTGTTAACGGGGCCTAAAACCGAAGTATGTTGTTCATTCTTTTGTATTGACTTATCTGATCGTGAGTTTTGATATGGGATTTTTTAGGTTTGTTAACTTGGGTCAGACCGGGAAGACGACGTTTCTTTAGAAAATATGATATCATATTATTTTTTTTTTTTTTTTTGGCCAAAAGCCCCTTTTATGTCACAAATCAACAAGTATGGGGTGGAATAAATTATTTTGGAAGCTATTTGATCAAATATAAAGTGATGGGCTAGAATGAGTTTAGGCATTTGATTTGATAACCCTTTCTTTATGTTTAATCAACAACATAAAGTGAGTCATAATTATTTTTGAAGGTATATGATCAAATACTGATGGGCCTAGAATGAGTTTAGGCATTTGATTTGGGCTAAAACCCTTTCTTTATATAAATCAAAATAACATAAAGGGGCTGAAATAATATTTTGAAGGCCATATGATCAATACCAAGTGATGGCTAGAATGAGTTTAGGCATTTGATTTGGCTAAAATCCTTTCTTTATGTTGCAAATCAGAACATAAAGGGAAATAATTTTGAAGGCCTATGATCAAATACTGCAGTGGTGGTGCAGAATGAGTTTAGGCATTTGATTTGGGCTAAAACCCTTTATGTTAAATCAGAAACATAAAGCTGAAAATAATTATTTTGAAGGTCATATGATCAAATACCAGTGGTCTGGAATGAGTTTAGGCGTTTGATTTGGGCTAAACCCTTTCTTTATGTTGCAAATCGAAACATAAACTGAAATAATTATTTTGAAGGTTATATGATCAAATACCAAGTGATGCCAGAATGAGTTTAGGTATTTGATTTGGGCTAAAACCCTTTCTTTACAAATCACCAACATAAGTAAATAATTATTTTGAAGGCCCATATGATCAAATACCAAATGGTGGGCAGAATGAGTTTAGATTTGATTTAGGCTAAAATCCTTTTTTTATGTTATCAAACGTAAAGAGAATTTGAAATAATTATTTTTGAAGGTCCATGATCAATCACCCATAGCCCATTTATTTCTCTTGATAAGGGGAGTATAAAAGTATGAGTAGTTGTCATATTTCATTTAAAAGCAGTGGATTAATTAAAATCCACCTCCCCACATCAGCTCATGGCAGTGGACAAATACTCATTAAATTTATTGGCAAAGACTTTATTTTCCTTCAAAAAAAAAAAGAGATAAGGATCGAGACATGCCGTCATGTCATATCCATCTGATATGACAAATGGCATTCGTTAGATGGTTTCCTTGCGTACGATTTATGTGACGCGTGTCGATCTGTAAGAAAAGATGGTGGAGGCCATAAATAAGAGGGATTTCCTTTTACAAGTCTTTACATTTTCTACTCTCCTCTTCTTCCTTATACCACAAGTTTGGGTTCTTTAATCTTATCAGAGTTAAGTTGTGTTATACATATCTTGTGAGTTTCTTTCTAACTTAACCATTTTTTTTTATATCTTCTTGATATATGTCATGTCATATGGTAGATTTAATTTATTTCATATGTGTTTCTTTAAGTCTTCACTATGTCTCATGTATGTATGTAAATCATGGTGGAATGACAAGAAAGTGGAGAGAGGTATTTATGTTTGAGCATATCAATGTGTATTCCATAACATATCAGTAGATAGAATCCACTTTTTATGTATACTATAAATATGATACTTTCATTATATAGATTGAGCAGCATATAAAGCATTTTAACATGTTAACCTAAGCATTTCATCTTTTCTTTTCTATCTACTTCTTTTTTTTAAGAAAATTTCCTCCGTCATCCCAGAATCCCGAGGCCAGGTGTATACCTGCAAAGGCGTGTATGGTAGGTGTCGTGAGACCGCAGACCCACACGCCGCGTGTATGGGTTCTGGCATTCTTTATCGCATTGCGTGAACACATAACAACGAAGATAAAGCAATTTGCATTCACGTGTATATGAATTTAAAGTATAAGATCATATATGACATTTCACTTTATTTTGAAAATTTTCCGTCATCCCGCGTACGACTAGGTCTTCCCAAGAAAGTGTATGGTAGTGTCGGACACCATGGAAAATTTATTTACCACGTAGAAAGGCGTGTATGGGTTCAGACCGATTTATCGTTCGCGTTGGAACAAGCGTGAAAATCTATAACAACGATTTCTCGTTGGAACAATGAGCGGAGTATCTTTTCCCCATTGGAACAATGTGAAGCGTAAAGATAAATTTGTATAGGTGTAGAACAAAATAATCAAAATTCTAATGACTCAGCTCTTCCCACAAGTGGGGTTCTAATGGGCACACTCATGTCAAGAAAGATGTATAGGTGTATAATTGAGACACCACTAAATTTTGATAAGATAAGATTTCCTGTTAGAGAACTGGTACTTATATCACAAATTTAAAGCTCGCATTTCATATAAATAAAAGAAAGTCATCGTATCATTTGATTAGAGCATCAAAATTTACTGACCTCCGCTCTCCCACAAGTGGAGGTTGCCATGAGACGCCCACCAAATCCAAGAAAGGCATGTATAGTGTATATGTCATGAGACCTGGTAGTGATGATAGCATTTCCATATTGGAGAACATAAGTAGTACTTATATCACAAATTTAAAGCTCACATTTGCATATAAACAAAAGAAAGCACTCATAAATTTGATTAGAGCATAATAATCAAATTTACCTCCTCTCTCCCAAGTGGAGGTTCTGAGAAGGTCATATATGTCAAGAAAGACATGTATGGTGTATGTCATTGACCGATAGATATAAGATTTCTACCATGTTGGAGAACATGGTGATATATCAATAATTTAAAATCACATTTCAACATATAAACCAGCAATCCTCGTCTCATATCAAAATTTACACACCTCCTCTCCCACAAGTTAGTGAGTAGACACGCCATCAGGTGCATGGTGTCGAGAGCCAATGAACTTTGATAGATAAGATTTCCCTTAAGATATCACATATCGTGCAAAATGAAAAATAGATAATAGTAAGTGGTATAACTAAATCCCTTTCTTAATTTGATTTCAACATATGAAAGAGGCATGATATATATATAATTCCATTCATAGGAAATCAATTGAAACAAACTAGATGCTTGCAATCTCACAAATAACAAAGGCAAACATAGGGTTTAGGCCATACAACATCCCAAACCGATTTCCAGCAAGCTAAGATGTAAAATCTAAGCAATATAACTCTTCAAATAGAAATTTCAGCAACCTAGATGCTTGCAATCTCACAAATAACAAAAGCAAACATAGGGTTTAGGCCATACAACATCCCAAACCCTTTTCAAGCTAAGATGTGAAATCTAAGCAATATAACTTTCCAAACAGAAATTTCAGCAACCTGGGCTTGTAATCACAAATAACAAAAAAACATAGATTAGGCCATACAACATCAAACCCCTTTCCAAAGAGCTAAAATGTGAAATCTAAACAATATAACTTTCCAAACAAATTTCAACCAACTAGATCTCACAAATAACAAAAGCAACAGGATTAGGCCATACAACATCCCAAACCCCTAAAGAAAGCATTTAGCATGATTTTGAGCATGAAATAAAGCTCACTTTACCAAGCCCTAATTTTTCGGAATACCCAAATGCATAAGGAAAAGCTTAAGATTAGAGAGAAACGACCTGGAGGTGTTGATTTGCTAAAAGGAGAAGAAGGAGAGGGTTGCTTATACAAGGGAGGGTCAGTGATCCGTTCGGTTCTTCACTGCGTGTGGAAGAGAGGAAGGAAGAATCGAGAGGAGAAGAGCCAGAGAGGAGAGAGAGTTCTCGTCTTGAGGAGCGTTGTCGTGCCCAGAGCTTCGACGGAGAGAGCAGAACGGAGCTTTCCAGAAGGAGAACGCGTAAGCTTTTCCGAGAGAGGGAGGATCGTAGAGTGAAGTCCCAGAGCTTGATCAATCGAGCAAAGAGGGAGAGGATCACGAGCAGAAAACGAGAGGAAATGTCGAATGAGGGTCAACGCCTCGTTTGATCACAGAGCGATCGGAACTCGATTGGTATGGCGTGATTAAGGATTAGAGGATTTAGAGATTAGCGACCATTAGTCCTTTAATTATAATTTAATATTATTTTATATGATATTAATTTATGCACTAAACCCTGCAATATAGGTGTCAATTTAAGTTGTTTAGTGTGCGAACGCAGCGATCAACATGATGGAGGATTGGTCGTCGGCGGCGGTCGGATGAAATTAGTCTAAATTATGCGACGTCGCATTCGAATTGGCCGATGCGTTCTTTGCTCGATGTGGAAGGCGTCGTTTGATAGGTCTCGGCGTTTGGCGACGGCGGCGATCAATTTCGCGAGCGGAGGTCGTTTAGGCGTCGTCGAGCGACTTTGATTTCGCGTTTAATATAGTTTTGGATCATTAATTGATTCGATATTTCTATTTAATTAATGTTAATGCTTTACGCATTATGAACCGAATTTTCAAATCAATCGAATTTAATTGATTTCGATCGCAATTATGGGATTTTAATTTCCACCATATTTATTTAATTTCAAGTGGCACATAGTTGTAGGTCAACAACAACAACAAGCCTTTATCCCACTACGTGGGGTAGTAAGAACATCCATAACTAAAGTAATATATATATGGACTTAAAGTCGATTCTTGACATAATCCAATTGAAATAGGGAAATACTTGGTCAATCCTCTATGTGTTTGAACACAAGTAACATCTCCAGTATACATATCCTTAATGACTTCAATATAAGCAATATTAACCTCTTTATTTTCTAAAACTCTCATAGATAGTTTTCTTGAAACTTTATCATAAGCTTTCTTTAAATCAATAAATATGGGCTTTCTTAATCTTTCTATACTACTTCAACAAATCTCTCAATAAATGTATGGCATCCATAGTAGTCTCACCTGGCATGAATTCAAACTAATTTTGAGAAATTTTGTTATCACGTTATAGCTTATACTCAATTACTATCTTCTATAATTTTAATGTATGCATTTCAACTTAATTCCTTTATAATTTGCACACTCATATGCATCACCTTTATCCTTAAAATTAGGAATCAACAAACTCTTTATCTACTCATCTGACATCTTCTTAGTCTTTAAAATAATAATAAAAAGATTAGTAAGCCATGAAATTCCTTGATCTCCTAAACATTTCCACACTTCTGTTGGAATATCATTAGGTCATACTTTTCCATACTTTATTTTTTTTAAAACCTTTCCAACTTTAGTTTTACAAGTACGACTATAAAAATAAGAATCTTCTTTTATTGTTTTCTAAGGTCACTGAAGTCAATTGTATTCTCACAACTTTCATTAGAAAATTTTTCAAAATGTCTCATCCATCTATATTGAATATTCCCTTCTAAAAAAGTATTTTTTAATCTCATTCTTAATACTCTTTATTTGAACTAAATATTTATTTCTCTTATCTTTTTGCTCGGTTAACTTATACAGATATCTTTCACCCTTTTTAGTATCCAATATATTATATAAATCACTAAAAGCTGAATTCTTTGTATCACATATTATTTTTTTAGAATCACTATGGGTCACTCTATAAATTTTTCAATTATTTGTGCTTTTACTTCTAAACCAATTTTTATAACTAATTATTTTTTAGATCGTTTATTACGCATCTTGATTGCACCACCAACTATTTTTATAAATATAATTTTTTTTTCTTTTGATTCTTTAAACACATTTTTTACAACTGGCTTAATCATGTTATCTTTTTTCACATAATATTATATTCTTCGTTAACATTCTAAATTTTAAGACCTTATAGCTTATTCTCAAAATATTTTTATTAGTATTCTTTAAGTACCCTCATCTAATCCTTGAATAATATTTCGATTTATATGATTGATAAAAATGCATCGGATAAAGTAAGCACTCCATGTTGCACTCTACTGTTCTTTGGCCTATAGCCTTTGAATGATTTAATGCTTTGACTGCCTCGATTGATTTAGTCACTTCTATGTGCTTATTAATTCCTTTCCATGTAGGGTTCTGCTTTCAAATGGAGGTTCTTTGGTGATTGAACAGACTGAGGCTCTAGTGTCAGTTGATGTTAACGGAGGCCATGGCATGCTAGGACAAGGGACGTCTCAAGAAAAAGCTGTTCTGGAGGTCAATCTTGCTGCTGCAAGACAAGTGTGTTAGTTTGAACCTTAGCACCATTTATTTTGTGTTTTTTTGCATTGCTTTGAAATATTTATGATCTACATGCATGATGTGGGCCTTTCTGTATGTGTCCAATTTGTAGATAGGTGGTGCTCGCAAAACTTGTTACTCAAAACGATTTAGCATGTTGAGATCATACTAAGTATAACTTCCGGGAGTCCTTCAATGTGATGTAGCATATTTTTTTTATTGTTGCATTGTAATTTATTTAGAATCTTCATAAAATTTTATGCTGTTAATGTTATATTCTTCTTATAGACTCTTTTCATTCAATAATTACAAGGCTATCATTTGTTTTTGCTGGTTTTGTTTATAGATTCTTGCAGCTACAATGGGAGGGGTGGGGTGTTGCGTTCTTTAAGCATAAAGGGCATGGGGTCGCTTATAGATCCTGCTAGCTAGATTCTGCAATAGTCATATTTATTACTGTTATAATTCCTGAGTTAAGTTTTTTGTGTTAAAATGGTTGTATTGGCTGGGGGAGAAAGACGTGTTTACTGGAATTCTTACGTTTGATGCTTTTTGAATGAGTTTTCTATTCTCCTCACTTCCCATGTATTTAAAATGACATTGCAAAATTTTAGTTCCATTGCATGCGTCAAGCATAAAGTAAAAGTTAGGTTGCTCTGACATGGAAATTCATGGTCAAAGTCCCTGTGCAACATAAACGTAAAGCTGGATATCAAACCATTAAACCATGGGTACACTTTTTAAGGTTTTATGTAATTACATTTCTTACTTTTTGAAATTTTGGTTTAATGCGATTGTCTGAGTCTTACATTCCTATGTTATTTGGCTGTGTAAAGTATACTGCTAGCCTTCATCCAAGTTATTTTTTCTCTTTATTACATGATGCAAAATGCAGCAGAGTGGCATCATTTAATTTAGAAACTTTAGGGATTACCATGATCTTACTTCTCGAATAGAAGAGGATATATTACATTTTGTAAATGCCTAATGGCATAGTTTTGTATTTTTGTAACTTTTCGACTTATTAATATAAATGCAATATTTCAAGGCATCATTTAAGTTATATCCTGTAAATGTCCATATGGAGGAAAAAGCGGTTGATGAGGAAGGGTGTTCTACAAGCAGTCAGCCAGTCACGCAAAATCTCTTTGCTTGAATTTCTTTTACTTTACCTCCCTTTTGTTGAACTAGAAAGTCTATAAATATTTTAATCATTAATAAAGACAAATTCAAAACAACCTCTTAGTAAAAACCCCTCTCTTAATTTTTGTTTTTATTTGCTATTGAGGTGTCCAGCTGTTCTTTCTGAACTGTAAATGATGAATACTTAGGTTGTGTTGTTGCGTAGTATCCAATCATGCGAACTTAGGAAATGTTAAGCTATAAAAATTTTGGTGTACTTCTACCATTTTTGCTTGCCTGGTGACGTTGGTCTGAGTTGTATAATTGAATCTGTTTACTTTTTAGGTGGACGTCAATATCATTGCTGTCTCTAAACCTTTTCTTGCAGAGTGACTCATAATTAGTTGCAACTAAATGGATGGTAGAGTTGATGCAAGCTTGAATTGTCAGAATAACTGCTTGTACTATTCACCTTTGGTCAATTAGTAAAATTGTGGATACCCCGTTCATGTATTGGTTTATTCTCTCTTGAGCCTGGCCCACTGAAACTGAAGTGGATTACAAAGTGGTTATATGTTGCAGACCAAAGAAATATTCCTCGTCAAATAAATTTGTACTATATATTAAAATTAAGCTATTATAATCTTTGTCAATGAGGTCACTTTTTGATGATAAAATATTTATTTTTTCTGTACAATGTTTTGAAAGTTAGGAATATGGTTGACAATAAAGATTTTTTTGTGGAGGGTGGAGATTAGGAGTGGAAGGAATGAAATGGGGGGAGATAATGTGGGATGGGGAGAGTAAGTGATAAGGGAGAAATGTGATAGTACATGTTGTACATTACTCCTACTCTTCTGCTCGTAGTTTGTCAAATTTTCTACTCTCATAATGATGACACATTTCAAGAGGTTACCAATTCTTAAACCTTGGTTCATTATATTTGGTAAATCATCAAAAGATGTTCTAGGTAAACAAAAAAGATGCTATGGTCAAACAAGGAGCAAGAGAAGAGGGTTTTCTAAAATCCTTATGATGCCCATTTTTTAGTGTTTTTAAAAGTGCTAGCCTCTAAATTGATATGGTTGCTCAGTTCCTAAAGCACTAACTCTCATCTGAAGTGGATACTATAAAAACATAATTACATTCACTTAAAACTCAAATTGAATTGTGTGAGATTTTTTTAAAGAGCATAAAATAATAATTTTCACATTAAATTATATTTAAAAATAATTAGTCTCTAAGTTCCATCGGATCTTAAGTTAGAAAACTTACTACACCATGGGATAAATATAATTTTATTGCCATCTATTTCATTATCATCATTATCCATGTTCTCTTTCTCTCTTTGAACTTGATACTGCCATCTCTTCATCTGTTTTCTTAGGCCATCATGTTCATCCCTAACATTAAATTGCTGCCATCTTTTTCTTGATTTCCTTAGATCCTTCATCTCTATCTTCAAGATTTACTAATCCAAAACTTGGGCTCTCGCTTTGGATCAATTTCTTTCTATGGTCTCATATTTTGTTCTCCAACTCTTTATATTCTTTACACCTAATCTCATGTTAAGTTATTATTACACCTAATCTCATGTTAAGTTATTATTGTTATAAAAGATTAATTAATGCTTAACATTTGAAGTATTTTTATCAGTCATTTTGGTTAACTTTCATCTTTGCTCCCAACTGTAGTTGTCCAATAAAGAGCTACTAATTGCAATTTGCAAGGTTACGTATTCTCCAATGAAGGCCTTAGAAATGAAGCTCGCCTGGTGGGTGATGAGAGGCATTATATTTAAGGATAGCTCTCCACTTACTTTTAACAATACTGCCTTTTCATTTCCAAAGGTCTCATAGTTCAGTTCAAAAGTTGGGCAATGCGGTTCTGTCCAAGGACATTTTTGGAGTTTTGGGGAGCATGCCTTATCCTGATCGTATCTTGCTATATCCATCTGTTTTGTATCTTTAAATATGTTACTTAATTGCTGTACAATATACCATATCCAGACAAATTTAGGGCTAATATATCCATTTTAGGTCTAGAATTGCTCCCATGCTTTGCATGACAATAAAATTAGTGATTTGTTTGGAGGTTAAAAAGAAAATCAGGAGGACAATTATCTATCTGGGGTGAAGAATATGGAAAGAGTTGTTTCAAAGTGTTTGCTTGAGAGGGATGGATGAAAAGGGTGGGGACTTGGGTTGGAAGAAGAGAATTGGTTGGTTCTCTCACAGTGTATACATTAGTTGCTTTATTTCATAGTTAGTTGTTAAGGGGGTAGGTAAAGGACATGATGTTTGGTGCAAAGGAGGTGATTTGTTTTCTCTCACATAATTTTGGAATGTGGGACAGAGACGAAGGGCAGTGATCTGTTTTTCTGCAGCAAGTGAGGTCATGGAACCTCCATTTTATTGTGGTTAAGGTGTATTTGGCCCATATGTAAGCATCCTTGTCAACCAATGGATTAAATTGTCAACCGTAAGTTTAGCTAGTATAATCTTGTCTGATGTGCTACATATGTCCTATATAATTTTTCCATCACATTCTTATTTTGCCTCCTTTATGAAAATTATGTTTCTTCGAAGTGATTCTTAAGGGCATGTTTGATTGAGGCTTAGGTTATACTAAGCCAAGTGATGAAAAGTTAAGCTTTAAAATATTTGTAGTTATTCTTATTTTAAAGGGTAGATTTACTCCCAAAAGGTTATCTAAGGTGAGGAAAGCCTCTCAATTTTTAGCTCTACCTTGTCTCACAGCATATGATATAGTTCTTAGACTTGCTACTAAAATATATATATATATATATTTTTTTTCAGATTGCTCGGGAGTTGCGTCTAAGAGATATTGGTGGCATCATTGTTGTGGATTTTATTGATATGGATGATGAATGTAAGTATATGGCCATGCAAGTAAATAGTGGCAATTTTTATGAACTTACTTTGGATGTAATACATTTTAAATCGAAACCAAGCATGAATCGTTTTACTTTTGTGATATTTGATGAAGTACAATTTAATTCTTAATTAGATCTCCTTGGATTTTTTTAAACCATGCTAATAAGTGAAAAAAAGCTCAAAATAATCTCCTCACTGTTAGTAGATGGCTAATTTAGTCTTAAATTTTCATAGTGATCCATTTTAGTCCCCTACTTACTGAAAATTGATCATAATTGTCCTTAGGCTGAATCTCACTGTTAAAGTTAATCTTAACTGTAAAATGTCAGAATATTTTTGAAATAACACGTGTACATGAAATTATATTTTTATATTGCTCTATTTTTTATATATAATGAATTGATTTTGACGTGTAATTAATGATAGACAAATCATAGTTATTTATTTTGGCATTCTCTGTATCCTTCTTCTCCATGTATATTTTTTTTTTTTTTGATGTTATTTATTTGTTCTTCAGTCACATTTGGATTAAGGTCCAATTTAATGAATTTAACAAGTGATCACCATCTATTATGAATGCTTTGTTAGTTCTGATTATCCGTTATATTGTTCTATATACATACACAGTGCTACAATTCGCATGTTCATATACAAATACTGTACTTTTCAACTCTCTTTTTTTTTTGGGTTATAACTTCTTTTAACTTCTCAGCAAATAAGAGGTTAGTCTATGAAGAGATGAAGAAGGCAGTCGAAAGAGACCATTCAATGGTCAAAGTATCCGAGCTATCCAAGCATGGATTAATGGAAATAACCAGAAAGAGGGTAACCAACTCTCAGAGTTCCAAATCATTGTTTTTGATCATGTTCCAAGCTTTGTAATATTTCACAGGACTATGAATTATGAACTTTATAGGGGACCCGAGTATGCTTCAATATAATTTTATGATAAAGATGGGAAAAATATATCCAAATATGGTTTGTCATGGAAAATAAGTATAGACTCACGTTAACTCAGTCCTGCAAGCTTAATATGCATCTATATTAGTCTGTATGGGTATACATATAAGACATTTTCATCTGTCACCTATTTTTTTATATCATATGATGACAATTGCATGTATGATGCAATGTTCAAATATCCATGTGAACAGTATGTGTCCCAAATACAAAAAAATGATAATAATAAGGGGCTGCTCCTGGTCTATCTTTGTGGTTATTAATGTAAAAAAAAATACTGTGAGAAGCCCAACATTTCTTATGAGGTATATTGGCTTCCCATCATGATTCAACTATGTGTGATGTTGCTATTGTATTTTTTTTTTTATTGTGTAACCATATTAGAGTAGAATTTAATAAAAGAAGGAAAGCTTATGTAGTTGATTTTATTTACAAATATCAGGCTGAAAAATTGGTATTTTTTATGTCTTGTGCATAAACACAGTTATTTTTGGTGCAAGCTAAAATTCTTTAGCTGGTAATTCTTTTTACAGGTTCGTCCCAGTGTTACATTCATGATTAGTGAACCATGCTCTTGCTGTCATGCAACTGGACGTGTGGAAGCCGTAGAAACAACATTTTCAAAGATTGAACATGAAATATGCCGGTTACTTGTGAGTGAAGAACTCAAGTTATTCTCTCTTGGATTGTTTTGCATTGTTTATAAAAAAAAATGTTTACTCTTGCAAAATACATTTGATTAGAGTCCTCAGTCATTTCCCTTTTAGGTCTTAAAGTTTGACTTATGTCTCATGTATTTGAATCAGTCATAATATGAATTTACATGCCCAATGTCTTGCAACTGGTTATGTAGAGCTTAATTAGGAATTTCATTTTAAAAGATTGAACTTTGACAATTTGGTCGATACTTAGGTGCTTTGGCTTGCATTTATTCTCATATAATCTGGTCACACTTATAAAGCACTTTTGATCATAGGCTGCGGTGATTTCCCTCTTAGATCTTGAAGATGCCTTTGCTTTATGTTTGGTTCCATGCCATTGTTATTGGTTTTTTAGTAAGATTTTCTGATAAGGTGGATATGGCCAGGGTTATGAGGATTCAATTTCAATAATATTGATTGAAAATCAGAGTAGTTCAGGTTATCTTAATCCAACCAAGTAGGCAGAGCAAGTGCTCAGTTGCTATGTGGGGAATGTGAGGGCAGTCACACCAATAATAATGAGCCAAAAAACAAATGAAGATGGGCGGCAACAACATGGTTGATGAAACAAATGAAACAGATGAAACGAACCCATTATTATTGGTTTTTTTAGTAAGATTTTCTGATAAGGTGGATATGGCCAGGGTTATGAGGATTCAATTTCAATAATATTGATTCAAATTGAAAATCAGACTAGTTCGGAGTTATCTTGATCCAACCAAGTAGGCAGAGCAAGTGCTCAGTTGCTATGTGGGGAATGTGAGGGCAGTCACACCAATAATAATGAGCCAAAAAACAAACGAAGATGGGCGGCAACAACATGGTTGATGAAACAAATGAAATACATGGTGTAGAAAGAGAGGAGCTCTAGTTTTATATATCTAGATATTGCAGCTTACAGAGACATGGATATTTATTGTCTACAGTGAGTGATCAGACATGTGCTGGTTTGTTATGTACGTAGGGTGGAGATCCCGGTCAGGTATAATTGGACGGTGATGATAGGTGTAGTACAGTTGATGACTGTGCTGTCCTTGATGAACTTCTAGAGACATTCAGATAGCTATTGGGGGTGTCTGTTATCAGCTCCCCACAAAGTGATGTCGACGCAGGAGATGTCAGCTTGTCTCTGAGATGTAGAAACCGTTAGGTAGCATTTGCTTTGGTGAAGATGTCGGCTAGTTGGTCACTGGTAGAGATGTGGTGGATGTGGGATCCGAAAATTCGCCACCGACCTCTTTCGGAAAAGAAAAGGAAAGAGTTGTTTAAGTGTCTTGAAAAATTTAAAGTAGATGAATAGTAGATAAGACCTCAGAGATTTCGTTCATTTGGTGAGAACTTTTATATGGTTTCAGGTTTCACATGTATGAAATATATTACCCTCTCAAATGAGAAAGGCAATTAAAATTTGTCGATGGCGTTAAATAAGTATATAATAGTGAGTGGAGTTTAACATGAAATTTATTATTTTGACTTAAACCTTTTGTGGGGGAACGATGGCCTTGCCGTCAGATCCCATGGTTCCATCATCCGGCGCATGATCCACTGGGATGAAGGATATATGACAGAAGGATCCTTGTCGACAATGGGTTACGTCGAGGTGTCGCTGTACGCAGGGTGGAGTTGTCAGGGAGACAAATATAAGTCAATCTTAAAATAGAGCTTTTTGCAAATACATTCTACATTCAATCAAGCCGCGGTTTGAGCTAGTCGTGCCGTATTTAGTGGTGTCATATCCGTGAGGGTCAGAGGGCTCGTTAACTTATATTTATGTGGTTTCAAAACACATGACAGACCGGTACGTCACTGAGCTTTGGAATATTTGAGTGTGAAGGTAGTTATATGTTTAATTTGACATGTCTTTGTGAGCAAAAGTTTTCTTAATTTGCCAGAAGACAACAATTGCGGAGGTGGATTGATTTTTTTTTAAGTTTTAATTTAAATAATTAATTTCTTTTTTTTATTTATATTTTATTATTTTCTTTAATTTTGATCATTTTATGATTGATTTTAGATCATATATGATCATTTATTATCAATTTTAATTATAATTACCCTTCGATCAGGGTTAATATCGATTGATAGGCGCTCACTGTCCAATTTTTACAGAGGATTGGTGAATCATCTCGAAGTATAATCCTTCAAAACCCATTAGTTTGAACATGAGGGTCTTTGGGACTTTTCTTAGAATTTGAATTTTAGAAGTATGTCATTTGATTCATATCTTGTATTATATATGAGAATTAACTTCCGATATTTAATTTGAAATTTTTATAATATCAAATTTTAGTTTTATTCCACTCAGAAGAAAGCAAGGGATATGTAACATCTTCTTTATGTTTGACTTAATTACTCATTCTATATCGTTCTGGGAATTGTGTGGACATTAGAATGTAAAGTTGGAGTTTCATGTCAAATTTTGATTTTGGGTTTTGTTAACCCTCTTAACCACAGAAAGTATAGCGTCTGTTCTTTTGTTTCTTACAACTTTTATGTCCATTGTTTGAACATTTCAATATACATACAGATTCTGCAATTTGTTGGGACATTGATATGGTTGAAATGTAGTGCATTTGCAGTTTAGATTTCAATATGATATTTTTTTGGGTTTTTGTTACCCTCCCAAACCGGAAGAAGATGTAGATCTCTTTTCGTTTATACCTGCACATGTCCTTGTTTTAACATTTCCATACAGAATATCATCTTTAAAATGTTGTATGGGCATTAACTATTGAAATGTAGGTCAATTTGCAGTTTAGATTTCAATATGACATTTTTGGGTTTTAACTTGACCGTCCCAAGACCAAACCGATGTATAACATTTGTCATTTGTATTTACGATTGTGCAAGTATGAGTTTGTCTGGATTTTTGGGTTTTGTTACTCATTAGAAAAATGATAGATCCACAACTCACTATTTTCTTCAGAGGATCATGATTAATTATTGATCAATCATTCTCGCTTGACTCACAATGCATGGATGGGTTTGAGATTTTCTTGAGATCTTGAACTCAAAGCATCATTAACTGACCGATAGATTTATCTTTGGTCATTTAGTAATAACATCTAAGATTTACATATCATTAGATTTTAGGTTTTGTTAACGGGACGGTCAAGACCAAAGCGGATGTGTAACATTTGTTTTTTTAATTAATTTGACCATTTGTTTTATGTGTAAAATTCATTCTATAAAGATAAAACGAAGTTCTCAACTATTTGTAGTAGAGTATAGATTTATCTATGATATGATTGACTCTTTCATATCTTTCATGTATAGTGAGAGTTTCATAAAAATATGAATGCATTAAAAAGTGATTGTAGATATGATTGGTTCTTTGATGACTTATCCTTCAACTGTATCTTCTTTAACAAATCAGCATGCATTTTGTAGAGTTTGAATTTGATTCGATTTCGTAATCAAATGGTTAAAGAGAAATTCTTAAAGTCATAGATTCATTTTTCTTTGCGTAAAAGGCATTTGAATAAAATGAGATAATCGAATATCTTGAATCATTTCACTTAAGATTTTAGCATAAAGTTTCCATTTATTTTCTAAATGATATATGGCGTCATTTATCTCTTCCATGCGTTGGGTGTCAAATTTTCATTCTCACCTTCATATGGCATTATCAACACTTAGGCAAAATGAATTTGACTTTAAGTATTCATCTTTGAAGATTCAAGTAACAATAACCAAGCATAAGTAAGCATCTTGTAATTGTCATATAATATGATGATGAGATAGGCATGAATAATCATACGTGTACTTCTTTTTTTTTAAAATACTTGACATTTCATTTTATTTATCAATTTTGGCCTCCGTCATCCGTAGCTAGGCTTCACCCACCAGCAGTGCATGGTATGTCGTGACACCTCTAGATTTATTTGCCCACCACGCCAAGAAAGGCGCATTGATAACATAATATATAGCGAATTTTTTAAATCTTATCTCGCGTTATCGGTTTACTACGATCGGCTCTCCAGGGTTCATGAGCGAGCCGCGCCAAGAAAGTGCATGGGTGGTGTGAGACCATGGCTCATGCATAGCGTTCTTTAGCGATATCACACGCGTATATTTCATATATGTCTGTTGCCACACTTTGATCACATGTTAGATGAAGGGATTGCAAACATCAATCTTTCCAATCAACAAGAAATTAAAGCGTAAGAAGAAAGGATTTTGGATATTTGGTTGATTATACCTGGAAGATTCAAGCATTCATTAAACTAAGCATGAATAATCATATGTATATCTTCTTCTTTGAAATTTTACACATTTTTTTTACCAAATTTTTACCTCACGTCTCACTACTTAGACTCCTTCACCAAGAAAGGCGGCTGGTGTGTCGTGAGACACCTGGTAGATTTTACCACGAGAGGCGTGCATGGGTTCATACACATGCATTTATTCGCGTTAGATACGTGAAGTATCATCATATTCCACGTTGGAACAACGCGGGTACTTATCACAAATTTTCCCGCGATTAGAAACGATGTGACTCTTATAGCATATTTCGTTAATATTGCAGTATAAAGATGAATTTACACATCCTTATCTTCGTTTATCAAAGTTCTCGCCTGTTTCTCATGAGGAGATTCGAGGCCCGAAACGACCAGCAGAAAGCTTGTGGTCGTGACAGCATACACTTTGATATAGCATTCCGTTAAGAGATATCACATATGCAGAGTATAAAGATGAATTTTACGAATCCTTATCTCCTGCTTATCAAAGTTTACAACAATGCTCTCCCAGTTTCATGAGACTAAGCACGCCAAGAAAGTCACAGTGTGTGTGAATCACGTCTGGCTTTCAAATTCTGATTTCCTTATAGCAGATATCAAAATACGAAAAGTATGCAAGTGAATTAAACTCAAAAGTCAATCATTCCTTTCTTCCTTTCACAAGATTTTGCATAATGTATCATCAAGAATTGATTTAAGCAAAGTAACAAGAATCCCATGAAGGAAAGTAAACAAATTTCAGATTTTATCATTTTCTTTTTGTAGGCAAGAAAGACAATTTCAGCAAACACTAACTCCTCCATATGATAAGAACATAGGGTTGAGGATAGGAAATACTTGCATTTAGCTTAGGAATTCTATTTTTTATCCCAAGAAGGAATTATTTTCAGCAAGATAAAAGTACAGATATCCATAGGAAACAACAAGCAATCATGACACTAGGGCCCAAGATTTAAACCATGCAATATTTAAAAATCCCTCTTTCTAATTTCAGATTTCGATTTGTATATGAAAGAGGCATGATATATATATAATTCCCTTCATAGGAAATCAATTGAAGCAAAGTAGAAGCATGAAATTCATAGGAGAACATCATCATATCTCATCAAATGGCAAGCTAATTGATTTTTTTTTTTCTTAGATAAGAAAGTTTAGCAAGCCTCATACTCATCAAATAACATATTAGCTGATTTCCCCCTAGATAGAAATATTTTCAGCAAGTATCTTGGCCATTAAATAACAAAATGATTGATTCCCCCTTAGAGAAAAATATTTTCAACAAACATTCCCTTTGATAAAGATAATTTCCAGCAAGCACCACACTCACTACCTACTAGTAAAACAATGCAATTTCTCTAGATAAAAGAAATTTCAGCAAACTTTATGCCTTTAGGGATAAAAATATTTGCATAAATTTCGTTTTTACCATATCCAGAGATTTTCCAGCAAAGGAAACACATAAGGATCCATGAAAAAAAAACAAACAACACAATATTTGGGCCATACATCATCCCAAATCATTTTTAGTAGGCTAAGCATCACAAAATCCGTGAATAAAGGCAAAAAGAAATGAGATTTGGGTCATACATCATCCCAAATTCCTAAAGGAAACTCTTAGCATAATCCCAAGCATAAGATATAGCATATTTAGCAAAAACCCTAACTTCCAAAGAAACTCAAATGCATAAGAACAAGCTTAGGGTTAGAGAAACAACCTGGAGGTTTTCAATGCTAAGAGGAAAGGAGGTTTGGTAGCTAGGGGTTCCTTATGATCGTTCGTTGGAGCAGGAAGGAGAAATGTCGAGCTAGGAAGCCGTCTTGAAGAGAAACCAAAGCCGCAGACAAGAAAAGAAACAAGAACAGGAAATGTCGTGAAGGAAGGAGGCGTCGTCTCTAGAAACTCGTCGAAGAAGCGAGGAAAGTTTCGCCGAGAAGGAGAGAAAGCGAGAAAGCAGAGCGAGAAATGTCGAAAGGAAGATCGCCGAGAAACCAAAGAGGAGAGTCGAGCGTGAGACCGAGAGCGAGAAACGAGAGAAATCTCGAGAGTGAGAGTAAGGATCGAAAATGAGGTCAACGCCTCGTTTGACCTTTAGGCCGGCGGTCTCGATTGGAGGATTAGGTAGGGAATTAAAGTGGTTTTTAAGGACCATTAGTCCCTTTAATTATAATTTAACATGTGATATTAATTTATACTAAACCCCAATATGGGTGTCAATTTTAGTTGTTTGATTGTCCGAGCGCGCTGATCAATTTATTGATGGGTATTGGACAACGTCGACGGCGTGAGAAATTAGGTTTAAATTATCGGCGTCGCTTGGATTTGTCGATGTCGCACACTTTGCGAATCGATCTCGGGGCGTCGTTTGATAGGTCTCGGCGTTTCGGCGGCACGCGATCAATTTAAATAAGCGGAGGTCGTTTAGACATCGAGCTTCGACTTTGATATGCGGCGTAATTTCATTAAAATTAATTTTAATTTTGGATCGATCATTAATTGATTCGATATTTTCTATTTAATTATTTTTGATGCTTTTGGCGCATTATGAAGCCAAATTTTTCAAATCGTCAATTTAATTAATTTCGGCCGTGATTGATTTAACCTCTTTGTCATTTACTTAATTTTAAATATGACAGGTTAACAAGGACGATTAATATAATGCGAGGTGTTGATGCATTCTCGATAAAGTGATAATCGACTTCAATGTGCTTTGTACGTGCGTGAAATACTGGGTTATTTGTGAGTGCCATTGCCAAGGTATTATTACAGTAAAGAAGGTTGGCAAAGAGAGAGATATATGGAAGTCGTTGAGAAGTCAGTGAAGCCAAATTATGATGCCAAGGCTCTGTACTCGGCCTCAGTAGATGAGCAAGCCACTGTTTGTTGTTTCTTGACAGACCAGGCAACTAAAGTTCTTCCCAGGAAGGCACATTAACCAGAGGTGGACTTGCAGTCATTGGGGTTGCCTGCCCAGTCTGAGTCAGAGTATGCTTGAAGGACTGGTTTGTCAGGGTAGATCCAGAAGCCATGGTGCAAGGTTCCTTGGATGTAGCGAAGGAGGTGTTTAAGGTGGACAAAGTGGATGTTTAAGGGATGGTGGAGGTGCTGGCATAGTTGGTTGATTGAGAAGGCAATATTGGGACGAGTTGTTGTAAGATATTGTAGAGATCCGACTGGATGATGGTACAATGAAGGATTGGAGTGGGGGAGATTGTGTTCAGTTGTTGGGGTGGTTTTGCTGGGAGCCGGATTGTTTAAAGGTTTACAGGTTTCCATTCCGGCCCTGTGGAGAATTGCTTTGGCATAGGAGGTTTGGGTTAGATGCAGGCCATTAGTTGTGTGGGTCACGTGGATGCCAAGGAAGTTGGAAATGTTGCCCAGACTTTTTATTTGAAATCTGGTTTGGAGTTCAGAGAGTTGGTTATGAATGGCTTGTGTGTTGTTTCCGGTGAGAAGTATGTCGTCTATGTAAATGAGGATGTAGAGACAAATGTTGGAGGAGTGGAAAATCATGAGAGAGGGATCAGCGGTGCTGAACTGAAAGCCGAGTGTTTGGAGAGTAGAAGAGAATTTGGTATACCATTGGCGTGGTGATTGTTTGAGACCATATAGGACTTTCCGCAGAAGACAAATGTGATGAGGTTTGTGGGGATCAATGAACCTAGGAGGTTGTTTCATGTATACAAGTTCAGAGATGTCGCCGTGCAAAAAGGCATTCGAGACGTCGAGTTGGGTGATGTCCCACTTGTGGTAGGTTGTGAGAGAGGACGGTTCGGATGGTTGGGAACTTGGCTACAGGACTGAACGTTTCATAATAGTCGATGCCTGGTTGTTGTTTGTATCCCTGAGCAACTAAACATGCTTTGTACCTTGCAACTGTGCCATCGGAGTGGTGTTTGAGCTTATAGGTTCATTTGCAGCAAAGGATCGTCTGATTGGGAGGTGGGGGAACTAGTGTCCAGGTGCCTTGGGATTGTAGGGCCTGGAATTCAAGGGGCATAGCCTGTCTCCACTGAGAATGTCGGATAGTCTGCAAGTAGCTGGAAGGTTCTAGTGCTGAATTAGTAAGAGAGTGGGATAGGTCATGAATCTGTCTTGGTTTAAGGTTACCCGTTTGTCAGCGAGTGAGCTTAGGATGTTTGGCAGGAATGTTACAGGTTGGCTAGGATTGATGGGAGGAGGAATCGGGCTGCAGGCTGATATGTGAGGTAGGGACTTGTGGTTGGTTGAGTGTACTGGACTGGTTAGGGTTCTGTGCACTGGTTTGTGTGGGAGAGAAGGGTTAGTGGCTGATGAAGGAACTAGAAGTGGAGGAGGGATGTATTGAGGTGGCATGGGTAAGGGTGTTAGGGTCGGACAGGGAAGGGAAAAGCTGTTTCAAAAAACTTGACGTGTCTTGAGATGTATATGTGAGATGTTGGTGGATGTAGACATAAGTAGCCTTTGTGATTGGAAGCATACCCCGAGAAAGACAGTGTAGAGATTGGGGAGATTGTTTGTGGGGTTATGTTGGCTCAAGCCACGGGTAGCTGAGACAGCCGAATGTTCTTAGGTGAGTGTAGGATGGATCCTGTTGGAAGAGTCTTTGATGTGGGGTATGGTTTGAGATGGTTGGAGAGGGGAGGCAGTTTATGAGATATACTGCTGTTTGGACGGCATGCATCCAGAGGTTAGTGGGTAGGTTGGCTGTATAGAGGAGTGCTCTTGTTGTTTCAAGGAGATGGCAATGTTTTTGTTCGGCAAGCCCATTTTGCTCTGGTGTGTATGGACATGATAGTTGGTGGAGAATTCCGTGGGAGGTAAGATATTGTTGGAAGATGGTGTTCATGTTTTCACCCCCGTTGTTGGTACGAAGAATTTTAATTAACTTTTGAAGTTGTTTCTTCGCCATAGTTTTGAAATGGACAAATATAGAAAATGATTGGAATTTATTTCATTGGATATAACCAATAGTAGCGAGAATAAATCATCAATAAACAAAAGGTAGAATCTATATTCATTCAGTGAAGTGATTGGGGATGGGCCCCATACATCCGAGTGGATTAAAGCTAGGGGTTGTGAAGTAGGAGAATCTGGGGAAACAGGAGTTTGTGACTTTTAGCACTATTACAATGAGTACATATATTATATGTTGTTGGTAGTTGTAGAGTTGGATTGGAGCGATTGAGGAGTTTGATGGCAATTGGATGAGGGTGTCCAAGACGATTGTGCCACAGTTCAGAAGTAGTCTGGATTGCTGTCAATGCTACAGAGTTTGGTGGTTAGACTGGAATGGGGTACAATCCATCACGAGAGGGTCCAGTGAGGACGGTCCGGTTGGTTCAACTGTCCTTGATGGTGAAGCCATGTTGATCAAAGTGAAGAGAACATGAGTTATTGGTGGCTAATTGATGAACGGATAGGAGATTATAGGATAGATCGGGAATATGAAGAGGAGAGAGGTGTAGCTTAAGAGATGGGGTTGGGAGAATTCCCTGACCTGTATGGCGGTGGAACCGATTGATCATTGCTGAGTGTTATTTGTTGCTGACCTTGATAGGATTTGCTTTTGAGGAGCTGATTTGGATCAGAAGTGAGGTGTGAAGTGGTGTGTCAAGCAATCAGTCTTGTTTGCTGGGAGGTTTGATGGCAGAGAAAGCTTGGTGGTTTGCTGGTTGGTAGTTGAGATTTCCTCTATGCCAGCACTGTGTTGCTGAGCCTACTTTGTTGCAGATCTGACAGATGATGGATGGTGCTGTCCACCCTCCTTTGTTCTTGCTTGTTTGTGTTGGTTGCTGAGTGTAGATGTTTGACCTGTTCTAGTTGAGTGGTGATCGGAATTTCCCTTTGTTTGGAGTTGATAGGAGGGCTGTGGTTGCGTTTATCTAAGAGGCTAATTGTAGATCCCGCTGGGTTTCTGCTGCGATGTTGGCTTCTTCACTGCATAGGAGCGAGTAAAAATCATTCAGTTTCAATGGTTGTAGATTGGTTCTTATGGCCATTTTGAAGGCCTGGTATCTGTGGGGTAATCCATTAAGGGTGTAGTGGATAATATCCTCAGTATCTAGGTTTGATCCAGCTGCAGCTATTCCATCTACCTTTGATTTAATTTGGGACAGATATTGTGACATGGTCTGATCTCTCATCGAGAGATTGTGGAGCTCATTTTTCAATTGAATAATTCTGGATCTATTAGTGGATTGTAGTCTACGTTCTATTGTTGTCCATGTGAGATAGTTAAGTAGAGAGCTGTGGCTAGGTTTTGGTCAAGGGGAGAAATTTGGATTGGGTTGTGCTGTGCCGTTTGCAGAAACGAAGGAGAGGAGGTTTTGGGGTGGATCCATCGAGGTATCCATCAAACCCATTTGCTGTGAGTAGTTTGGTGATCTGTGACTTCCAGGTGGGATGATTTTCTGCTGTCAGTTGGGTGATAATCACGGCTGTAATGCTGTTTATGACAAACTTGAGTTGAGCGGGAATAGTGATGTTATCCTTTTTGAGGGGACTGCAGGTTTCTGCTGTGGTATAGGTGTTGGATGACTGCTTGGACATGTTGAGGTTTATAGAGAACGGTGGTGCCGATAGGCCAAGTCTCTGATACCATGAAACAAATGAAATACAGGGTGTAGAAGGAGAGGAGCCCTAGTTTTATATATCTATATATTGCAGCTTACAGAGCCATGGATATTAATGTTCATGTGCATGCATGTAGGGTGGAGATCCCGGTCAGGTATAATTGGATGGTGATGATAGGTGTAGTACAGTTGATGTGCTGTCCTTGATGAGCTTCTAGAGACATTCAGACAGCTATTGGGGTGTCTGTTGTCAGTTGAAAGGTATATACAATGGTAGACTTGGAAATGGAATAGTTGTGCAGTGGAAAGGAGGGAGGGTACTATAACAAGCCAACGCAGGAGCAAAGAGAATCGATAGGGGGGTAGCTCTGCAACTTTTACTAGGATTGAGCAAAGGATTGATAAGTAATGACAAATAAGGGGAGGAGAGGTTTTTTATGAATTAGGATGTGATTGGAGAAGCTATACTGGTAAGCATGAGTATGTTATGTCAATTTTTAGACCCAAACTATTAATATTGGTTCAAAGTTCAAATTATGCCATAATATTTTAAAAGAAAATTCATTATTTTGGTTTCAATCATCTTTATTTTAGTTTAGTTGATTTTTATCATTGAGTTTTAAAAGAAACAAAAAAGTTTTAGTTCAAGTGAATTGTACGAAGGATGAATATCAAAAAATACTTTTTTTAAATGATATTTAATATAAATGAATAGGATATTTTGATTAAATTTTCAATGAAGGTTATGAGAATACGATTGACTTTAACAACCTTAGTATTCTAAATAAAAATAGAGATTCTTGTCTCTATCATTGTATTAATAAAATCCAAGTTAGAGACTTTAAAGAAAATGAAGCGTGAAAAAGTAGTAGGACTTGGTGATATTTCAATAGAATTGTAGAAGAGATCAAGGAATTTCTTACTAAACTTTTTAATATTAATTTAAAAACTAAAAGCATGCTAGATAAGTGGAGAAAGAGTTTTTTTATTCACATTTTTAATAATAGGGGATGCTCAAGAGTGTGTAAATTATATAGTTAAGTTAATATACATACATTAAAATTATGGGAGGGCTTAATTGAACATATGATGATATAAAAATTCTTCAAAACTAATTTGGATTCATGTTAGGTAGGTCTACTGTAGATGTTATATATTTGTCGAGAGGTTTAATAGAGAAGTATAAAAAGAGCAGACAGGATCTACATATGATATTTGTTGATTTAGAGCGCAATCATATGATAAAGTTCTAAAATAAGTACTTTGGAGAGTTATAGAAAAGAAATGAATTAATATTGCTTATATTTAAGTTATTAAGGATATGTGTACTAGAGCTATTACTTGTGTTCAAACACAAGGAGGATTGACCAAATATTTCTTATTTCAGTTGGATTACATCAAGGATCGGCTTTAAGCCCTTATCTTTTTCGTTTTAGTTATGGATGTTCTTACTAGATATTTATAGGAGGATGTACATTGGTGTATGCTTTTTGCTTATGATATGCTCTTGTTAATAAGATTAGAGAGGGAGTTTAAGAAAACTTGAATAATGAAGGTCAGCTTTAGAGTTTAAAGGCTTTCATTTAAGTAGATCTAAAATTGAATACATTAAATATAAATTTAGTAGTATTAGATTTTGTGTTGAGGTTGTGATAATGGATGATCAAATTATTAAAAAGAGTGAATATTTTAGATGTCTCCAGTCTATTGTTCAAATTGATGGTGAAATAGATGGGAATGTTATTAGTAGAATTCAAATTGGATGGTTGAAGTGGAGGAATGCTTCAAGCATGTTGTGTGATAGATAAATTTCACTTAAAGGAAAAATTTTATAAGATGATGGTGAGATCTACAATGCTTTATGGTGTTGAATGTTAGCCAGTAAAAGAGGAACATAAAATTAAGTGTCGCATAGATGAGAATGCTCGTGGATTAGTGGATTTAGAGACAAAATGCATAATGAATATATACATGGAAAGGTTGAAGTAGCTCCAGTTGGAAATAAGATTAGAGAGAGTCGACTTAAATGGTTTGGTCACATTAAATGTATGTTGTTTGATGACTCAATTAGAAGACTAGATGTATTAGACATGACATATGTTAGGTAAAGTTAGACCTAAAAAGCCTCGGTTAGGACAAGGCTATTAAAAAATCTCATTATTCGTGAACAACTCGTGTTCGACTTGTTAAGAAACTTGTGTTTGAATCCTCCTTCATTAAGCGAGTCAAACATGAAGAACTCTTTGTTTGATCATATTTGGCTCATTTTAGCTTGAAATAAGAAAATTATATATATTATTTATATAATCATTTTATCTCACATAGTTTTTGTGGTGGAGTGGTTGTGTGCCTTTTAATGTATAGGAGGTGTGCAGGTTCGAATTCAACACCATATATATAACTTTTTAATTAAATTTGCTATTTATTTTTTCATTGTTATCATGTTTTAGTCCCATACCATGAAGAGAAGTGGATGCGATTTAGCGTGATTAGATATCATCTCATCTAAATGTGTGACTTCAAGGCTCCTGGTTATATGAAATTTGAGCCAATTCGAGTTAAATAAATAGAACGAGTTTATTACAGACTATATGAGCTGAACACAAATAATAGATTTTCGAATAATTTCAAATATTAGCTGAATTCTAACAAACAAATTTTCAAACGAGCCGAACATGAATAAAAAATCATCTTACTCAAACTCGGCTCGTTTACACCCCTAGACAGAAAGTATAAAAAATGACCTTATTTGTTGTTGATTCATTGTTCGTTGTTGGCATTTTTTGCATCTTGTATGCTACTTTATTAAACAGTTATGATGTTATTTTTAGGCTGATTTGGATCATAAACCAGACCCTGAGAATGTAAAATCCTGGCCACAATTTGTGCTGAGGGTGGATCGATTCATGTGTAATTACCTAACATCAGGAAAACGCAACAAACTGGCCATCCTGAGTAGTGCGTTAAAAGTATGGATTTTACTGAAGGTAATCTCTCTCTCTCTTTCACACGCACATTAACTTGGAAACTATGTTACCTTCTTTCCACTTAGCTTTTAACTTCACTGTTCTGTTCCCTCATTTTTATCAGGTCGCTAGAGGATTTTCAAGAGGTACATTTGAACTGAAGCCATTCACAGATGAGAAGCAAAATGAGGGCCAAAGGGTAGCTATTTCCAGATTAAGACATACAGAAGCTACCGGTAACATTCCCAGCGCCAAAGTAAATCTCTTCTCAATGAAAAAGTGGAGAGGGCGCATCAAATGATAAGTTTAACTTAAAAATGTTAGTATCTGTCTGATTCATTTAAGAGGAAAATGTCTTGATTTGTGTAGCTTTTTTTTTTTTTCTTCACAACAGATGTCTGTTAGTTATTGAGATCCATGACCTCTTATGTTGCTTTTTTATTTATTAATTTATGACCTTTTTTGAGCTGTAATTGGCTGATTTTTGGCATGATGATATCTCCTTCTTTATTTTCCTTTTTATTTTTATGTCATTTGGAATTTTTTGTAAGGATTATCATTTGTTATTACTTTTTTTAGTACCATCAAATTTCCATTTTTAGGATAAGAATGGAGGCAACTTACTAAATTATTTTTAAAATATTTTTTCTGATAAATGAATTTTTAGGAATGATGAGTGATAAATTATTAAATATATTATTTGAATATGTGATTTTTAAAATATTTTTTATATTTAATTGGAATGGTGTTCATGAAGGTGGCCATATAGTTTTATTGGCAGTAAATTACTAATTTTTTAGTAATTATTGGAACACTAATCTTGTCACTAGTTTTAGCAATATAAAGATACAGCAAAGCCATAGATGCTGCAACTTCAAAGAATGAAGCCGAGAGTGATTGTTTATTGCTAACTTGAGCTATGTTTTGGCTGATAAATCAATTTTAAATTAGCAGTAATAAGTGTTTGGGCTAATAAATTTAAAGTTTATAGCAACTGCACGCAGATAATGAAAACCTCACTCAATATGGAGTATTTTTGCTATTTTAATTACATCTTGTGGGCTACAATTAATTTATGTTTCGTTATAAAACTGTGTGGTAAGTCGCAAGGCCTGTAGACTCCACTAAAAAAATATTGTTGTTTTATGTTGGCTTGGATTTATTTTAGCATATAACAATTTATGTTAAGAAATGTGTAATTGTTATTATATGATTACCGTTATGTTAGGGGTTGGCCAAAATCCACACACGAATCTTTTTCCATTTAAAATATATATTTATATACATATCACATAAGAAATGTATTTATATATCTAACAATTTAAATTTCATATTTATTTGTATAATATTTTTTTATATATGTAAATGTGTATTTTATTTTATTTTTTAAATTATTATGCTAGAAAATCATTGTAGTAAAATTTACGTCTTGCGCTTTATTAAAATTCAATACGTAGTATTTAAAGTGACAGAAAACTTGAAATTTTTATGTAAAAACTTAAAAGAGGGAAGAATTATCTTAAAAAAATCTTCCACTAAGTATTTGTTTTAGGGTATAAAATTTTTCCCGATAGCAAGATTATAGAATTGTATATGAGAGGAAACAACAACTATGTAGTCATATTTAGGTGGTAACAGTTGCTAGTGGTAGCAGATGATGGTGAAGCATGAGCGGCTTGTCATGATGAAAGGTCGTCATGATGGAGCAGACGATTCAATGAGGATTAGCGGCGGCGGCAGCGTACGGCCGGCGGCGATGGTTGACGCAATGGTGGTAACGATTATGCGGAGGATCTTGAGCTTTAGAACTCTCCTCTCTCTTGCTTAGGTCCCCTCATGAGGAATGATGCTATTTATAAGTTGGAGGAGTGGCGTCTTTGTAAATACATGAAAATCCACCACTCATTAGGACGGCTCAAAATGATTCCTTTGATCATTTAATGTATTTTAAGTATTTGAATGCTTAAATGAATTGTGAGATCTTGGGCTTGTTAGATCCGTCCGCTTCGATTTATATAAACACTTCATGTTTGAAGGCTATTTAGGAATTTAACTGATATCCCAAAGTTTCCAATGATATTTTAAGTATTTAATCTCGATCAGTTTCCACTTCGGATTAGTTTACTTTTAACACCAAGATTCGTGCTTCGACTAATAGAATTTTTAGTGTCATATCATAAATAAATAATAAAAATATTTTTAATGTTAAAAATTAAAATATTATGTATATAAATATTAATATTTAAATGTTAAATATATAAATATATAACATTTATTATTATAAAGTAAAACATTATCGATATAATGATGACCATCATCAGTCTAGTAGTAATCTATACTTGAGGCTCTTTATCATTCCATAAAATCAATACTGCAAATAAGTACAAACAGCTGGTAATAAATCCAATAAGTTAGATAAAATGTACAAGAGAATCTAAGGAAAAATTAAAATCCATGTTCATAGTTCATATAATTGAATCAGGTTATAAATTTCATATTAGTGATAAATTTATCAATTGTAACATATAAGAACTATATATAAATATAAATATAAATATAAATTGAAGAGAAAATATCATTTCAATTTATTTTCAAAATTTACTTCCATTTCTATCCATGGAAGATAGTATCATCTAATTATCAAAAATATTTTATGACTATAAAGCTTTTCTAGTCATATTTTGGGCCAGTAATTTTTGCTCGACGACCAACGACATTATGGGATCCGAAAATTCATCACCGACTTTTTTTTGATGAAAAGAGTGTTTTGAGTGTTGATGAAAATTTCAGAAGGCAGCTGATTAGTAGATGTGACACTACCCAGAGATTTCACCCTCATTTTGCGAGGATTTTAGATATGATTCCAAGTTTCTATAGACGCAAGCCCTTATAGTTAATTACTCCTCTCAATATTGAGAGAGCACTTTCGATTAAGGCTAATTAATGAATCATTAAATAGCGAGTATATAATAGCAGTAAGTGGAGTTTGAAAATTATGAAATTTATCATTTTAATTTAAAATTTTTGTTAGGGGGAATGATGACGTGCCCGATTTAGATCTCATGGTTCCGTCATCCCAGGCTATCATGGTCCTTGGTCCGCTTAATCGGAGGTGTAGACCACCGAAGGATCATTGTCGAACACATGGGTTACGTCGTCAAGGTATCCTTAGACTTGGGATGGGTTTGTCTAAGGGACAAATATAAGTCAATTTAGCTAATCGAGGGATTTTGTTCAATCAACACATTTTATATTTCACAACTCAAAGCGCAAGCCGTTTGGGGATACGGTGATAATAATTTAGTGGTGTCATATGTGAACCACCGGTCGAGCTCTAGTTGTAACTGTCATTTATATGGTGTCATTTTGCGACAAAATCACGTGGACAGAGGACACGGACCACATCCTTACGAGCTTAAGATTATTTGAGTGTGAAAGTAGTTATGCATTTGATTTGATATTGGCTCTTTGCGAGCAAAAGTCTTTTTAATTTATCACCCTTAGAAAAATAGTTGCGGAGGGGTGGATTGATTTTAACTTTAAATTTAAATAAATATTTTCATTTAATTTATATATTTTTATTTGAATATTTGATTATTTTATAATTGATTTAGATTTGAATATATGATCATTGATCATTTAAAACATAATAATGATAGTCTTTTAAAAATATTAGACATTATCAATTCTTCATATGTAAAGGATGGGGTCTAAATTCATTGCTCTTATATTTATAATCCTCTAAACCTTCAACTCTAGTTTTGTAGAGAATCGGGTTTGAGACTTTTCCTTTGAGTTGAACTTGAGAAGTTATGTCAACATATTCATATTTTATAATTATATATGAATTATCAGTTGTATTAAATTGAAATTCTTATAATAATATAATTAGATTTTAGATTTTGTTAAACCGTCTTAGACCAAATCGGGGTGTAGATATATATTCTTTCATTTGTATATGACTTGTATATCTTTTTAGATGCTTGATCTAATGAATACTTCAACATACATATAAGTATCTGTTCTTTTAAAATGTTGTATGAACATTTAGATGTCTAAGTTGAAGTAATTATATTCGGCATGACATATGTGTCAAATTGCAAGTTTTGATATGGATTTTTGAGTTTTGTTAACGACGGTCCTACTTATCAATGTATAAGTATTATTTATTTTTTTGCATATGACTTTTCCTAAATGTCGACTTAGTGAACACTTCAACATACAAAGTATCTTCTTTTAAAATATTATGGACAGATATCTAAGTCAAGTCAAGATGTCAAATTGGAAGTATGAGTTTTGATGTGACATTTTTGGGCTTTGTTTGGGACGGTTCAAGAAATCAAAGTGTAGTTATCTTCTTTTTTTGTATATGACTTGGATACATTTTTAGATATTTGATTTAATGGATACTTCAACATATATATCAATATATGTTCTTTAAGGATATTAAGATATCTAAGTTGAAGTAATTATGTTTGGTATGACCTACGTTTCATATCTAAGTTTTAATACCTATAAGGGATCACAAATCAAATGTATTTATATTTTATAAAACACAAGAGTTCTGATTCATATAGACATTTGTGGCAAAACAAATGAAGATTTGTTCTTGCAAAAATTATGAATTCAATATTTCCAAATATTTGTTGCAAACTTAATGAACATTTATTCTGGATGATCAAGTGTGTATCTGTACTGAAGTACAATAAGTTTTTGTTTGCAAATCAAGTTGGCTTTTCTTCTAAATGATCTAGCATGTCCATACTAGAAAAATATGAGATATCTAATTAAGCGATCAAGAATGTATCCATACTAGAGAATATGAGATATCTAGTTGGCATAAATCAAGTATATCTATCATTATAAAACTTGCTCTCGACCCCCTTTTTTTTAAACACTTGCTAAGCATCAAGTGTAGTATATGTTATATTTAAAGTTCCTATGAAATTTAGAGGAATGTCATAGATCAAATATGAATTTAAGCAATAGAACATTATTTCATAAGACATGTAAACTTGTTCGATTCAAATGTTTACACATAGAACTGAATATTTATGATTTTCCTTCATAGTATAAGTCACATGTCAAAATCAAAGAAGATGGGATGTCACAATACACATATACAAGATGATCTCATTTAAACCCTTTATGTATATTAAAATACAAGGGTCAGTTTAATTGTTTCCCTCGCATATGGATTTAGGCCGATAGGCTTTTGGACTTAAGAGAAATTGTGGGCTTATAAATTTCATGAGAGGAGTTTATTTTTTTTTGTTGTTGTAGGCCTATTCATGAGTTTGGGCTATATAGCCCTATCATGAATTATGAAAAGAAATAAATAAATTCAACTCTTAAATGAATTTTCTCTTTTACTCTCCCCATTTCCCTCTCTCATTTATTTCTTTTTGTATTTTCTTTCCATTTTTCTTATTGGTATGACACACTTTGGTTGAAAAAGATGACTTTCTTTCTCTCCACTCCTCTTTATATTTATTTCTTCCTTAGATTCATGCTCATTTCATGAGTAATTAAGAGGAGAATGACAAAGGGAATGAAGTCTTCCTTAGATTCATGCTCATTTCATGAGTAATTAAGAGGAGAATGACAAAGGGAATGAAGTATTCCTTAGTTCATGCTCATTTTGTGAGTAATTAAGAGGAGAATGATAAAGAAAATGAAATCTTCCTTAGATTCATGCTCATTTTATGACTAATTAAGAGAAGAATGATAAAGGAAATGAAAGAGGGTTGCATGACATGATATTTTAAAAAGAAAGGAATGGAAGAAAGATTTTCTTCTCCATTTTAATGGCATGTAAAAAAATTATAGAAATTAATGAGATGACATAAATCTCATTTATCTTTTTTTGGCCTCATGTTAAGGGCTAGCCTTCATTATAAATAAGAGAATTCTTCTCTTATGAAAGCTTTACTCTCATTTCTCCCATTCTCCACAAGATATATTGCAAGTTTAAGGCTCTAGAGAGCTCACCAATCTTTCAAAGAGATCACCAACAATTGGGCTTACTTTCAATTCATATTGCATCAATTGGTAAGTCATATCTAACTTGATGTTTTAAATTTATTCATCACCACTTCATATAAATGAATATTGATAACAAAATAAGACTTAAGTCATGCAACCATAAGATGCTTTTTTTCCATCTTCAACCACTCATAAGCATATAAATATTATCGTAAGATAAGCAAATGAAACATAGACAAATATCCATCCTAAATTTGTAATCACAAATAAAAAATTCTAAACTTGATCAAGAATCACCCATACTGGTTTCTTTATCTCAACCCTATTTCATGGCTTAGGCAAAGGGGAGGCAATCATGTCATAAATATATGCTTGATAATAAGATAAGACTTAAGTCATATGACACATAAGATGTCTTATTTTCATATAACCCACTCATATAGTACAAAAAAGGGATTATCATAGGATGAATGGAAATTTGACTTCAAACAAGTACTTGCTGCATAACACTAAAATTCAAATAAGAATCAAGCTGAGCATGGCTATATATTGCAAAAGAACAATTAACCTCATTGATTTTTATTTTAAGTTTATTCCTTAATTTAGATAAATGGAAAATTAGCAAAATATGCAGATTACTTGATAATGAAGTAAAGTTTGAATCATACAATGCATTGAGTGTCATATTTATATCTCTCACCCGTTCATGTAGCATATAAAGAGAAATACTATCACCATTTAGGTAAGAGAATTTTGAATTTTAAATAAGTAGTTATCACTTGATATGAAGATTTAAATAATAATTAAACTAAGAATGAGTGAACACATTTATAAATTCACATATTTTTCTTTTTAAAAACCTAGATATTTACACACATTTTGTTACCAAAATTTTCAGCAGCCTCCCTACATCATCCTCTCGTAAAGGGGCTGATTTGGGAGGTTTGGTCTTCCCACCAGCTAAAAAAGACGTGCACGGTAGGTGTCATGAGACCCCGTGGCCGAAAAATTATTTGTCACCACTCCAAGAAAGGCATGCATGAATTTACATAACATAATATTTCCTTTATAACATTAGATAATACAAGTACTTAAATAACACGGTAAATTTTCTTGCCATGTTAGAATAATGTGAACAAGTACTTATAACAAATTTTTCTATCACATTGGAATAACATGAATGAGTACTTATATATATATATATATATATATATATATATATATATATATATATATATATATATATATATATATATATATATATATATATATATATATATATATATATATATATATATATATATATATATATATATATATACTTGAGCAAGACATATGACATTTGTCGTTTATTGCATTGAAAATATCATAAGTAAAAAATACCAAATGAATTTTAATTGCATATATTCCCCCCTTCCTTTTTGGCATAAGAAATGCAATATATTTCTCTAATTTGACAAGTAAGATAGCATTCAAGTATCAAATCATACCTGAATAAAGAAACATTACACTTCATATTTACTTTCCCCATTCCATAGAAAATTGCATTTAAACATAATTTGATTGAATAAAATGCTTAAAAACAACTTTATGTAGCATGTAACAATCTTTCCTTAAAAATCAGCACACATGTAACAATATTTCCTTAAAAATCAACAAAAAAAGGGAATGAGGGATTTGTGTCATATGTAGCCATAAAAGTTCAAGCTACTTAAATACATAGCCACATTAAGCTTGGTATTTATGGTGAAATATTCTCACCTCCATCTATCCTTTTTGAAGAGGATAAATGAAAACAGAAATATACGTCTTTTAGTTAGGACACCATGTAAATCTGTAGGTATTCTCATTAGAGTGATCAGGTACGATATTGAGAAGAGGTGTACTATCTCGAGAAAGGCGAAAGTCACCACCTACAATGGACTAATCACCTCAATAAGGACTCAGGACAATGGGTATGCATATGTACTAGAGATTCTTCCTCTACTTTACATGAAAAAATAACGTAGGGTTTATTTTAAACCGGGTTCATTAAAGTTCCTATGGAGGCAAGCCCACATAGTTAATTACATCTTAAAGAATGAGATTCCTTAAGAATACTCTCGATTAAGGTAAATGATCGTTGTCTCCAAAGATTTTAATAGGTATGACTATCAATCGATTAATTTATTTTGGAAGATTAAATGAGATTGATTAAAGAGAGAGAATTATTATCGAAGAAAGATAAGTAAGATGTGATGCTTTGAAACCTAGCATCCCAAACTATCCTACGGTTGGGATTTACATTTTTGAAATTTAAAAAGGATTTATTTTTTTGAGTTGGATTTTTATTAAAAATTTAGGGCTTATAATTTCATGATGTAAGGTCATGGAAATGCCTAAGAGATGAGAATTTATGCTCAAGGCCCCGAAGGAAAATAACAACCTCAAAACTTAAATCTAGGATGCTTTGGTGAGGGCCAAGACATGACCTAAATCTAAGGCAAAAATAGGCATAAGGTTTACCTCCACAAGAGAGAATAAACCACGACTATTTTAAACTCACTCCCCTAAAGAGACTAAATCATGTAAGTGACATGACCTAAATCTAATGCAAATCATATTACATATTATTTTTATTTTAGACAATCATTTGACCTGTGCTTATAGATTCATATGCCCTGATGTAATGCATGAGAAGTAAGATTATTGGCCAAAATTAGCGAGAAGGGAGAGGTATGTTTCCACCATGGCTCTCAAAGGTTAAGCCAAGTTTCTCGCAAAGGTGGAAGCCTCCAATCAAGAGTGAAACAAGATACTTTTATGCGATGTTATAAAAGAAATACTCATTCAACTAAGGGGTTATTAATTATTTTATCTTGATTTTAACTTAGGCTTTAAATGAAGTTATGAGTTATTTATTTTTAACTTTGAGTTGATTAATTTGATAGAAGATTTATTTCTTCCTAAGAGCTTAATCGTCATCCAGGCTACACATCAAAGCAAGAAATAAATTAGGAAAATATATCATCTTAATGCACAAGCTAAACAAAACATCACACATTTTATAAAGCTAACACAAAATAATAAAAGACTATTTGTGATCGAGCACCACTGCACAAACCCGAAAACAAATTGGTAGCCAATTTCTACCCTTATAAAACCCAGATTATAAATGAATTAATTATAATTAAGCAAAGAATTCATGTTATGGGGATTTTCAAGCTTCATTTCTGCATTCTTCTTTTCTTCTTTCTTCTTTGGTTCCTTCTTTTAGATGGTTGGAAGATGGATGCTTCAAAAGTTTCACATGGTACATAATACATGGTCTTATAACTAATGCTCATCCTAATCCCATAACAATCATTACAAAATCTTAATTATAAAAATACATGAAAAGAAAAAATAAATCTAACTAACACTTGCAAAATAGAGATTAGCTAAACAAACCATACAAATTAAATATATTATAAATAAATTAAACTTAGCACCCCATACATGGGTAACCAAGTCCACCTGACCTATTTTGGATTATGCTTAAGAGTATAAGCAACCTACACATCAAAAGTAATTATATTTTTATTACAGCACTCCTTAGGCACAATCACTTACAGAAGATAATGATTAGATTAAATCGTCCTATCATTCATTCTCAGCACATACACCCTAACATCTAAACTAAAATATCACATCAAAAAATAAAAGTAAATATCAAATCATGCACCACCCTAACATATCACTAGAAGTGGTGACTTAGCCTAATGTGTGTGCCATGTAAAGTTTGTGTGGTATGCTTAGCTAGGCTTTAATGTTAGGATTTTTTATGTGTGGAAAGGTTCAACTTAGAAGGGTGATCTCATTTAAGTTGTTTAGTTGATATGGGTTAATTTTATTTGATGATTTGATTTGATTTGAATGAACCTACTTAATTACTAAAGTTAGAAGAGAGGAAAAGAGAAGAGAACTTCTTTTCCACCATACCTTAAGTGATTTCTAAAGTAGATTCATTAATGATTTTATTTAGTGAATGTTTTATTATGCATTTTAATTAATCTTAAGTTTAGGTTTCTTCTAAATAAATCTATTAAAAAGGAATATATTTAAGATTAAGTGAATTACTATCACAAAATGCATAACATTTTATTTCTTTCCCACATGTGTATAACATACATATGAATGGATCCTAAACATATCTATGCATGCAATGTAAGTATTTAGCACATCTTAATAATGAATGCTAAGAATTGCTTAAAGAAATTTGGAATGTTTCATGTATGTATGATTTTGTTAAGTAGAAGAGAGTGATTCTTTTATCCATTTTTCATATGCACATTTACAAGTATAAAATATATAAGTGAGTACGATGCCATTGTTAACCAGGGGTGTAAGATACAATGCCTACTTAGGGCTACTTAAAGCCTCACAACCACAGGGTTGTTCAGACTAATATAACATTTTTCTTAAATATATGTGTATGTATAAAAAGAAATGTATGGAAAGAGAATGCTAAGTAAGTTACTTAAGAAAATTTGAATGCTTTATGATGCATGATTTTCATGAAGTAGAAAAGAGGTTTTCTTATCTATTTTTCACATGCACGCATATATGTATGAAAGATATAAGTGAGTACGACGTCATTGTTAACCAGGGGTGTAAGATACAAGACATATTTAAAGCTACTTAAAGCCTTGCAATCCCGAGGTTGTCGAGACTAATATGCTACTTTTTTTAAATACAAGCAAGTGTACAAAAAAATGAATGAAAAAAAAGATACAAAAGTTTGTATTTGTTTGTTTGATTTATTTATGCAATTTATATGTGCAAATGTAGATGTCCTTTTTAAGTAATAGTATAGGAATGAATAGGAAGGAAATTAGATAAGTGTTATGTTCTTTTCAAATGAATTATACACTTTGTCAAATCCTATTCAAAACCATACTAAAAGAAAAGAGAAGGAAGGCTACATTATGCACATCTTCATATTTATATCCACATGCAAGCTTATAAATAATTATAAGTAGCACACTTTGGGGGTGTTTGGCAACGGATTGGATTTATTTCAAGTTGGATTTACTAAATCCAGCATATCTGGATTTAGTAAATTCTGAGTTGTTAAATTCTGAAAAGTGGTTGGTAACAGATTTATTAAATCCTGTTAAATCTAGAAAGATGTTTGGTAAGTTATTTGAGGATTTAAATTTGTTATAATTAAATAATATTTTTTTAAAGAATAAGAACATAAATAAAAATATATATAATATTAAAATTTATCATTTAATAAAGATATCATGATCATTACAAAATATAAATAAATATTACATTATTTAGATCTAATCTGGATGATAAATGGCCTTCTTTAGTGGTCCCTTATTTTAGATAATGCAAGATAAAGATAATAATCAAAACCTACTTAAATTTTGGAGTTCACAATTACTGAAATAGAAATGATTAGAAAAGATGGAACTTCGTGACTTTAACAAGGTAAAGTGAAAAACAATCATATGCATCCCTATAAGGATATATGACTTGAAATTAAAATCAAATGAGATATCCTTAAGGTAAATAAAATGGTGAGCTTATGTCAAAACAACCTCTTTCCATTAAAATCAAATGAGATATCCTAGGCTTTGAGATAGTTTTTGCAAGGACTGGTGGTTGGTTATATAAACAGATTGCCCAAATTATCCAAGAGGATTGATCAAGCCTAGGAAATTTTTGTGCATTCTAATTAAATGAAAAAGAAATTTGGACTTTCAATAACATTACTTCTATGTCGTGAAAACCTTGAATAACTAATTGATTGTTTATGATGTGGACCAACATGTGAATCTTTATTCCTGAAATCTATTCCTATGATGGCCAACACATTATGTTTAATCTGCCCTCTAAATGGTTGTTCAAAAATTTAGCCAAAATTTAGGAAATATGCTAAATTACGACAAATTTTTTCACACCAACCCTAAAACCTTCTTAATTCCACTTTCTTATCGCTTTTAGACTAAATGGATTTAGTAAATCATAGGAAGTAGGTTTTAAGAAATTAGCACTTGTCCTCACTATACTTCTCCTTCATTTAAATCTTATGTATTTAAAATATCAAGGAGAGCGAGGAGCTTATGGGATGAAGAACTAGAGAGAGGCATGTGTGGAGACCGAATGAATGCCTCTCAATTGGATGGGAGCTTTAAAGGAATCGGGGACAAATGAGAACCGACAAAGGAAGGGCCTTCTTCTTGAGATGAAGGAAACGGAGAGAACGAGAGAGTGGGGCTATTTGTGGTTGAAGGAAACGGAGAGAATGAGCCTTCAGATCTTAAGGTAACCGAACGAGGAGTGCGATGGCCTGCCTTCATGCTCTTTGCGGTTAAGAGAGAGAACAACGAGAAGAGGGAGCGAATGCCTACGAGGACAACCCATTCAGAAAGAGGTTACGATCTCTAAATCCGTAAATCGACCAAGAATTTAATAAACCAGATTTAATTTCTAGATTCATTTCGGATTTACGACAAACGAATTTACTAAATCCTCAGAAGGTGTTTGGTAGGATTTACGGGATTTAGATGGCTAAATCCCTAGTAAATCCGTTTTCAAACACCCCCTTTAAGTTTTAGGTATTTGATTTATAGAATTTAAAAATAGTTTTGAATTTAAAAGTGATAATAGCTACTAATATTTTTGCTTTAGCCAAAACATGTAATTCGACATAAAGAAAATATTTCATTTTAAATTTGATTTTTGAAAAGCATGAATGTATGATTTTCATATGAAATACACATTTAACATGCTGGGAAAGAAATAAAGTGATGTAAACATATAATTTTATTCACTCTAATTAATTCTTAAAGACAATCTTATGAAATAATATCATTTAAAGAGAATCAAAAATTATTTAAAGAGACTTTCATTTTACTTTGAGTTTGATTTGAATTAGAAAAGTGTGAGAAGGTTTGCCGGCCCTTACTCATTCCCACATGTGTGTATTGTTTTAGTTTAATTTGTAGGTGATTAAATTAATTTTGTGCTTTGGTTAGGTTAAAGTATAGATTAAGTTCATTAATTACCCTTTACATATACCACTTTAACATATTTAATCAAATAATTATGAGCTAATGTATGACATAAAATCACAAGGAAAGAAATGTACCTAATGCAATTGACTCATAATTAATGATTAATTAAGCTAAAGGATTTAATTTAAGTATTTTCATAACCTTTCTCACACATATGTGTTAGGTATGATTTTCTTAAGTTTACTTAGGTTATTGAACACCTAAGTATCTACCCAATAAGGGTTAAATAAGTTTCTGGATTAATTTTAGTTTTGAGGACTTGATTTGATTAATTAAGTAAATCATTAGTGGATTAACCCTTAATTAGATTTGGATTTAAGGAAGAAAGGGGGTTTAGGGAATAACTTAAGAAAAATATCCCAAAATTATTCCATAAATCTCCTAATCATTTAAACAAAATTTAATTAACTTAATAAAGTAATTAAACTACTATTCACATGCTTAATTAAGCTTAATTACATTAAGAGAGTGATTAAGGGTTCATTAATTAATTTCCCTGATTAACTCATTAATAAATTCCAAAAAAATTAGGGGAGGTAGAACTCATCCCACTAAACATGCTCGAGAAGTTTGGAATTAATTAATGAAGTCATTAGGGAGTAATTAGAGTTATTAAGTTTTCAAATAAACCCTAATTAAGAAAAATCTACTATTTAAATTCAAGAAGAAACAAGTTTATTGAATTCTCTTCTAAATTATCTTTAAAAGGAACATGAGTTTGCATTTTTTTTCTACAATTAGTTATGAATTTAGGAAGTTTCAATTGATTTAATTGATTTTTATGAATTATGGTAATTTATTTTATTAAAATAAATCATTTACTCAAATATCGATATGTATTTTTAGTTTAATTAATGAAATTTGATTTTATTAAAACTCAAATTAATTCTTGAGGATTTTGGGTTTGTTGGATTAATCTCAGAAAGACGAATCCAACGAGAAATTATTTGTAATTTTTAATTAAGTGTTTTATTTTCTATGAATTTTTTAAATTTTAGTGATTTTAATTTTTTAAATCGAAAACATGGCGTGGCAACACGTGCCACATGGCGCAGCGCAATTGACGAGGTGCCGTGTGCGCGCGGCGCCGCGTGCGCGCATCAACCAAAAGAGCGAGAAGACAAGGTCAACGCTTGGAAAGCGATCCACGGTTCACTCTGGATCATTTGATCGCAAATCGGACGATCTAGATTAGATCGCGAGATTGACATGCGATATGAGCCGTCCGATGGTGCGAACAGTGCGATCGGACGGTCCAAATCACTTCAAGTGATCTAAAGGCCCGGATCATGCGATCCACGTGTGATCCGAGCCGTCCGATCCGCAACCGCGATCGGACGGCAGTTGCGTAGACGATGAACAGTAAAAATAACTATTTTTTTTTAAAAAAGAGGGTTTCTAAGTGAAATTTGTCTAAATGGACTCGTTTTCACGTCGATTTGCACCGAAAAAAATTCTATTTTCTAATTGGGATGATTTAAAATAAAAAATGCAGGATTATCTAGGATAGATTCCTAAAAATTGTGCCAAAACCATCACAAAATGAGGGATCTTAAGGCTGGCTATGTTTTTGAAGGTTACCTCACCGGGGATGATTTTCGACGGCGGTGGTCACTCGAGCGTGTTGTTGGGTGAGGGAAGAAGCCTTGGACTGAGCTTAGATCCTTGGCTTTATGTCGAAATGAAGTTTTCTCCCATGATCGCCATTTCCTCGTCGAAATCCACTTAATTTTGAAGTATTTCTCTCCAAAATGAAGTGAGGGTGATTATCAACAGATTTGGGAGCTCTAGGAGAGAGAGAATGAGAGGAATGAAGGTTTTCTTCAGCCACTAAATCCTTAGAATGAAAAGTGAACGAAAATGAACTCAAATCTACTTTTTTGTTTAAAAATTTGGGTCCAAACTCATGTTATTTGGCTTAGGGGTGGTTGAGAATGGAAGAGAATCATCCTAGGTAGCTCCCTGCGGTTGGCTAAGGCATGAAAAGTGGTTGTCATGAAGAATAAATGTGTGTCCTAGCTAAGGGGAGGTGAGTGTCCTTCATGTCACGTGTTCCAATGGGAGAGGTGAGGTGATTTCACCTCCCCATGAGTCATGACTGCCCCAACCACTCTTTGGGTCAAAAAATCAATATTCTTGGTGCATATGTGGACCAATGGATGAGTATCAAGTAGCCAAGAGAAATGACCACTTAAGAAAGTATCTTTTCTTATGGAATGCCCTTGACCCAAGGGCAAAGTGGTCATTTGATATTGAATTTGATTTGGGCAGATTTGAAATGAGTCAAAAGTAAGTTGGACCAAATTTCATATCATTTGAAGTTCATTTGGTTTAATTTGGATTAATTTGACCCATTTAGGTCAAAATGGGTTAGGTTGACCAATTGGTCAAAATGGGTTGACTAATTGATCAAATTGAGTTAAATCAAGAGTTTGGTCAAGTTCAAATGATTATTTGAAATATATTGGTTCAATTAGTTTCAATTAAATTGGTTTAATTTAGATTTAATTTGGATTTTGGCCAATTTGATCATTTATGTCAATTTGGGCTAAGTTGACCAATTTGACCCAATTGACCAAATTGGCTTGAATCATAGGTTGGTTTGGGTTTGGTTGATCTTTTAAAATGAGTTGGTATCTTTAGTTCCAATCAATTTGATTCATATTAGATTTTGGCTTGATTTGATCTTTCGTCTAGTTGGGTTCATGGTCAATTGGGCTAGGTTGGATCTAGTTGACCAATTGATCAAATTGAATTTAATTAAGGCTTTGGTCAAGTTCAATAATCATTTTGGAGTGAACTTGAGCCATTGGTTGCATTCAAATTAATTTATGTTACAATTTGGCTAGTTTGGGTTCATGTGGTTTAAAGGGTTGACTTGTTCAACGGGCTAGGTTGACTTAGTTTGACCCAATTTATGACAATTGATTAACTTATGATGATCAACAAATATGACATGAATTTTTGATTGGCTTAACACACTTTGATTTGAATTGAATTAAATTTTGATTCATGTAGTCAAATTAGTCACTTTGAGTCAAGTGAGTCAATTGAGTTTAATTGGCTTGATCAAGGCTTGATTCAAGTTTGGTTGAATTCACATATGGATTTTTGATTGAAATATAAATTCATTTGCAAGAGATTTGAAGTTAAATGGGTTTTAATTCATTTGACAATTTCAAGTCAAAGGATGAACATGAGTTTGATTTTTTGAATTTAGTTTTGGTTTGATGATTGAAGTTTGCATTTATATTTAGATTCATGATTGACGGATTGATTAAATCATGAAGAAAAATCAAGAATTTGGCTTGATTTGAGTTTGATTAAAAAATTTGACTTGGTAGGTTGGATTTTGATTGAATTTGAATTTGATTTTTAGAGTTAATTTTAGTTGTTTGAATTTATATTTCATTTATATATGTGAATATAAATAAAAATATAAATGGGTTATGAGAAATTTTCTTGAATTTGAATTGATTTGGATTTGATTTGAGCTACATCCATAAGATAGAATCAAAGAGGGCTTTGGAAAGAATTTTTTTTTTTTTGAATTTGAATTTGAGTTTTGGATTCAATTTGATTGGTTTGAATTTATATTTCATTTATATATGTGGATATGAATGAGAATAGTGGGTTATGAGAAAATTTCTTGAATTTGAATTGATTTGGATTTGATTTGTGCTAAGTCCATAAGATAGAATCAAATGGCTTAGGAAAGATTTTTGGAATTAGTATTTGAATTTCAATCATGGGTTTTGATTATTTGGAATTGATTCATAATTTGAGAAAATCCATGAAATTGATCAAGGTTTGATTTGGGTTGAAGTTGATTTGAATTTGACTTGAAGGAAGGAAGCGAGGAGTTGGTTCAAGCTATAGGGTAGACAAATTTTCCTAACACCCCTAAGACAAGATTTGTTCCTATGGCTAACTCTTCTAAGTCTCTAGAGCTATGTTGAGTGTCCACCTAATCACTAGATGTGTCTTAAGACTAAGGATCTCTTAAATTTTAAATGGAATCTTATATCTAAAACTGATGGGTTGAGAGCTCATCCTAAAAATGAGGTCAACAGTATTACATAAGCCCAAAAGAGAAATTTAGATTTAGCAAAATAATTGTAAAACCCATAGGACTTGAAAGAAATTTAAATTGAATTTTACTAGATAACTAGATATGCTTGATATTGCATAATTCCATGAGAAGATCTCTAAATTTAGCGTTCATCTTCAAAAATTTTAAGTTTTGAAAAGAGATCACATTCATTCTTGTTAAGTAGTAAGGAGAGATAGGAGATGAGGCCAAGATAATGTATCTTACATAAAGATCTCATAAGTCACTTCAAGGCTTTATCACTTGGATAAAAATCCTTAATGAATTTAGTCCACATGAGATACACCATTTCATTTAGACTTAGCAAGATCCAAGAAATCAAATATGAAGTAATATTTGCATTTGGATTTAAGAACCAAGAAATCTGAAAATAAACTTTGCTCAAATCCCCATCTTCATGATAGTAAAACACTCAAAAAGGTAAAGTAGGATCAATCTCATGAGATCAAGCAAGTAAATTCAGAAAATTAGCATATAATAGCACTTTACATTTGAATTCAGCAAACCAAGAGAAAATCCTCATCCCAAATCATGATAACAACTCACATAAGAGAGACAAAGCAAGATGAGTATCATGATTAACTCCCTAATAATCAATTTTCCTTTCCTCTCTTTTTTTTTTAAGGAAATAGGGGATTTCTTTATGATGGGTAAAATAGAAACCAACCCAATTAACACAATCTCATCAACATAAACTTGAAAATCTAAAACTTTCAATTGTAAAGAAGGGAGGAAGAAAAGGAAGCTAGGATTTAACATTGATTCAAAACAAATCAAGGCAAAAAAATCTGCTACAATATTTCCAAGGCAACAAGTACAGTAGTATCTTGTTGTTAAACCTTTCCAACAACACTCCAAACACAAAGAGGACATTTCCAATTAGCATTCCAAGCACAAAGAGAGCCTCACATTTGAACCACAATCACCCCAAAATCAGATAATGGCCATTACATATAATAACTCTCACAATTTTTTTTATTTTCAACTTCATTTTAAGCACATGAAAAAGATTTAGCAAGTATCATCCCCTCTAAATAGAAAATCTATAGCATGAAAGAGAGGAAAAACTTGCATAAACTTAGGGTTTGAGCCATACATCATCTCAAAACCAATTTAAATTTCGGATTTCACCTTAAACACATGAAAAAAACATAACAAACCTAATTTCTCCCATGAAAAATCATTTCAAGCAAAGTAGAAACATGAAAATCCATATGTAACAGTAAATAGCATAAGATTAGGCCATACATCATCCCAAATCTCAAGATTAAAACCCAAGCATCATCTTAAGCACATAATAAGAGAGATTTATCAAACCCTAACTTCCAAAAAAACTCAAATGCACGAGAATAAGCTTAGGGTAGAAAGACATGACCTGAAGTTTTTTTTTTTTTGTAAGAGAAGGAGAGGAGTTCGGTTTGCTTGGGTCGTGCGGCTAACCGGAGAGAACTTGGACTTGTTCGCTTCGGACAGATGAGAATCAAGAGGGAGTCTCATTCGACTTTGCTCGAGCGAAGCAAAGAGATGGACAGAGGGAAGGAATGAAGAATCACATGCGAGAGAGGGAGAAGGATTTCGACCGAGATGTCACGGAGCTAAATAAAGGGAGATCAACCATGTTCTCTTAGCCATACACAAGGAGGGAAGCTTCTAGAGAATTATAGAAAGATGGGAAAAAACTTGGAGCATTCTAGAAGGTTCCACCATATTCCAGAAAGTTTTAGAGGAGGAATGCTTCAAGAAGACTCTAGAATGGTATGTAATACTCTTGAACCCTTGTATATGCTAGAGTGGCATGAAAAGATCTAGAACCATGTACATAATATTGTATTATGAAATATTTTTTTCTAGATTATTCCTAGGGATAGGGGGAGGACTATAAATAGATGTCCTCACCTCTCATTTGGATCAATCAAAGGATCCCAAGTATTCTTGTGTTATAAAGTTCTTTTACATAGTAAAGTGCTTTCCCAATCTTTTTAACCTCTCCTCTCTAAAAGAGATTTAAGTGTTCTAGTCCTGTGTTGTGAAAGTTAGGCTGACTTAGCATCGAGGAAAGAGTACTAAGGTCGCACAGGTGACTTGGAAAAAGTTTCTCCGTGACAGTTAGTATCAGAGCCAAGGTTGGAGGCATGACGAAGGCTGGCAAGAAACAAGTTGTTGGATCGGAGACCATGGATGTGGAGTCATCTCAACATGTTCGAGATCGTGAGGAGCAACGAGATCCCGCTGCATCTAAGCCACGTGGGAAGTCCAAGGAGGTAATCTCTGGTCTTAATGTACGCCTTACTCAGGTGGAGGAGGCAATGGGGGGGATGGAAGCCCAGATGGAGGATCTAGGTGAAAGGGTAAATAGCCTCGAGGAGGAGGACACCGTCATCCACGCATTAATCAGAGACCTGTTAGCCTAGCTAAAGGAATCCCTCCTTGATCAGATGGCAAAAATGCAGGAGGATTTAATGGGGGAGCTCCGTGGGCTGCAACGATCTCATGAGGAGGAGATGACTAGTCTATGTGCATGGAAGAGATGAGGGACATCGCCTGCAAGAGGGCACTAGCAGCCGGATCCAATAGCCATGTCGTTGAAGCCAAGAGGATCGAAGTGCCTAAACCAAAGAGCTTCAGGGGAATCCGCAATGCAAAGGAGGTGGACAACTTCCTAAGGGGACTAGAACAATACTTTGGGACCATGGGCATCACTGATGAAGGCTCCAAAGTTCAATTTGCTGCTCTTTATCTTTCAGACACCGCGATGCTGTGGTGGAGGAGGAGGCATGGAGATATGAAAAGAGGTATGTGCACCATATAAACCTTTGATGACTTCAAGAAGGAACTGAGGAGGCAGTTCTATCCTAAGAATGTGGAAGATGAGGCTAGAGCCAAATTAAGGAGGCTCAAACAGGAAGGGTCGATCAGGGAGTATGTCAAAGACTTCACCAGTTTAGTCCTTGAAATCCCCGATATGTTTGACAAAGACTCGCTCTTCTACTTCATGGATGGGCTTCAACTATGGGCAAAGACCGAGCTTAGGAGGCATGGAGTGCAAGATCTTGTGATTTCCATTGCCATTGTCGAGGGCTTGATCGACTACACTAAGGAGGACAGCCAAAGGAGAAGAAGAGTGCTATGGCAACTGGGGAGATGAAGGAACAGAGGGAGGAGTCTCACCAAGAATCGACCCACCCGGTAAATACAAGGAAGGAAGAAGGTAAGAGCCAATCATAATAACCGCTTTCTGGAGGGCCTCATTGGGCAAGGGAGTGTCCTCGAAGAATGCCTTGAACTCCCTTAGCAAGTCATCATGAGGCCCGGAAGCCAAGGTGAATGGTGTGGTGGCACAAGTGGGATCCATGCAGCTCCTGAATGGGATTCAGGCTACGCCAAAGCCACAAGCCAGGGGGTTGCTCTTCGTGGAGATGGTTATTGCAAGAAAAACTACCACATCTATGGTAGACACGGGAGCTTCTCATAATTTCATCTCTGTAGAAGAAGCAAGGCGGCTAGGACTACCGGCGGTTGGAGGGAGAGGCTCCATTAAGATAGTCAACTTAGAGGCAATGCCAATACATGGCATCGCACGAGGGGTCAAGACCAACGTGGGGGCTTGGTCAGGTACGATGAACTTCTCCGTCATCCCAATGGATGACTATAGGGTTATTCTTAGATTAGATTTCTTGGATCAGGCAAAGGCAATCTTGATGCCATTTGCCAACAGCATGTGCATCACGGATGGTTATCAAACTGCACGGTGCCAAAGATGCTCTCAACCATCCAATTCAAACAGGGAAAGGAGTTGATCGTTCTTCACGATATGGATGATGAAGAATGAAGGTCACAAGAAGAAATGCCGAGGGAGGCAACAAAACTTGAAGAGTTCAAGAACATCTCATCGACAGAGTTATCAAAAGAACTCTCACCCGAAAGGGAGATAGCTGGGGCCGCACTACACAGGGCTACCGGAGGGCCAAGAAGATGCAGATATCAAAAAAGGAGACACCTAACAAAATCCAAGCGAGCTCCTATACTAGCAAGCACTCCTTTTGACAAGGAAGCAGAGGAAACGAAGGTTCGCATGAGAAGGGTGTCAAACCACCGGAACTATCTCATCAAATGGAAAGGGTTGCCAGATAGTGAGGCCAACTGAAGGTGCAGACACTCCATGCCAATTCAGATGAAGGCACGCGATGAGGGCATCGCGGGTTTAGGTGGGGGAGAATATCACGGAGCTAAATAAAGGGAGATCAACCATGCTCTCTTACATTACACAAGATGGGGAAAAACTTGGAGCACTCTAGAAGGTTCCACCATATTCTAAGCTTTGGAGGAGGAATGCTTCAAGAGGACTCTAGAATGGTATGGAATACTCTAGAACCCCTTATATAGAGTGGCATGGAAAGATCTAGAACCATGTACATAATATTGTATTCTAGAATATTCTTTTCTAAATTATTCCTAGGGATAGGGGGAGGACTATAAATAGATGTCCTCACCCCTCATTTGGATCAATCAAAGGATCCCAAGTATTCTTATATTGTAAAGTTCCTTTACATAGTAAAGTGCTTTCCTAATCTTTCTAACCTCTCATCTCTAAAAGAGATTTGAGTGTTCTAGTCCTGTGTTGTGCAAAGTTAGGTGACTTAGCATCGGAAGAGTCTTAAGGCCGCAGTGACTTGGGAAAAGTTTCTTCAGTGACAGAGCAGTGGAACGAGAAGGAATGCACGTGTAAGAAATGAGCTGGGATCCGTCGTTTCGGCTTTTAGAGCTAGACGCTCATTTTGATTGACTTCCTAAAATCAATAGGATGAAGAGGGCGGCCGATCTAATTGGTGGGCTTGGGCGGCCAATTTGATTGATTGATTTGAGCTAAATTGGATGATCTGGACGGCTGATTAGAAATTTGTTAATTAAATTTGATTGTCTATTAGCTTAATGATGAAATTGTTAATAATTATCATAAATAGTTTGGCGAATTAGCCCAATTAGCAAATCCTAGCAATATAGGTATTAATTTTAGGAATTTTCATTGTGTCGGACGTAACGACACAGTCAATTTCACGATTGGAGGTCATTTGGACCATGTCGGTGATGGTCAAAGTGAAATTAAGTTTAAATTGTATGACATTGTATTTGAATTCTCGACTTTCACATAGATTTTATCGAATTGATAGCAGGTGTCATTTGATAGATTTTGACGTTTCAACGACAACGACGCTATCAATTTCATAACGAGGTCGTTCGAAGGTCATCGGGCTTCTTGATTTTGATATGCGCATAATTTTATTTTAAATTAATTTTAATTGATCGATCTGATATTTTTTATTTAATTAATTTTAATATTTTAAATGCATTTACAAAACTGAATTTTCAAATTGCAATGGTTTTGAATGAATCCAATAGCGATTAGGGAATTTTAAACCCATTTATGAGATGCTACATTCATTAATTATTAATTTTAACATTCGTGCTTCATTTGATTTGTGAACCATATATGGGGTCAACTATCTGTCGCACACACATGATATGACACACATATGTGATCTATGTTCATCACTAATATGTCATGCGCATTTCATGTTTGATCATATTCTTCACTCGAATGCCACATTCATGTCGTATCTAATCATATTGATCTATGCCACAAGTATGTCACATATAAATTGTTAGTGCAATGATGACCCATTGATCCATACATGACCTATTTGCACTGACATGATCCATTCACATATATCAGCCATGTTGTGCCATCCTGTAACATGTTAATCTCACATGACTTGACATGTCATCCCTCCATTTGTCATTTTCCTTGAACTTTTTGGTTCATCCATCAACCAATGAGCTTCATTCATATGATCATGTAAAGTGGGATCCCTTTAGTATACGTCTTGATGGGAGGGAGGATCAAATTTGTTTAAATTCGTCTTTTCAAATTTAAGATTTTTCTAGTAATTAGTTTATATGCTCCCTCTTCACCTTTAATATACATTTGTGGGTTGACTCATTGGATCTCAATTCTCTCAACACCACCAATATTTTTCTCTCTTTAAATTATTTTTCTTTTATACCACACTAAACAAGATTCTAAGTGTTGGAAACCCATATTTAAGTTACTAGCTTATATTTAACCTATGCCACACATTTTATTTTATTGGGAATTTTTAACCTTCATGTCATCCTCTAAAGTACACATGACTTATCAATACTAAATCAATTGACACATATAAAAATGTTATTACATAAATGACCTATGAACACATGTATGACTTGTCGACATTTAAATGACTCATTAGCACACTCCCATCATATCATGTCATCCCCCACACATTAGTCGCAGCCATTCCAGCATATTATCCATATTTATTATTATTCTTCAATCATATCCATGGGATTGATCCATATGCTTATGTAATATGGCCATTCTTTTCCACATATTTTATGGACATGAGAAATAAATTCTTTTGAATGCAACTTTTAACTATTTCAATATTATTATATTAAGTAGCTTTAACCATCATTATTTCTCTTTGATGTCACCCTTAAGATACTCCTCTAGGATTATTTACTTGTTCCCAGTTCTCTCTTCATGATTTTCCATCTAAAATCATTTTCACTTTCATGCAAAATCAAATAAGATCCAAAATATCATCTTATTGTTTTTCTATTCCTTAACATGTAGCTGCTAAGGGCTAGTAACCCACCTTTCTTAGCTAACTCACTCATGTAACCTTTCTAAAAATTATAATCAAGGTCTTCCTCTCTAATCCTCTACTACCTTAACTTCCAAGTGACTTAAGATTTTCTCCTAGTATAATCCTCAAAATTTAAGCCCAAGAATGATTTCATTATATCCTTATACCTGTATCACCAACTTACACCAACATATTGAGTACTCCAAAATTATTTTTTCAACATATTTCACATCATAGTCTTAGGGAAACCTCCTTGATTTTTTTTAAAAAATATATTTTATAAGAATCTCATGAGAAAAGCTAATAAAGGGAGTCAATGAAAATTAGAGGCTTACATTGTCTAACATAAACTTATGAGAGATCTATGAAATATATATTGAAAGTTTTTATATTTCTCAGAGATTTCTCTTGAAAAAAAATACTTTGATATAACCCTAAAAATTTAGTCGAGGCACGAATCTTGATATCGAAAGCAATGTGATTACGAATCAAGACTAGAGATCAGCAACTTATTATCAATCGACTCTTAAACATAGAGTGTTTATAGTCAAATCGGCGTCTTGAAGAACCGGATCTAACAAGCTAAGATCTCATAATTCGACTTTATTTGAGCATTCAAATACACAAAATACATCAAATGATCAAAGAATCATATTTTATTGTCAGATGGAGTGAGTGGTATGAGTTTTTGCATATTTACATCCGCCCCTATAAATAGCTCATTCATGAAGGGCCAAAGCAGAGAGAGCTCTAAAGCTTGAAGATCCTCCAAAAATCGTACCACTCGGCCATCGTCATAGCCGTAACCCGTCGGCCGCGGCGATCCTCGTCGTCAATCTCCGTGGTCTCCATCATGACGATCTTCATTGTCGTTGTTCTGCAATTTATTCTACCCGTCGCTACTGATGTTGTTCCTTTCTCATATACAATTCTGTAATCCCATTATCGGAAAGATTTTGTACTCTGAAACAGATACATAGTGGATGATTTTTACTAGGCTAGGCCCCGTGGTTTTTCCATTTTTTCGAGATTTTCCATGTTAAAATTCTGGAGTTTTCTTGTTCACTCTTTAAATACCTGTGTGTGTATTGGATTTCATAACAAGGCAAAGGTGTAAACTTTTCACAACGACTACAACACATACTTAATTAAAATATCATTTTTTTTATTTTAAGGTTGAAAATTACCATAATAGTAAGCTCTTAATATTAATTATATCTTAAGCATATTTGAAAAAAAAAATCTCTCAATTCTTACATTATACTTATGTTCCAATTTGATAATACATAAGGTTAAATAAGCTAATTTAAATCAAATACAATAATGATATTCCCCGCTAGGGGTTGTGTATACATAAAGAATCTAAACTAAGATGACATGACCGGATTATAATTTTTTGAACTATTCCTCACAAGTTATCACAATCTAATCAACTTAACTAAGAAGGTATTGACCGAATCTAACATGATGCTCGTTGTTTATAACTATAAATTGCATTATCTCTTTTTTTTGAAAAATTTGGGCTAATTTAATTGCAAATACACACAGCGTATTTATAAAATTTTGAACTCAAGATCTATTTGTTGAGAGCATAAGGTACCTTGCACAAAAATATATTATCTCAATATAAAGGGGAATTTACATACTATCAAATAATATTTAGATTTAAATATCTTATGCCTAAATATGTATATTTACTTATATAGTACTTTATTGGCTAAATCATATTAAATATATACTTTATTTTAGAAAAGTTAATGTTAATAATATTTTTTTGTTTGATTTAAAAGTTATAATTTTACACAAGCAATTATATAAATTTAAATATTAAACATATAAATATATAACAATTTTAAGATAGGTTTATTGATTCATGTAATACAAAAGAAATAAATATAGATAGGTGTAAGTGTGTATCTTGCACATATTTTATACATATTTAAATAAATTCTTATATATACTTTTAAAATATAACTTTATTATTTACACATTAGTCACTAGTTTATTGCACACTAAACAGTTGTGCACCGTGGCGTTGGCATAAGCCAGGAGCATATTCTTCCAAATCCTCGCTCGTTTCACTGAAATTTAAGTGATTTTACCTCCCCACAAAAGTACAAGTGTCCGTTCTAGGCTTCCTTCTCATTAATTTCAACTTTTTTCACGCTGCAGAGGCAATGGCCGAAGAGAAGCAAGCTAAAGTCGCTAAGCCTGAATTGATCGTAGTAGAGGATGACAACATGATTGAAAATGGGGGCGGAGAGGTCTCTCTTCATTGTGCACTCACCTCCGATAAGGCCAAAGATCTGATCCGAACCGTTGATGCCTTCCTTTTCGATTGTGACGGTCTCTTGTCCAGCTTTTATCCTCTTGGTTTTTTTCCTTTTCATGTGCATATCCCCGTTTTAAATCCCTTTGTTTCTTGGGTATCTCTTAGGAGTCATTTGGAAGGGCGATAAGCTCATCGATGGTGTCCCCGAGGCGCTGAAAGCGCTCCGATCCTTGGTAGTCGTGACATCAAATTAGCGTTTTGGCAATTGCGTTTCGTCAGAAACTAATTTATGGTTTCGACATTGAATTTTGAGAGTGAAATACTTGGGTTTGATACAGGGGAAGAGGCTTGTTTTTGTGACCAATAATTCTACGAAGTCGAGGAGGCAGTACGCGAGGAAGTTCGGCTCTCTAGGTCTCGATGTCAGCGAGGTATTCTGTTGGTTTCCTTTTGCATGTTCTCAACTTCGTGGGTTAGGAGAAGAATCATTCTTTAATTTTCTTTTCTTATTTGAACACAGGAAGAAATATTCTCTTCTTCGTTTGCGGCAGCTATGTTCTTAAAGCTGAATGATTTTCCTCGAGATAAGAAGGTAAGGAATGATTACCTCTGAGAAAGTTTTTCAATTTAAGGGTGCTTTTGGTGCTGCTGCAGGTGTCTGAATAAGTAATTGTGCTATTGCTACAAAAGAAACTTCTATCAGAAAGTTGGCATTGCTGAAGCATTGCTCTTGTTCGAAAAATTTAGTTGTTAATCTGTTGTACTGCAGTCATCTATGGATAAATGATAGAAATACCCTTTTCTCTATATGTTAAATTAATACAGAGATTATTCATATGTTATTAATCCTTATATTTAACTGTAATAACAAATTAAATATATATGTCAACTCAAAATTCATTAGTTTAATAGTTGAAATCTAAATTTAAGAAACATTAAAATTTTAAACAATACTTTAAAAACTAAAATATAATATCAATTCACTCATTAACTAATGTATTTGTAATTTGCTTTCGCATTGTAATCAGTTCGTTAACACCTTCTCTATCTTGTGTGCAATACTCAGCTGAATCATTCTCAATTTGTAATAATGAATGCCCTAAGTGGTACTCATATGCTTCAGGAGGGACATATGATTGATTTTCATCCACCCTAGTGAAATCAATATTAGTAAGTGAAGGATCCCAACGTATGTAATTATGGAGTGTCATTGTTGTAGCCACAATTTTCACTTGAATGGATATGTAGGTATATCTCGTAGAATGACTTGTTTTTTTTCCAATCACCAAATGCCTTCTCAATGACACCACACAAAGAGGAATGTTATTTATTAAACATTTATTTTTTTGCTTCAAACTACTTAGTTATTCTTTCAAAATCAAGAATGTGATATTTCATGTTAGGGAGGACTTAAGAAATCCTCGTTGTAGTGAATATTCAACATTTACTAGATAATATTTCCCCGTTTGAAAAGTTAACCATTAGTCTAAAAAGTAATTATTGGGTTCGGTTAGATACTGATTAACCTGGAGGTGGCATGAAAAAATTGTTTTGATGATTTTGCCTTGTGAAATTAAAAATGTTAGTATCGTGTGCACTGTCTTCTCATTATAACAAAAGTGAAATACATATTAAAGTCATATGCAACTATAATATTCTGTGTGGGTGAGTCGCAACGTTCAATATAAGAAATTTTATCACTACTTGGTATACGGGCATTAACATGCGTCCCATCAATAGCTCTAATATAATTGTATTTCATATGATAACATATTATAATTTGTAAGTATTTAAAACGTGTTGAAAATAGATGAGTGAAATAATCTATAGTATGACATATTGGTGATCATGCAAAATCTCTTTTGGTGTGCTTTGAAATGTGGGATCTTTAGGTTTCACAATTTTAATTGATATACTAAAATTAATTGAAAAATATCTACTAATTATTTCAGATGAGTGTTGAAATTGTTCTATTATTTCTCTTATTGACTCGTTATGTGACAATATGTAGAGGGTTATAGCTAACTCCTCCATAGAAGTCATCTTATATGAGTCGTGAAGACCATGATTATTGCGAAGTTCTTTCAGAAGATCAATAAAAATAATTTGTCATCTAAAACATGTTATGGAATCTTGTTAGATGGCCCACAAGCAACTCTCTGATCCATTTATCCCCTATATATGTTGATGCCATGCATGGAGACGTGTTATGTAGGATTCATAATACTCTTGTATTAAGCAGACATCTACTACAATAACTTCTTTCCATTGCTCCTTGTTGTAATTCATTGCTATAAGAAAACTACAAGATTTGTCACAGAAAGAAAGCTAATATTGCAATACAATTATCACAATACAATTACAAGCATCAAAAGCTAATATCACAATACAAGTATCAAAAAGCTGATATCATAATACAATTATCAAAAAAGGTGATATCACAATACAAGCATCCAAAAGGTGATATCTTAATACAAGTATTAAAAAATTGATATCACAATACAACCAAAAGGTGATATCTACATACATCGTAGCATTCATATATTACGATTTTCATAAAACAAACACAAATAATTAACCCAATGCTCAGGTGCCATTGACATAAAAAACTCTCTTTTAACGGGGTCTTCCAACAACTTTATTGAATAGAGATACAAAGGCATGTCTTCATAAACTTCTACAGTCTGTAAAGTACTCTCATGACATCAGGGATAGATGGTGGTTCATATGGTGTGCTGGGCTCGAGGATGTATTGGAACATGTTACTAGTTGTGAAATCTTGCTTCTTAAAAATGTAGTCCAATTTTTTTCATTTTCTCACTTCTAGGTCATAACGATGAGTGCCTCTTAGAGTGACTCGATCCAACATTTTCAGTTACATTATGAATGGATTCTTCACTTGAGCTTCATTTTTGTATAGTATTTGGGTGTTCATTTACATCTACATTCACATTTTGACTTGGAGTCCATGCAAGTTCACCAGTTGCTATAAGTTTATCAAACATTTGGTCTAGCTTGTCCTCTAGTTGAGGGTCGATACCAGAAAGTTTTAATTTTTTTACACCTGACACAAACTAAAAAGCAATGAAAAAAATGTTGTCCCCTTCTTCAATCTCATCCTTAACTCAAATTCCAGCACATCTGCCATCGATTGCTCATTCTAAATTGCTTTTGAAAATCATAATGGCGATAGAAACAATATATGAGGAACTAAGGATTTGATTTTTTTTCATTTAGGAGGAATGAAAGAGGTTACATTTAAGATTTAATTTTTCTTCTTCTTTCACATGTGCATGTTTCCTTTCATTCAGCCCTTTTGATGATCATCATTGACTGTTCATTCAACTTTGTTTTTGAAAATCATAATGGTGATAGAAACCGTATGGGAGTGACTAGAGGTTTGATTTTACCATATAGGAAGAACTAAAGAAGCTGCCTTCAAGATCTAACTTCCTTTCTTCCTTTCTCATGCACCTGTATTCTTTCGTTTAGTCCTCTCATTGATTACCAAAATGAGTAGGTAGCTAGGATATCAACAAAATGAGACATTATACTAAACTTTGGAGGGACATTTAGGCCTTTTTAAAGCCTCTGAAGCCGGCTGTAGATTTGGGAAAACCAAATGCAAGGGAGGCCTTGCTGCCACATAGCTCTCTTCTCGAACACAAATTTCTTGGCGCTGTGGAGAGGAACGTCCCACATGAGATGTGTGAATCCAGAAAACTACTCTGAACGCAACAACACAGGAGAAAAACATCTTCCTATTGATGCCTTGATGCCTTCCTTCAGCCTGGATCAACCAGAGTGAATTGTAGTTTTATCACTGCTCTGCAAGAGTCAAAATCTCTAACTAGTGTGTTAGAGTATTGAGTCAAACGAAATTCTAAATCGTCTATTTGGAGAAAAACATCTTCCAAATGATTCTTTAATGTCTTCCTTCAACCTGGATCAACTAGAGTGAAATGGAGTTTTATTACTGTTCTGCAAGAGTCAAAATCTCTAACTAGTGTGAGTATTGAGTCAAACAGAATTCTAAATCGTCTAATTGAATTTTAATTATTCTCTTATTATTTAATGAATTATTAGCTAACTGGTCTATGAAATCAAATCATGTAACAAATCCTTTAAATCTTCTAATCTTCTTGCATCCAAACAATTGTTCAGGGTTAACTCGAATTAAAGCTATTGATTTCCAAATAATTTTAGGATTTAACAACCTCATTTTATTAAATTCAAATTTATAGGATCATGAAATCTGGGTTTAATGAATCCTACTTGCGCCAAACATCCAGGTGCAGATGGTGTGCTTCCTCTGTAACAGTACAAGTTTTTATTTTATTGTAGTTTTAATTTTTAACTTTACATCTTTCTAAAACTTTAGAAAAGTATAGCTGTCAAAAAATGTCTGCTGCACATCCTGTAGTGTTACCTTATTTCCCATTGTGTTCAGTAATGAAACATTTTTTTATTCAGGTTTATGTAATTGGTGAAGAGGGGATATTGGAGGAACTCGAGCTTGCTGGTTATACAGGCTTAGGTGGACCGGTTAGGCATGAAATCCCCTTAATTTTTTTCTTGTGAAATTACCTCAATAAATATCATTTTATAAAATTTAAAGAAATTGGGAATGATTCTGAATCTATACTCACAAAATCATTTGGAATGAAGAACATCTTTTGTGCAAAAATACGTGAAACTATATTACCCAGTGTTAGTTTAATTCGGCTTCTTTATGATGATAAACTTTGTTGCAGGACGATGGAAAGAAAACCATACAACTCAAATCAAACTTTCTTTTTGAGCATGATAAAAATGTAACTTCCAGATAGTTGTTTTTAAGCAGCTCTGTTGACCAAAAAAATCTTTTAAACTAGCTAAACGCTGACAGAATTTTTTTTTCCCAGGTTGGAGCGGTCATAGTTGGACTTGATCAGCACATAAACTATTACAAACTCCAGTAAGATTTTCACTTTCCTTGCTTCAAAGTAGCTTCACTTCTGATGCAAATTACAGAGCTAATCCGTGGGCATAGATAAACTTCAGGGTATTCCCTATCAGAATGTTATAATAATCAATGCGAAATCACCAATTTGGAAAATTCGTGTGAGGAAGATGAATATCAAACTTTCAAGCATTTAACTTCTACTCTGTGGTTGTGCTCCAGATGAAAAGCATCAGTCTTAAAGATAAACTAGTCTTGCACATTAGAATTCAATTTTTAAAAATACATAACAAGTAGCTATAAATGCTAATGTCCTTAGCGTGTAAACAATTTAACTTCTTCCCATAAAAAAAATTAAATTAGCAATATTTTTTTTTACACTTCAGATGCCACTTCATAAATTCAATCACAATGTAGAGAAACCATTAATGAAGCTGTTGAAGGAAAGTTCACAGTTAGCTTTAAAGAGAGCTAAGAAGATTGTTTAATGATTTTAATTCTTTCAGTAACTATTAATGGACTACCTTGCCATTTTGTTAAAATTTACTTCTTAGTTGGTATTATATATATATATATATATATAATTGCTCCTATTCTTCTCTGTATGTCTGCAACCTTTTTACCATACAAAGGATGAGCATGCTGATGCAGAATTTACCTGAACGGACTTCATTTAAGCTTGATTGAAGTAGCTTTTCTATGTTTGGTTTAATGTAAAGTTGGTAACATAAAGTTACTACATAGATTTTTTTTTTCCTGACAAATCTACCTCAGAGTAAATGTGGTCGAGTCAACTAAATTATTTTTCTAAAGTTTAATTTGCAAACCATTTATAATCAGCCAAATATCCCCTTGGTCGTGAGCTGTGTGCCACCAAAGGGTTGGCAAGAATTACGAAATTCCTGCTATCAATGCATTTGTTCTTGCATATGCGCTGACAGGTTATATAATGCAGGTAAGCTCCACAATCTACACCCTATACGGAACAAATATCATAATGGAGGATTTAATTTATTTTCTTATGCGTACTACAGGAGGTGTTGAGATGATTGTTCATGTGAAAATAGGTCCCCTTCTTTTGCCTATTCCTTGGTGTTGCCACCTCTTGAATCCATTAGATCCCCGCTGCTAAAGGGCTGTAAACGAACCAAGCCGAGCATGCGTGTTCGAGTTCAAGCTTGTTTACTATTAGCTCGATTCGAGCTTTCTAGGATGGTGTTCAAGCTTGATCTTGTTTATCATTATCAAGCTTGAGTTTGATTCGAGTCTATTCATAAGTTCGGTTCAAATTGGATTATCAAGCTTGCTAACAAATAGTTTGTTTAATGAAATAAATGAGTTTTAATCAACCTTAATTGAGCTTATTTGAGAGCAATTGTTGAAACGTATATATGAGCTGTATCAATTAAAGCTTATTAATCTTAAAAAAATAAAAATTTAGACAATATTGTTCTCAAACAAGCTTTAATTGAGTTCTTTAACGAGCTTGTTCACAAGTTTTAAATGATATTATTCATGAACATAAATGAATTGAATGACAAGCTATTCAAGCTTGTTCATTTAACAATCGAGCTTTAAATGATTGTCCACTTCATGGGCAACAACAATATTGCCCTTATTCCCTTTGTCCTAATGGAAGAGTTGTATAACATTCATTCAACATATCAGTTAAATAAAAAGAACTATTTAAAGTGGTTGTTATTGGTCAGCATATTTTTGAAGGGAAAGGAAAAATTGGGCTGTTTACTTTGTATCAAACCTAAGCAAGGAAATCTCATATTTAAAGTTTTGGATGAACAAAACTCTTTGGTGATTTCATGGTTAAGGAACTGTATGATTATGGAGATAAGTGATACGTGGATAGTACTCTATTTAGCAAAGAAAATATGGGATACGGTAAATCAAATATATTCCAATGTTTGTGATACCGCATAAATATATGAATTCAAGAGCAAGATCTCATCCACAAAACAAGGAGGATGATCCATCATATAATATTCTAACCTGTTACAAACCCTATGATAATGATGGAATATTATCAATGCATTCAAATGGAATACAATAAATATGAGGCTCATTAAAGTTTAGTTGAAAAAAATAAATATGAAGCTCTTTAAAGTTTAGTTGAAAAAAAAAAATTGAATTCATGATTTCTTTTCTAGATTAAATGTTGACTTTGATGTTGTAAGTACAAATTGTTAATTATCATTTCCATTTTCTGAACTGATGAAGAAAGAAGGGGGTTTATAATCACGAACGTGTATTGGACTGTTTGTATCAAAGGTAGATGACATCTAGAGCTCTGACTTAAATCCCTCTTATATTAAGGGCTACGACCATCCAATCCTAACAAAGATGATCACAATATGCATGTATAATTTGTTAGAGAATATACCATCAAATAATTATCCATCACAATGAAGAAAGTTAAAAGGCTAAAAAATTGCTAGGGACACTAAAAAACTTATATGACAAGTAATTATATTTTAGTATTTTTTTTAGGTATTATTTCATCTTATTACTTTAAAGTCTAAGAGATGTTGATATATAGTTCTTAGATTATTGTTTTGAGAGCAATAGATCATGTGATCAACTGCTCTTGCAAATTTACTTTGCATATTCTTTGTCCTAGTTGGCAAAAAAAAAAAAAAAAAAAAAAAAAAAACTGATGGATCCTTAACAACAATGGTCAAGGAGATATTGTTATAAACTTTACCTTCATCATCAAAATATCCTCCATGTATTTAGATTATTCAAAATTATCTTATTCATTTAAAAGCTAACTAAAGTTTCTAACTGCAGTGTTGAATTTCATCATTCATATTGTGTCTTTCAAGAACAATACATGAAAATGATGATTGAATTTGCTAAAGAAATATATGATTGATACTATCTTGAAAAATTTAGTGATTAAGAAAACTCTGTACAATCATCAGTATTACCTTGTCTTTCAAACATTTATCTTTTTGTTGCTTGTCCTTTATTGTTAAAAAAAATATGTTTTCTTCGTTATTTTAAAAAAATTTATTGTGATGTTTGTGAACTAGCAAAATAAAACATAACAATTTTCTAATGAATGACATAAGAAATTTTCTTTTTTTTCTTATTCATAGTGACGAGATCATCCTCTGTACTTAACATCTCTTGGGCTTTATTGTTTGTCTTTTATTGATGGTTTTACTCATATATCATAGATCTATCTACTAAAAATCAAAGATGATGTAAGTACAATATTTTTTTGTCTTTTATAATATGATTAAAAATAAATTTGACATTAAAATAAAAAGGATCAAAATGCTAAATATCATTTTAACCACTCTTTCTCCTTATGCTTCAAAGAGAAAAGAATAGCACATGAGGTCTCTTGCATATACGCTTCAACAAAAGGAAGTGATTGAACAACGAAGGGTGGGTCACCTACTTGTTGGCACAATAACTCTTTTATAAAGAATATTAAAAAAAATTATTTGTATTAAATTATTTTAGTAACTCACATCATAAATAAGTTATTTATATCAATTCTTGTGTTCAAAAGTCTCATGCAAGTCAATTTCTTTTGTCACTTCAATATCTTAAATAACCTTATTTTGAAAATTTTGATAGTGTTGCCTTTGTTAATAGGTATGTGAGATCCAAAAATTCATACTCAGTCTCGTTGAGAGATGACTTGAGTCAAACTTTCAGAAGACATATGAATTTAAAGATACAACACTACCCATAGATTTCACCATCTTTTTATGAGGATTCTGGTTTTAGATTTTTTGTAGGCACAAGCACTCAGGCTTAATTACTTCTCCTAGTGATAATAGAACTTTCGATTAAGGTTAACTGTTAGGTGATGAGAAACTCAACATAAGTGGTAGCAAATGTATTTTAAGATTTGGAAATTCACTATTCTTAACTTAAAACAGATGGTGGGGGAAGTGATGAAGAGCTCGATCAAGATCTCATGGTTCCATCATCTCGGATAGTCATTGTCCCTAGTCTACTTAGTTAAAGAAGGTACTCGACTCAACCTGATCGAACTATTCTTATCAGTAGTTTTGGTTTGCTTTGTTTAAGGAGATCTTGCAGGCTCGGGTTTGATGTTTATCGTATGGAATAATTTTAAGGTGACACTAACTAACAAAAAGGTTTTATGCTCTATCAAATATACTTTATGATTCACAACTCGGGGGACTAAGCCATTGGAGAATTTTTAGGCTGTGGCCTTGACCATAATTTAGTGGAGCTATTTAAGGTCAAATTCACCTTGTTAGAGGATCTTAATCATGACTGTGATTTAGTCCTGTCATTGAGAGATCAATCCATCTTATCAAATGATCATAGTTTTAATTGTAATTAGTGGAGTTATTAAGAGGCCAAACCACCCAATTAGAGGAAGCCACATTCTAACTAGTTGAGATCGTTTAAAGTGGCATAGTGAAGCACTTGATTTGGTATTGGTTTCTTCATAAGCTAGAGTTTTTCTAAATTATCACCCTTAATAAACGGATGTGGAAGATCGATAGGTTTTTTCTTTAAAGTTTTAAAAGATGAATTTTATTTTGATTAATATTTTTTAATTAATATTTTTTATCATTTTAAAATCAATTGAGATTTGCATTTGTATTAGGCGTTAAAATTTTAAAAATTTACTATAATAAACCTCTTCGATTGAGTTTCTCAGTAAACATTGTTATCATCAAGGCTTTAGACATTGTCAACTTTATTTTCTTGTTAATAAAAAATTGAGTGTAAGATTTATTTATGATTTAAAATTTACTTGAAGATTTTCCATGTTACAAATCCTGTTAACTCTATCTTGAACATAGAACATTGGGTTTGTGGTTATAATTTGCAATCATACTTTTGAACTTGAAATAGAGTTTATAATTTACTTGAAGATTTTCCATGTTACAAACCCATACTTCTCCCCCTTCCCCTTCTCTCTTTGACTCTCTCTTTATCTAAAAAAAGAGTTGACAACGAACAAAAAAAAAAAGGGAAAAGAAACTCTATCATTTTGTATTTTAATCTCGTCAAAAATTTCATTAACTTGTCGATCTCGTTGTCACTTCATTTTTCATCATCTCACATGAATGTTTAAAAAACTAGCAACTTAAAAGACTCCTAACATCTTGATTGTGGTGCGTTCAACGTGACGAGTCGAAATCATGCATGTTTTTCTTAGCATGGTGGGGAAAACTTGTATCGATGTTCGTGATGCAACATGTGAGCCCTATGCATGCTTTTTTTGACACAACGGAGAAAATTATACATTGTCAAGTTTTCATGTAGGTGCCAATGTCTGCCTTTCTTTGCATGGTGGGTTTTGACGATTATGGATGTCTTGTCTTACGACATCAACTATGCAAGACTTTTTGGCGTGTAGGCTTAGACTTTCAATGCGGCCTCCTACACGAAGAAGATGCCGAGAGATTGTCGAAACATTGTCGGACTTAACAGTAACATGAGACTTAAATGTGACCAAATAATAACACTCTTAAACTTAAAATGAACCATAAATCAAAGTAAAATCTAAATATAAAATTCTTAAAAGTCATGAAATAAAAATGAACTTGTAAATTTGGGGTTAAATAACACTTATAAGGGATTTAAAATAAACTTGAAAAACTGGCTCGTAAATGACGAGCAAAACTGTCTCTCACTTGAAATTCTCAGAACACACAGGAAACTAATTAAACTTGAAATTGAACCAAATGATCTCTCTATTTATAGTTGAAGAAAGATGCCCTATGAGATTTATCGAATAATATACAAATTATATAAAGATGAATCTCACCATTTTTAGTAAATAAAGAAATATGAAAAATAACTCAATTTTATATAAATGCCATTGGATCCATAACATATACAAGCGAGCATACGAAGGCATAGTGCTTGTTTTAAATGATCTCCTGCACACATTACGAGGTGATCATACACTCATTCATTGCACCGAAATATGTGCAAGCATTTTACTTAAAGGATTGAAGTATGCATGCATCACAAGGCAATCCTATATTCAAATCTATAGTATTGAGATGAATGCAAATGGCTTTAAAAGCTTGAAACATCTACGTATCTTGAGGCAATCACATGTTGAAATTGTTGCATTAAAATGCATAGAAATAATCTAAAAAGATTGTTTTGCATGAATTACAAGAGGAATGAAGGCACTTACAGGTCGATTGAGGGGGTTGCATGTGTCAACATGGAGACGAGGCTAGAGATATAGTTGAATCTTTTTTTGAGGGAGAATTACATACCACTCAATTTTAATGATCTTATTATTATTTTTAAGAAACCCATGTATTTGTTTGTGCCATGATAAAATCATTGAAAATTTTACAAAATTGAAAAATGCAAGTTAGGCTTTTGTTATTAATTTTAATATTTTGGTTAAAATTATAAGAATTGAGGTAGGAGAGGGGTAATTATGTAAATATATAAGAATTGAGTGGTATGCATATAATTGCCCCTCTTTTATTTCATTAGGACGGGACATGATGCCAAATTCACGAGATTTGTTTGGCATTGCCATAGTGTTCGTGGTGAAAAGAACTAACGGGATTTGAGGGATTTATGTAGGGATTTTATTTTATTTTGAAAATATATATATTTAAAAAGTTTTAACATTTTGGCGATGGATGATGTTTCATGTGATTTCAACAACGAATTAGTGATCGTGGTATTTTCGACTCAATTCATGTGGCATTGTTCTTGCCTTTTTTTTATTGAATCGATCAAGGAGGCCACTTGGTAATTTTGATGCTCTAGGGACATTTGTGTGGTCTATTTTTATGAAATTAGTATTGATTATGCAATTTTAATTATAGTTGAAGTGATTCGAGCTAAATTATGTGATGTTGGCCTCTCTATATATTTACTGAGTGTCCCTCAGGAAGATGCTATTAGGCCGAGTGCACCATCACTTGCACAATGGCCATTATTTGTGCAACCTCTTATCCGGCAGCTACTTACTAAATGATATGTGGGCACTCATCATCGATGTTGCATTTTCTAAAGACTTTTGAATGGCATCACCAGTTTTGCGACAACAATTGCAAATTATGATACAATTAAGTCAGGCAGGCTTATAATACCAACTTGATGAGTTCTCAGAGTTTGCACTAAAGCATCACTTACGATGATGACTTTTGCATGCTCCTAGGCACTACACAAGGGGAGGTTAGTATAGTAACAATAAAACTTAGAAGTAGGATGTATTATTACATTGAATGAACTATTGACTTACCACATCTGAAAGTAGCACGATGGGATCCCCTTAACCTTGCAGTGCTAGGGCGGATCTGTAATAGCATAGGTTAAACATCAGTATCTAATGGTGGAGCAGCCTTCTTGTCTTCTTTGAGACCAACTAAAAGGCATCTCCACCATTATATTTACATCAAATCATGCCATTTTTTTAGTTAAGCAAACCAGCACTATCTACATAATCATTAACAAAAAATTGGCTAAATTTTAAGTACTTCTTACATAAGATTTTATGGATTATTTGGACAAAAAGTTGATTTGTGATGCCTTGTTGTCTTACAAATATTATAAATCTTATCACTACGAGAACCAGCCTCATCCATGATGTTTCTGTTGCGTCTTGTTCATGGTCATCTTGATTGGCATAAAAAATTAAGGGAAGCAGCTCTACAGTGCCACACAACAATAACAACAACAAACTTTTATCCCACTACATGGGGTCGGCCACATGATTCCTTTCTTTCTGTAGTGCCACATGTTTGGTCATATTCTATCCAATCTGATTTCTCTAGGATAACATGATATGCTACTCTATATTTTTGCATGTAATTGTTAATTGTATAGTAAAGTGAAGCATATGCTAGATGATTCAATTATGGTGGACCTGAAGCAGTGATAACATGCAAAAAAGGGAGGTGATATGTCTGCAGTCGATTACAAAAGCAAGTTGCAGCCTCTCCTACGATCAGTTTGACATGGATTGATTGACAAACACTAAAAAAAACGTGAAATTCATCAATATTAGTAATCATTGGAGTTGGGAATATTCAGGTGCCAAGTTAAAACTTTTGCAATGTAAATGCAGTTCTAGGAATGAATGGAGATTCATTATTGTTTTGTAACTCAACAATATTTTTAAATCTTTTTAAAGGAAAGAACAAGCAAATTATAGTAGATCAAAGAGATTAAAGTTTGTATTGGGAGACCTTGATTGCCTTTTAATATGCTATTAAAATATTCTGAAGCATTTATTTCCGTGGTCCCATATTTATATCCCTCTCTATCCATCTGTGTGCTTCTATATTAACAATTTTGATCTCATTTATGCATTGGTTGAAGACACAATAGGAATCAATATTGATTGCCTAGTATATTTTTGGCACATAGAGTCAACATCAAATACTCCCATATTTTGTAATGCTTTTTTAAAATTCTCTCACAAATTCCTCGAACAACATCTGTGTTGCCCATGAAATTTTTTTTTTATCATGCCTACCAGATATTACGCATAAATATTCTCTTACAAAAAGTTGTGGGATAATATTATACATAGTTTGTTGAAATCACAATCATGATTTATTGCATTCTGTCTCAACCACTTTAAAAGCTAGGGAGAATAGGCCATTACTTGCATCAATTTTCATTACATTGAGTAACATACCTTTGTATTTACCAAGAAAGAAATGTTCTATCCAAGCATACCATAGGCCTCCTATATGACCACCTAGTTTTAGATGGACTAAATGCCCAAAAGAGTTGCCTAAATTTTTTGAAAGAATGACCTATATTCTATAAATGAATCATTTCATGACAATATATGACTTTTAAGAACTTATAAAGTCATTAATATAATTCTTCCGAGCTATCAAATATTTATTTAAGGGCTATTGAGTTGGCTGAAAAAAGAATATAGTATAAAATAAATGCATTGTAAAGTGAATACAGTGAGTTCTGAATACTTTACAGTTGTTTGGTTATTGTTGACCTCCGCATATGGTTCAAAAGTCAGGTGAATCATGAAAATTAAAATATATAATTAACGAAAGCACCATCGCATGAATCGAGCTTACAATGCCCTAATTGCGAACGGATTCGATCAAAATTATCTCGATTCAAAGAATTTGATCGGGCTTACAATGCCCTAATCGCGATCGGATTCGATCAAAATTATCTCGATTCGAAGAATTTGATTGTGTAAGCACGTTTGAATTATTAAAATTAATCAAATGAAGCTTATTCCATTAATTAATAATCAATCAATCGATTAAAATCAATTTTTAATAAAATTTCATGCATATCGTGGTTGGGAAGCCTCGATGATATCTAAATGACCTTTGTTCGCGAAATTGACTAAAATATTGAAATCATCAAACACACCTTGCGTCGATTACAAAATTCTCGAATCTCGGCGATTCAAATCGACGTCCTTAATTTCGTCATTATCGTCGAAGTTGCTCAAATGACCTCTGATCGCGAAACGGACATCGCCGTTGCGTCCGGCGCAACGGAAATACCTAAAATCTATATCTATATTGCTAGGGTTTATCACACAGGGAAATTCATCTAATTTGCGGCGAAATTATTAATAAAATATTAAACAGGATGGCTAATGGCTGTTTAAACTCCCTAATATCTGCCTAATTAGCTGCCCAATTAGCTAATCAGACATGTCGCCTTGATCACCCAATTCTGCTCAGTAGCCCAAGTAGCCAATCAAATTAACCGCTTAGGGAGCCAATTGGATTGCCGCCTAATGAATCCTATTGGCCGCCGTTTTAACCCACCAATTAGACCCGTCGGCCTGCCCTAATACCCGAGGAAACGAAAACGAGCCCTCATTCACGCACGATTTCCTTCCAAGCTCCCCTCTCTTGTTCTCGTGTCGTCTGTTCCTCCCAGCCGAAGGAAAGGATCCCCCCTCTTCCTCTCGTGCGATCCCCTTCTGTTTAGAGCTAGCAAAATGAACGACATTTCCCTCTCGTTCCTTCCTAGCCGAACATCGCACGAGCCGAACGAAACGACCCTCTCGGCCGAATTCTCCTCTCCATTGGAACTCCTTCCAGCTGAAGCTGAATGAGGCTCCTTCTCCCTCGTTCCGTCGGTGCAAGCCGAGCAGCCGAAAGACATTTTCCTTTTTCCATTCGGCCTCCTCCATAGCGACCGAACTCCGACTTCTAGCACTAGCCGAACCGAGCCCGACCTCTTCCCCTTCGGCCGTTCACCTCGAGCAATCCGAGCAGCCCTCTATCTCTTCCTTCCCTCTTTTCCAATCAGGCTTCCAGGTTCTAGCTCATATTGCGCTGTTATGCTTTCATTTGAGTTGTGGAGTAAGGATTTGCGATATTGAGTTGGCATGATTGTTTGCCTAGTCTTGTCCTTATCCCATTTTGTCATTTGGTTAGTTATAATTATGCAAAGGAGTGTTTAGCTAAAGCAAACTTTCAGATTTTTTTTTAACATTTGTCAAAACCCGATATGGTTGCTTGTCCTATATGGGTTGAAGCTTGCTTGAATATCTTGCTAACAACTATCTTAGCTCAATTTGAAATTTCAGTAGCATGCAAGTACTTTTTTATCATTTTGAGTTGCAATTGAATTAAAATTTTCTACACATTATATCTAATTTTTGCTATTATGTGTTTTACAATGCTTAAACTAATGTTAAAATGTGAAACATGAAGGGTTTTGAGATATGTATAAGCCAAAGCTTGCATTTTCTATTGTTGAACAACATTGACTTTGGGTTTTATTATGTTGTGCAATATGCCACTTTCGAACAACTATTATGTTGTATGAATCGAGACTTCATATGAGTGAGATTTATTATTGCTTCCTTCATGTTACTAAAAGCTGAAATTTACTTGCATGTTGTTATCTAATAGACATTTTATTTGTCGGATTTGAGAGAGAATAGCTTCTCTTCTTTATGTCTAATGTGATAATGGTGAGATGGTAGAAATATGAATTTCAATATCTCAATATCTTTTCAGATTTGAAGTTGTCATGTTGCTGTTTAAATGAATTAAATATTGGAAGCTTTAGGATTATCTTGCCTCGTTTTGCCTCTTTCCATTGTTTGATTACTTGCAATCATGAAAGTGGTTATCTTATTTAGGCAAGATTTCAAATTTTCTGGGCTTATCAAACTTAGTGTGATTGTTTAGTTTATGTGGCTTAAACTCCATATAATTATCATGTTAAAGGAAGAGGATGAAGGGAGGAGTGATTGGCTTTGCTAGCATTGTGCTTGTTTTACTCTTTTTTGTGATCACTAAGTTAATGGGCCTTTGAAATGCAATCTGAAATGAGGTCTTGTGCAAGTTTAAAGTTTTCATTTTTGCTGTTTAGCTTCATTGAGGTTGCATCTTGCCTAGTGCTTGTTCATATTGTACTAACAAGCAATTGTCAAGTCTCTATCTTGCATTAAAACTGAAGTGAATTGATGTAGATGTAGGATATGACATGCTTTCTTGGTTTTAAAATTTTCTTAAAAATTGCTTGCTTTATGAGGCTTTAATTCTACTTGGCTATCATGTTAAAAGGAAGGGGATGAAGGGAAGGTTGATTGTTGCTAACATTTCCTTTATTTTTCTCTCTTTTGCTATCACTAAGTTAATTAGCTTTTGAAGTGTAATCTGAAATGCGGCTTTGTGCAAGTTTAAAGCTTCCATTTTTGTTGTTTAGCTTCATTGAGTCGAGCATTACTTGTAAACAACAACAACAACAACAACAACAACAACATCCCTTATAATGACATGAATCCTTGTCTCCATTGTGTCTGTGTCAAATTCTCATTTAATTCAAGTATACTAAGATAATTTTTTTATACATCTTAACCAAGTCTTTTAGGTCTACTACCTTTTAACATAAAAAATCTAATACATCTACTCTCTGTCGTCATGGACGGTAGCTTTATGTGGCCAAACCATCTAAGCGACTCTCCTAATCTTATCTACCACTTGAGCAACTCCAACTTTTTCCAACATACTCATTTTGCATTCTATCTCTAAGAGTAAAGCCACTCATCCACTTGAGCATCCTCATCTCGTAACTTAACTTAGTCTTATGCTTCTCTTTTATTGGCCAACATTCGCACCATAAGTCATTGCGGTCTTACCACCATCTTATAAAATTTTCCCTTAAGTTTAAGTGGAACTTTTCTATCACATAATAGGCCAGATGCATTCCTCCACTTCAACCATCCAACTTGAATTCTAGTAATAATATCTCCTTTCCGTCATATCTTTTATCTTGCTATCACTAAGTTAATTAGCTTTTGAAGTGTAATCTGAAATGCGGCTTTGTGTAAGTTTAAAGCTTCCATTTTTGTTGTTTAGCTTCATTGAGTGGAGCATTACTTGTAAACAACTACCATGAGATAAATCATGATTTATATTATTCTCCTTTCTATCATATCTTTTATCTTGCATTGATATGAAAGTGTTGAGAATTGGAGACATAGGATATGCAAAGTTTTTCTTTATGATTAGTTGTTAGCAAAAGATGAAATATATGCATTCATCTTGACATTTAATTGCTATTTTATTGATGGACTTTGAGAAATGTATTTCCTCCTTTATATTCAAAATGAGAAGGATGAAATAGTGCTCACTTATGATCGAAAGCTTATGCTACAGCTTGCAATTTGAATATTTCAAAAACAAAATTCAGTTGAAATGGTGATAAAAATCATATTATAGTAAGGGGGTTTTAGTTGTATTTTAATTCCATGCACATGTGAATGTAAATTTCGCGAAAATTGCTTGAAATAAGTATTAGATTCGTTGTTCAGCGGAAAAATTTTGTAATAAATCTACATTGTTCCATGTGGTAAACTGTGAATAAGTCTGTTTAAGTTGTTCCAATGTGACAAGGAAATATGTTTTAAATTAAGTACTCGTTCATATTGTTTCAATGGCGAAAGCTTTAATGATATAAATCTTTGTTGTTCCGGCGTGTAGAAAAAAATTAAATCGTTCACATTGTTTCAATGTGACGAAAACCTATAATATAAGTACTTATACACACCAACGCCGGAAAATATCTACAAATTAAGTACTTATGCCGCTCGTTATGCAGGAAATCTTATCTATGAAAACCCAAGCGCCTTTCTTGGCATGGCAATAACATTTTGTCTGGACCGCTGTCTTATGACACACCTACATGACGTCTTTCTTGGCGTGGTGAGAAGGCTAGTCTCTTGAAGTAGTCCCCTATGCGGGGATGACGGGAGGTTGTCGAAATTTTCAATGAACAAAGCTTACAAATAGCTTAAAGTTGACATAATCTGAGCTAGATATTTAGGCTTTAATGTGCATAAAAAATAAATTAATTAAAGTTCAAGCTATAAAATGAAGTTCGGGATGTTGAAAGATATCAACTCAAGTGAATCATTTATAAAACTTATGATAAATTGAATTTAAACAAGAGCAAAATTCTTAAGAGATGTGGTAGTTCATTGATGAACATAAATAAGACTCTTTATATGAACACCTAAGTAATACAACTTCTCTTTTGTATGAGAAGAGTTAGAAATGATTTAAAATATGACATACAATTTCATATAAAGTTTGATAACTCTTTTATAAGCACAACTAAGATTGGATAACTCATTAACAAGTATGGATGAAGTATCTTCATTAAGCATTGATGTAAAAGTGAATATTTGGCTTGAGACTTGTTCAAATATTCAAATGAATATAACTTTTTACATTGCCACTGAAAGCAATTTACAATTGAAATAAGTGATTTGCGACTTATGCAATTAAGTCTTTACACATATCATGAAATAACCTTACATGAGAATTTATAGCCTTAAGGTTCATGCTAAATGCTTAGTGAAATGATCTATTGTGCATATTCAAAGTGTTATTGCATTCCATTCAATTTGAATGTTTTTAATATGCAAGTGAGATGAATCTCATGTTTACTTTATGAAGCAATGTTTTTTTCTGCTTAACTATTTAATTCATGTAAATACTTAAAAGAATCAAATTCATGTTCTACAGAACAGATGCATGCTTGATTTATTGCAGAACATATACATGCTTGAATCACTATAAATATTTGGGAAAATCAAATCCGTGTTTCATTGAACAGATGATTACTTGACTCATGATAAGCAGTTGAAAGAGTCAACTTATGTCTTATAGAACAAACCTCTACTCGATCTATGACAAACATTTGAAAGTGTCAAATTCATATTTGATAGAACAGATTTACACTTAGTTTATGATATTAGGTATCAAAACTTATGCTTGTAATTTGACACATATGTCATGCCAAATATAATTATTTCAACTTAGACATTTTAATATCTGTCCAACATTTTAAAGAATAGATAATTGTATGTATGTTAAAGTATTCATTAAATCAAACACTTAGAAAAATATGTAAGTTATGTAGGAGATGAATAAACAGATACCTATAGTCATTCAAAATCAATTATTACTCACATGTGCCTCGACATGTGTGTTACAAATCTAAGCTCTGTATCTGAGGATGCTGCGTTGGTCGAACCCTAGTTGGTTCTTAGGACCGGGTTCGGGTTAACAAAACCTAAAAATCTGATGATGATATTAAAACATTTTTAATTTAATAAAATTTAAGAAGCTAATTCTGTCATATAATTGTAAAAGATAAATATATTGACATGATTTCTCAAGTTCAAACCTCAGAGGAAAGTCCTGATCGAACTGAAATGATACAGTAGTGAAAGACCATCCAAGATGGTAGGTGTTGATTGAATATTTCAACCGGAGGGGTTTTTATAATAAAAATTTATTTAATTCACAATGTTATATCATTATATGTTTAAATTAAATCGATTATAAAATGATCAAATGTTCAAATAAAAAAAAATAAATGAAATTAATTATTTAAATTTAAAGTTAAATCCATCCATCCTATTTGTTTGTGAAGGCCAAGAAAACTTTTCTACAAGCGATGTCAAATCAAATCGTAAATTTATTTTTTTTCAAATAATCCTAAGTCGGTAAAGACGTGACTCGTGTCCTCTGTCTATGTGATTTTGCCCAAATGACATCACATAGATGGCGGTTACGATCAAAGCTCTCTGACCGGGTGATTTGCCGTGATATGACATCACTAAAATCGTTCAATCGGCTTCATTATATTTCCCAATGGTTTTCTTTCTTGAGTACTATAGAATGTATTTGATTGGACAAAAGTCCATGTTATTGGTTGATTTATATTTATCCCTAGATAAACTATCCAGTCCACGGACACCTTGACGATGTAATTTATAGTTCTTTGGGTTCAGATAAGGATTCTTTGGTCGGGTTGACATTATCTCCTTTTGGTAAGTGGGAGGATCGATAGCGGGATGATGGAACCATGAGATCTTGATCGCGCGCGTCGTCGTTCCCCCAAAAGCTTTAAATTAAAATAATAAATCTCATAATATTCAAACTCCACTCACTGCTATTATATGCTCGCTATTTAACAATTCATCGTAATCGAAGTCTCTTTCAGATTGGGAGGTACTATAGGTGCTTACACATAGGAAACCTAACTAGATCTAAAGTTTTTTCGTAAAATGAGGCGAAATCTCAGGCGTGTCTTATCTACTATTCCATTTCGAAGTTTGACGACACTTTATCCACTTTCTTCATTCGGAGGTCATTGGTAATTTTTGAAAGATTATTTGTAAAGTAAATGCATGAAAACTATTTTTTTTGTTTGGTTAGATGCATGTAAATTAAATGTCTGTATTCTGAATACTTTATTATATGTAAAGTAATTACATAATTTTTTCACTATTTGAAGTATTAAATTAAAAAATTAAATATTTATTAAAATGCAAATAAATTATAAATAAAAATTTTCTACTTGATTAAAAAATGATCACTATATACTTATTTTGAAATAAAAACTTTTTAATGATTTATATATTAGAAGCATGTTAGAATAGAAATAAATTAAGCTCCTACCTCAATATGTAATCTTTAGTGGAGTTTAGGTTCAAGCTACTTAAAACTAATCAACTTAAGCTCGTTTCAACTATTTATAATCTTATGCTACAATCATCATTCTCTAAATTCACTGAAATATCAAGATTCACAACAAAATTTTAATTTGCATTTTTTATTTTGTCAACTTTCCTCTATTTTAATTATATCATACAAAAAAAGATGAAAATGTTCTAAGACATTACTTATTATTGTTATAAGTAAATAAAATTTAGATGTTATCTATGTACAAGGAGAGAAAGAGTTGAAACTTTTCTCATGACAAGAGAATGACTTTCCCACTCAACTTTATTGTAAATTAATCACTTTATACAATCTTAAACTCTATGACATCATTGATTGTAACTTATAACACAAATTATATGTAGATTGAATTTCATAAATTACATCATCAAAAGTATGTGAGAAGCATAACATAATATATTATATTAGAACTATTCTATAAGGCTAATTTTATCTATCCTTCATCAATCAAAGCCTCCTAATACAAGCGAGATATCATAATTACTATTAATAACTCAAATATTTGACTCCAAGCCATTTTAAAGTATGTATAAAGTCACAATTTTCTCATGCAATCATCTAAAATCATTGTGATAATTTTTATACATCCAATTGACGATCAAATAATTTCAAAAAATTTTAAAATAATTCATGACACCAATTTATTAAGGGCGCAGATAATTTTTTTATTGCATTGTCACTAAATACTTAATATATATATATATATATATATATATATATATATATATATATATATATATATATATATATATATATAATTAAACAAAAAACACACGAAGCTGTTGATATGAGTAGGCAGAAAAGAAAAAGAATTTATGAAAAGTGATCTCAAACATATTGTATAAATCTTGACGAGGATGTTACCGACATTACGCTGAAATAATAATCCAAACTCACCTCTGTAAGCAATTAGGCTCTATATTTACTTTCTAATACATTTGCATCATCACATGGGTTCAAGATTCAAAAATTCTATGGGTACTTCAAGTAAAGAAAAACATAGCATAAGAGTATAATAACAGAACCAAAGCTAAGCATCAAATGAGGCCAATCATCCTGCACAGTTAAGATCCCAATAAGCAAATGCATACAAGAGCTATAACAAGTGAGTTGGCCATGCTATCTTTTCAGGTAAGTTGGCCATGCTATGGAAGACTATAAAATCAAAAGCATTCTAACAATCTAGAAAGAGATGAAGTTTACAATGTCCTAAAACATTTCTTGTTGGTTCAACAGTATCAGAGTAAGAGGCCTTAGTTCTCTACAGATTTCTTCTGATCTGAAGTAAACATAAGAAAGTTAACATATTTTTAACATAAAAAAAAAGGATTAGCAAATGAGTAAAGAAGACATTAGGTTTTGGTTGTAAGTTCTCTGCAACTTATCATTTGGTCACATTTGTTTGTTTCTTTTGCAACCACCTCTAAGCAAACATGTTCAACCATTCATTTTTCACCAAATCAATTATTAAAATGCTCATTTGATGATATTAGCCTTGATTAATTTAGAATTTTGCTCGAAGTTATCTTAAACAAAAGTAAAAAGGGTTTTAAGGTCTAAGTAAGAGAGTCTTGGAGATATTATTTTATGGAGTTCAAAATTCTATGCGACCTATCGTATAAATGTTTATTTAAAGCTCAATTGCAATGAAAACAGTCTAAAATCCTGAAAAATATACCCAACAATGGTTTTTCGCACATATCTCACTCATTCCTAGTCCGAATTGGATGAGAAAGGTATCGTTGAAAAGCTAACGAATTTCTCTATAACTTTCATGTTGATTGTTTTTGCTAATTTCTTATGGATGTGCTACAATTTTCACGAACAATACATGTTAAAAGTTTGAAATCTTGAAAAAATATACCCTATGCTGGTTTTTTGCACATACTTCACTTGTTTTTTGTCCGAATTAGATGAAAAAGGTATCGTTGAAAAGCTAACGAATTTCTCTACAATTTTTATGTTGATCACTTTTGCTAATTTCGTATGGATGCGCTACAATTTTCACGAACAACACATGCTAAAAGTTTCAAATCCTGAAAAAATATACCCTACACTAGTTTTCACACATACCTCACTCGTTCCTAGTCCGAATTGGATGAAAAAGGTATCGTTGAGAAGCTAACGAATTTCTCTATAACTTTCATGTTGATCACTTTTGCTAATTTCCCACGGATGCGTTACAGTTTTCATGAGCAACACATGCTAAAAGTTTGAAATCCTAAAAAAATATACCCTACGCCAGTTTTTTGCACATACCTCACTCGTTTCTTGTTCGAATTAGATGAAAAAGATATCGTTTGAAAGCTAACGAATTTCTCAACAACTTTTATGTTGATTACTTTTGCTAATTTCCTACGGATGCGCTACGGCTTTCACGAACAACACATGCTAAAAGTTTCAAATCCTGAAAAAATATACCCTGTGCTAATTTTTTGCACATACCTCACTCATTCCTTGTCTGAATTAAAGATAGATGCTGATGATAAGAGTTTTCAATGAAATGATTCAAGCCAAAGTTGATTCGAGTGAGATTACATATGGAATTATGGCTATGGTTCATGTAGTGGCAAGATTATACATTGTTTTAGAGATGTATGTGAAAGCCATTGAGAAGATAAAAATTGATAATAACTCGTCTACATTGGATATCTTGCTCGTCTTGTATGGTTATATGAAGAAAGAACATGAGCTAGAGAGGACATGGAAGCTTGTAAGAGCCCTTCCACATGTAAAATCTAAAAGCTTTTTACTTGTGATCAAGGTGTTTGGAAAAATAAAATATAGATAGGGCAAAAGAGATATGGGAGGAGATGAAGGCAATGATGCCATTGAAGCAGACCAGTCAATACAATTCAATGGTTTCTGTATACTACAGGCATGGGCTCATAGGCAGAGCTTCAGACTTATTTGAAGAAATGAAAGCTAATGGATGCAAACCAAATGCTATAACTTATCGCCACCTCACGTTAGGTTGTTTAAAAGCTGGCTTGGTTAAGGAGGCTTTGAGGACTCTAGAGTTGGGGAAAGATGGGAAGTGAGCTCTCAGGCAAGGGGATCCACACCATGGCTTGAAACAACCTTTATGTTGATTGAAGCTTTTGCTGATAATGGTGACCTAATGAATGCCAAGAATATCACAATATTACAATAAACTTGTTCACAATTTAATTACTCAACACAATAGAAAAAAAAACAAACATCACCAATTTGATATATTCAACAAAATATCCTAATGCATTACATCCCAACATATGTAAGCATCACTTAGGCCTACATTCAACAAAAAAAAATTCAATTTTATAAGAAATAATTATTGCAAGAGATAATGATTAAAAGAAAAAATTGAACAACTATTACAAAATCTCAAAATACAAAATCATCTTTCTAATTTATTGTGCATCCATCCAGTCTTCGATTCTTTAGATCTTGAAAGAAATGATCGAATCATTGTAGGATTTTTTGATAAGTTCTTATAAATAATGTCATTCTCTTCATCAGAAAAATAAATACTAAAAAACTCTGTCATTAGTTCATTGAACATTCGTCTTTCTTTAAAATCTCGTGTAGAATTCTGAATTGCATTTACAATTTGAGCTACACTATCAGCCATCAAGACAATATAATCATGTATAAATTGACCACTATCATCTCTTTTAGTCTTCTTACGCTTAGCACATCCCTTTGATGATGAAGGCATTAACCTTTTTTTCTTTCCTGGAGATTCCTATGTAAGATCCACTTCAGGACAATCCGTGGGATGGGATGCATCTAGATATATCTCGATAAAACTTGAAGGCTCGTCATCACCTAAACTATGCTGAGTACCCAAAGAAGTTTCAGAAGTTCCTTCCTTTGCCCATTTTTATGTGGCATGACCTTCACCACAAACCTTCTCCAATTCATTGTAATTTTCAATTGAAATATTTAAAAAGCCAACATCTTTTGAAAAAGCTTGCAATGCAATAAGTAAAAAAGTATAATATATATTTCTTTACAATATTATTAGAGAGTATATATGCTACAAAAAATACTTAAATATTTGATGCATATTTCTCTTATCCCATTAATATCATTTTTTTATCTTCATCCCAAGACACACTTAATTGTCTCTTTTAATTTGCAAGAAACACCTTTGTAGACAGTATCTTTGAAGCTTTGAGTGCTTATCATATTTGCATCAACATACACATGATTTGTAAAAGCTCTAAAATCCATTCTAGTTTTGTACTCCAGACAAAATGTCTTATTTTACTTTTTACAATAGGTGGAAGGTTAGGAGGAAGAGAGTTCATTTAGCCTAATTAAATAATCATTGTATTGAAGCAAACATTAGTAGTTATCATGATTAGAAAATAATCTTATAAGAAAGTTATTTAAAGAAAAGACATTATTAAAAACAAATATTCTTATTCTTGCCATAAACAAATATTGGTATCATTCATAAAATATACTACCTGAATATATATATATTGATGATATATATATATTTTTTTTTTTATAATGTATATATTTGTTGATGATATATATATGTATATATATATCATAAAAAAATATACACAATTTGCAAAAAAAAAAAAAAATTATACTATGCACTAAAGAAATATGATTTACAAAAAGATAATAAATCTATCTTCACTAAAATATGGACTATTTGTTAAAAATGATGTTTTCTGTCATTCAAATTTCTAACTAATAATCAACTTCATTCATGCGACTTCACATTGCATTAGCTATTTGCTTTCTTTTGTTCAACCTCTCACCGTAATCGTCTATAACCCTCATGTCATATCTATTAATATGTGCTTTCTTAACCCACTCATCTTCTGCAAGAATGAAATCACCACTCCCCTCTGAAATGATCCAATTATGTACTATACAAGATGCAAGAATAATATCAACTTGTGTTTGTAATAGAAAATATGGGTCGCACTTGATAATTACAAATCGATTTTTTAAAGAACCAAAAGCACGTTCTACTGTAGTACGGAGTGATGAATGTCGAAAATTAAATAACTTCTTAGCATTGGTTGGCCTAATGCTAGTAAATTCTTTAAGATGATATCTTGTGACACGATATTGAGATATACAATCCTTCCTAGTAGAGTAACCACCATCCACTAGGTAATTCTTACCTACGAATAAGTGTAAAATATTATTCTTAAAATGTAAAATAATTATTGAAAGTGAGATTTATATTATAAACATTTTTTTACCCATGGAAACCAGCCGTTCTAAAGATTACAAGACAAGAAGTAGCGTCGTGTGTTGAGCCTCATCTAAAGGCATATGTAAACTTCAAATCAAAGTCTACTACTGCAAGCACATTTTGGGTGGGATAAGATTTTCTCCCTCTAAAAGCAGATTCATACTCTTTAAGAACCTTAGCTTTAGGGGTTCCATCAAGAGCTCCAATACAATCCTAAAATTAATTTGTTATATTAGTAAAAGCAATAAAAGATTTATATAAGATATCATTACCATACCTTGAAGAAAGGCATGAATCTATCATTTAATTGTATTTTATGTGGAGTTTTCAATGATGGAGGCTTTATCATCTCATGTCATAACTCTTTGATAGCATATAATACAACATTAAAGTACATACTTATAGTTTCTCCGGATCGTTGAAAGTTGAATCGAATAACTCGATTTTGCACACTATGCCCAACGTTGTGTAAAACTATAACATTCTGTTCTTTAATTTGCACATTAAGTGTGTCTACAAGTAAACCTCTTGTGCAAAATAAATTACATAATTTGAAAAAAAGAGTTTTTTTCATTCGAACCATATTCACACAGTCTGAATCGGATTCATGATACAATCTAGAAAGGTATTTTTCATGTTGAATATTTCGCTTAGGATTAATTTTTTGTTGATCTCTCCTCAGTGTATCTAATAAAACAAATATAATTGTGATTGCATCAACAATGCAAGCATGAATGACTGAAGCAAATTGATTTCCATTGATTTCTGCTTCATTTGAAAGCTCATCATAATCAGAGGACTATCCTTCACTATCTTCTGATGTCTCAGTCATTGAATTTCACACTAATATTGACTAAGTTGAGTCCTCAGAAAAATGTTTAGAAGAACGACGAAGCCACTAAATTAGTTGAAAAACAAAAGAATTACTAAAAAAACAAGAGAAGGGATAGGATATGAACAAAGCAGAGAATCATAATTTTTGTAATCATAGACATCTCAGTGAATAAAAAGTATGCTTGAATTAAAAATTTTTGATTGAATTTGTAGATATACATGAAGGGATCAAGAAATTCTAGTATTTTATTTAAGCTTCTTTGATAAGAATCTATATTTATATTTTTAATTTTTTTGTTTGCTTTGGAAGATTTAGGACTTCACTTTTCAATAAATTTGGGTGAATTAGCTTTTGGGAAAGAATATTTTCTTGCATTATTTATTTCACATCGTGAAATTTGTTTACAAACTTAATGTCTTCCCTAACAATCTACATATTATATATTAAATAATAGTACATAGCTAAATAAAATTATTATAGAAATTAGCAAGATAATTTCATGAAAAATAATACATAATCAAGCAAAAAAAATTTCATTGATTGCAACATTATCAAGATAATCTTGCAATTCAATTAATAAACTTATTTAAAACTAAAATTTTAATAACAATGAACCAAACAACCATTAAGTGCACCACCACCTCGTTAGAGTCAGGCAAGGACAGCTTAATCTTAATACAACTACAGCTAAGCATCAAATGAACATAAATTAAACTAGCATTTTTTTTCATTAATCTTGATATTAAACTACAGCTAATCATTACTATTCTTATCATTCAATCCATTCAACCTTTACCATAATTGTTCTTGCCAAATGTGAAAAATGACATGACAGCGTTTAGTTTGTAATCCTTAAAAAGCCTGTTTGTCTAATGATTTAACATCTACAAATTTAGGAGCCGGTGTAGCAAAACAACATTAGAAGTAAATAAGAAATTTCGCAAAGGTGCTGATTAGGCTCCGTCAAGGTTTAGGAAAATCAGAAGCAAATAAGAAAATTTAAAGAAAATTCTAAGGAAGATTTTGCACAACCATTTCTCAAATCTGTTAGTTTTTCATCAAGGTACAAATCAAAAATCAACAAACAATCTAGAAGAAAAATGAGAAAAAAATCTGGAAGTAAGATGAAATTGAAAAAGAAAAATACTCCGTTAAAATCGTATAAAATACCTTCAGTAGCTTTATCTAAGGAGTTGATTTCAGTTTTAGGGAAGGAGATGAAATGCTATTGACCTAAGACAAGAAGATCTACTCAGTCGATTGACTTGGAATCGCGAAAGAACCATCGAAGCCGTGAAGAATCACGGACGTATCTCTCGCGATCGTAGCTCCAGCGCTAGTGCAAGCTCCCTCGGTCGCGACTCCCTTGATTCTGACTCTCGCTCGCATCCCCCGTCGGTCTCGACTCTTGCTCGAGTCTCCCTCGGTCGCGACTCTTACAATCGCGGTCATGACTCACACTCGCAACCGAGACTCTCGCGGTCGCAGGTCGCACCTCTGGCGATCGTGATGGAGCCCGCGTTCGCAAGTGTGGGCTGCCGAATGTTTTCAGTCCTAGCTCTCAGCGACGCAGCTGTTGCGTACGAAGCATTCTCGATCTCAGCAGTTGTTGCTCAGCTCTTGCAGTCCTTGCCGCGACAGTTATCGCGGGAGACGAAGGGGTTCACGCGTGCATTGTCTCGTGATTTCTAATTTCGCTGAATTCAAAGGTATTTGAATTACACGGAGATTAGCTTATACGGAGAATTTCAAATACACGGTAATTTTACACGGCATTTACTTTGCAACACACCAAACACCAAATTATAAATTGCATGTATTTTATTTACATTACACTCCTTTTACTTTCAACCAAACAGCCCCTTAATGTATTTTCTCCTAGCATTTCATGCTTTCATGTGTGACATTGAATTTGGCCTTACCTTTACCTATAATCTCCTTTTTCCTTAGATCAAAATGATGGTAGATATTGGGCATTATGAAATAGAAAAATAAACTTGGATGTATATTGTCTGTGGCCTCTAAATAATTTTGGATGTATATTGTTCGGATGTATATTGGATGTATATCGTGGATGTATTTTTGATGTATATTGGCCTCTAAATAATTTTGGATGTATTTTACACCACACTGGAGGTTCTTCTTTATTAGGTAGTCTCATATATAATGGTTTCATGATTCTTCTTAATACTTCACCCTTGTAAATATATAATGCCACCCACCCTACTTGCAACTTGAAATGAACTGACCTTTTTAAAGGTTATTGCTTTACATGGTTCGCTGAAATCTTGAAGTTCTGCTGATAGGTATGCAACTCTCTGTATTCGTGAGAATCCTGGTTGCCTTTTCATTGCCACCAATCGTGATGCTGTTGGTCATCTCACAGAACTACAGGAATGGCCAGGTTCTTCTTGGATTTTTTTAAAAAAAAATATTTTAAATGAGTTTTCAGCTTCATGTTATTACTTTGTTTAGGATTGTAGGTGCAGGATGTATGGTTGCTGCTGTATGTGGATCAGTGCAAAAGGAACCAGTTGTTGTTGGAAAGCCATCTGCATTTCTGATGGACTTTTTATTGGAGAGGTATGAAATACACTATAACTGGAAATAACTTCTGGCCAGTGCTTAAATTATTTGTGGCACTAATTGTTGGTGTTTATAGTTTCTTAAAAGTATGAGCTTCATGCTTTGGGTCACACAGTACGTGATTGTTTTTAAAAAGTAGTCTACAAATTTAATATGCCTGCTTCAATAAGTTGATTATGATGAGATATTGTTCATCTGGTTTTCCAGTATAGGCAGTTGCTTTACTCATTTTAATTTGTAATATAAAAATTAGTCTTTTTTGGCGTCATTTTGGTGTGCAGTTGTTGTGTTGGGGCGTGTGGCTTCCATGGAGAAGTGTCCTGCACTAGGATTGGACTTGTTCCTTCAGTTTTAAGTCCTACACTTTTCCTTCTGAACTGGTTTTGGGTGTCAGTATGCAGTGATGAGCTGATAATATTTTGGCTTTATCATTTTCATACTTTGGTTATAGAGATTCATATTCTTCATAGATAAATTTTCTCAGTTTTTCTAAGTTCTGGGCTTTAAGTTATATTTTCATAGAGAAGCATGCTGCCAATATGCAACATTGTGGGTTAGCAAGGTCTGCAGCATATTTTATGCCGAAGCTTTTGATTAAGTTTTGCTGCTTCATTTAAGAAAAGTTGATCTAAATTCATTATGTAGCGATTCTCTTCAAGAAATTTTTGATTGCTTAGGATCTGTTTGGGATCAATTTTATTTTTAAAAAATATATTTATTTAATATATATTTTAAAGCATTTTTATATTTTATTTTTGAAAACAAATCACATTGCTTTTAAAATCACTCAAAACAGTTTTGCACATATTGAGTATATTTTTTTTAAATAACTGTTACCACCAAACATGTTTTATTTCAAATCAAAAACATAAAAAAATAAAATAAAGACAAAAAAATAGAAAATAAAAAATAAAAGTGATCCTAAGCGGCCCTTTAGTATATATAACGGATAATTTTTACACAATCTACGAAGGATGTGCAGTTGTAAAATACCTGCAATCTAACCTGTTCCAGTGTTGCATTCTGTCAGATTCATAATTTTGTGCTATACTGAGCAACAATAAGAGAAACTTTTGTTTACATTTTAATGACCAACAGGTATAAGATTAATACTTCCAAGATGTGCATGGTTGGAGATAGGCTCGACACAGATATACTCTTTGGAAAAAATGCTGGTTGCAAGACTTTGCTCGTCCTTTCAGGTCGGTAAACATGTTCTGTCTATTAATAAATAATATTTTCTTAATCCAATTTAGGAATAAATAAATAAATAATAATAACAACTAATCTTTCCTCCATTGCAATCGATTTTGCAGGTGTGACAACCTTATCAGATCTCAAGGATTCATCCAACAGTATCTATCCAGATTATTATGCAAGTAATTTATCTGATCTTGTTTTTTTATCAAGAAAATAGCAGCAGTTAGTTTTCTTGATAAAGATTCTATATATGGAAGCTTTCTTATAATTCTTGAAAATAAAGATGCGTTCTATCATCGTCCCAACTATTTGTAAGTCAGCTTAGTTGCAGCTAATTTAATTTGAAATGGAAAATCTGCAGTCTTTATTCCACATTGTAATCTGATCCGACAGTCCGACTCGAGCTCGAAGCTTGTTTTAAGCTCGTCTTACGACCCCATTACTGAGTCTAGTTCTAGCTGACTTGACTCACTTACATAGGAAATTTGATATTCTAAATTTATTTGGGAGATTAACATGCATAGCATATAATTATTATAAATTTATATATCTAATATTTAAAATTTGATATTTATAAATGTAATATTTCATTCGATCGTTCGCTTTATTTAGCTTGAAATAAAAAATTATCTTATATTGATCCGGTTCAAATCCTTTACGTACAAATTTTTTGGATTATTATATTTTGAGTTATTTCAAGTTAATACGAGTCATTTTGAATAATTAGAGCTGAACGCAAACACTGAAATATCGAGTTCTTTTTAACACGAGCCGAATACAAAAAAAATAATTTTCAAATGATCAGAACACGAATAAAGGTTTAGCTCGGCTCATTTACACCCTTACAGACTGGTGGGTACTAAATTGGAAGCGAAATTAAGTGTTTATGATCAAATAAGAGAGTGAATTGTGACTCCCTAGAATTCAAAAACTATTGTGGCACTCACCATATTTATAATGATTTTAAGTATTATAACAATAGAAGATCTATGGTTGAAATAAATGGATGTCAAAATAGTTTTCTCCCATAATGGATTAGAGGAAGCTCAGGATGGCATATATATATATATATATATATATATATATATGTATATATATATATATATATATGTATATATATATATATATATATGTATATATATATATATATATATGTATATATATATATATATATGTATATATATATATATATATATATATATATATATATATGTATATATATATATATGTATATATATATATATATATATATATATATGGAGTAGCCCAAAACCTTCCTTCAATGAGGGAAAAAATAATAATAATAAGTGGTAGAAGTATATCAAAAGAATTTATCATTTAGACAATTAATGTGTGACCTACAAATTTTTTTATTTTTTATTTTCAAAAGTCAAATTGTAGCTTTTTTGATGTCATCATAAGGAGCCAGGTAAAGTTGAAAAATATAAATTTCTCATCACAGATTCTTCAAAATACAAGTAAAATATTATCGCCTTAAATAAAATTACGATGTAATGTGACACTGCACTGCTGCATCAAACGCACCCTTAATCTTTGTAGTATATAATTGCATTCTTTTTCAATCATTTCATAGAGAAAAATATGTATTCATTCTCATCATCAATTCAAATCATACGAAGAAAATCATTGATGTGCTCCACTTTTAAATCTTACTAGCACAATTGATCAATATATGGCTCTAGATATGATATATGATATAAGTGATTTATCTAAATTTCAATATGATATATGATATATTAGTTCTCTCACCATTATTTTAAATAATATTTTTACATAATTAACATATAAACTTCAATATTTATATACATTGCACAAAACGTCGAAATTAAATAAATATAACATCTCATATTACAATCTTGTCACAACGTCACAACGCTTCTTGTCTGGTCATAGTACACAATTGTTATATATTTACATATATAATACTCAATTATAAATATTTACATATATAATACTTAAATTTTTATTATTATAATAAAAATAATATTTTTCTTAATTTTTTAAAATAAAATTCATCGTTTAAAGCTTAGAAAATGTGTTATATTTATAGATATCAAATTTTAGGTGTTAGATATGTAAATGCATAAGAATTGTGTATAACAATAACAATAATAAGCCTTCATTACAGTAAGTGGGGTCGGCTACAGAAATCCTTAAATGCATAAGAATTGTGTGTTGTATGTAAATTTTCCTTTTTTTTTTTGCTTAAAATTTTCCTTACTTTCCTAAGACGAGTTTTGTTGTTTTCGTAATAACTCAATACTTATCATATTTTAAAAATGTGGATCATGAGATAGAATATACAAGAATAAATCCCATCAATTAATTACTAATAAATGCCGTCAAATATAATCTAAATAACGCCAAACAACTATTTATTTTAATTGTGAGCTTTTTTAAAGATTTCATATATTTAAAATTATATTTATCTTTTCATGCAATCAAATATATAATTAATAAATTTCTTTATGCATATGATATTAAATTTATTGAAATCATTTATCTCTAAATTTAAATGAAATTAACAAGTTAGAATAATTTTGAATTAATTTTAAAGATAATAATATGTGAAGCATAGACACTGATATTTAGATATAGACACGATCACATATAATTAAAAAAAAAAAATAATACTCCTTAAACATGATCTCATAAAATATATAATATCTATTATTTTCTACTAATGATATCGCATAATGATATTATAAGAGAAATTTTATAATGATAAAGAAACTTAAAAATTTACAACTTTAACTTTAAATTTAAAGAAAGCATAAACAATAAGAATGAGAAGTTATAGTCTACAATTAAACCCTAAATGTCAATAAATAGTTTTAACAAATTTAATTTAGAAGGCAATACAAATTATGTGCTATATATATAATTTTTTTTAATAAAAAAATGGAATTATGAATCCTTCTAATCAACATTAGTAGTTATAATTAATTCAAATGCAGTACCTAACGAGCTGCTTAGAATCAATTTCACTTTTTATTTTATTTTACTTTAATTATGATTTAATTTAAAATAATATAGTTTATTTAAAAAAGAAAAATTAAAACAGAAACGAAATTGATCCCAAATAAATCCCTAAACAAATAAAAAGATTCGAAAACGAAACTGGAAGAGGGAAAAGGCGGCGGTTAGTGAAAGGGAACAGCTTCCAACTCCCTTTCGACTTAAACAAAGCCAAATGCTGTTCAGAGAAACAGCAGCTCCATTAAGAGCCGTTTCATCTCTCCCATTTAATCTTGAGCCCTAAAACGCCTCACAAATCAACTCCAAAGGCCTCATCTCAGCTATAAAATGAGCAGATCTCTCCGCCATGTTTATCACATCCTCGGAAGATGGAGCCCGTGACAGTAGCGGCCATCGCCGGCGGAATTGCCGGTCAGATCGGCATTGTCGTCATCTGGTGCCGGCCTATCGTCTCCTTCGTCCACCGCCTCGTCGATTGTCTCCGACACCCAAGGCCTCCCCCGCCAAGGGCAATTACAGCTCCATGGCACGCACACCAAAGCTAGATGCTGAAGAAGAAACTGCCCTCTCTTAATTCTGCTTCTAGTGTTCATCTTATATGTAAACTAAGTTTCATCCAAACTTATGTTAAGTCAGTTCATCCGTTAAATCCCTTATTGTTTCCATATCCCTGATGGAATGAACAAAAAAAATGAATTTTATTTCTGCTTTTAATGCATTTCTTATGAAGGTGCAGAAAATCAGCAAAAGTTATATAACATATATATATATATATATATATATATTCTTTTAAATTCCAATTCTGTTCGACTACAGCTTTTTTGTTGTACAAATGAGAAAGATACTCGGCAAATGTCTATGGATCTAAATATTCTATCGCAATAAAGAAGTAAAAAAAAAAATACCATTGCTTGTTCCATCCCTGTCTACTGAAGTATAGTAGTACAGTAACTGGAGAGAATAGCTGGTTGGTTATTTAGACATTGGCACGCACAAAAAAGCTGTAGTCCTGATCAGAGAAGAGAGCCTGATCTGATCATCACCTTCGGTTCCTATAATAGAAAAAAGCGCCAGCAACTGAAGCAATGGCCGCAACGACGGCGAGGGCGGCATAGGCGTCTCGCTCCGGTTGCTTGAACCATTTCGATATTGTACAGTGCTTCTTTTTACCGTTACTGCTGCTAGGGTTTCTGTCCTTGACATTATCTGTGTGATTGGCGTCTGGTTTAGCCCTAATTGAAGCATCCTGGCAGCAGCTGAGGTTACCGTTGCCTTGACAACAGCCTGCTGCTCTATCCTCCCCATTTGCGATATTTGGCCGGCGCCTAATGCTCTGAGCTTTTCTTTGTTCCTCTACTGATAGACCCATCTGGCCTCTGAATAGTTACTTGGGAGGATGAAATTGCTCAATGTATTAAAACAAATTGAATTCCAAACATTTAGGACTAATTGTATGCAAACACCATTAAAGAAGAGAAAACAACAAGAGCTTAGGAGATAAACTCGAGAAAAAAAAATTAGCACTACTTTGCATCCAAAAAATTCATCAATTTTTCAAAGCGGTATGAGCATCTAATAATTTCAGTGATCTTTGAGTTTCTCATCAATTGTAATAAAATATTCTCTCATTGGTAGCGATGATCATAAATCATAGCAGTATGAAGATGAAGTTATGCAGAAATATTAAATATTGCATAACCAAAAAGCAGAAAGAAAAGAACATAAATACTTTTTTACCAGCACATCAAACAAACTAAATAATTTTCATTGCATCATAAACCAAAAGTCATAAATAAGATATTTCTTCCTTTTATGATTTTCAAAATCTTCTATCACAGAACAATTTATTAAGGTGTTGGATTATATTTATAAACTTCACAACCACTTCATCACTAAAATGTGAAAATTTCTTAGGGCATTTACATATATACCACAAAATGTTTACATGTAAACTCTCTACTGCACTTTTGGGCAATATATTTACATCATACATCATACTTAAGATACTCAAGCTTTTGAAAAGCAAAGCAACTAAAAGCAATACCAAGAGAAGCCTACATAACTAAAGAATATGAAGGTAAAGAGAGATTGGCATATACAAATGACCATGCTTCTGACTTAAAAGAAACGGTTCACTATATTTTATCAAACAAATTACAGGAAATTCAATAAAATAAATAGAAAAATAACATAGATTTTATCAAAATATTTGGCTATCTAGTTAGCATTCTATCTATGAACTATGAAGCAACACTTAGCATTTGAATCTACACTTATATTCATCACATTAAATTATTATGTAAAACAAATGATCAAATGTAATGAACCTTTGCAAACAATTGCTTGCTTATAGTTCAATCAGAGGAAAACAATACAACTCCTGTGAAATTCAATTGCAATTGGCTTGGGTTCAAATGAGTTTTGGTTCATTTGAACATTTCAAGTCAAAAGGGTTAAGTTGGGTTTGACTTGGGTTGATTTTAGTTTGGCACGATGATTGTTGATTTCATATTTATTTGTGAATATTATTGAAGGTATGATTGATTCATGAGAAAATCAATTGAATTTGGGTTTTCGAATGAAGGAATTTGGCTAAGTTCGTGGAGTTGGGTCATGTGGCTTAAGTTCAGATTTTGATTTGGTTTGATTTAGTTTTGATGATTTAAATGTATATTTCATTTAAATTTGGGAAGATGATTGAAAATATGATTTATTTGTGAGAAGACTACTAGCACAATATATAGAACATGAAAGAGGGGTTTTAATTTTTCATGTTAAAAAAAAAAGGATCCAAATAAATACGTTACTTTGAAAGACAAGTAAAACAAACATGAGTACCTCCATAGGTGATCTATAATCTCCCCTCTCCCAATGTGCTGCTCAAGTAGCACGGGAACATCATCTGGACTAACATATCCATACCTATACAAGACAAAACCAGATAGACTAATCAATTTGGTGCAGATTATAATAAATATATGTATTATTCCCTAAGAAAAAAGTAAATTTTCACGAACAGTGCTAAGAGAATAAATTGCCTATATACTTTGACTGCTCATATTTTTATCTATTTTGCAACCTTAATTTTCATTTACATATATGAATAGCAATCGTTTTATAATGTGATTCTTACTAAAATCACATCTAGGGATGATGCGTGTGCTATAGTAGAAGTGTTGTTTTATATATATATATAGACACATACACACCAATCTCAAGTAATATCAATGGCATATGCTAAATAAGCTGTGACAAACTCACCAGTTCCCAGACACCTCTCCAGTTTTGCTTTGACTAAATATGATGACATTTCCAGCATATTTATGGCCTCCAATGTGCGAGCAAGGACTAACAAACACTTGACCTTCAAGACCACGTAAAGATATCTCCTCCTCAAACTTTTCAATAAGAACAGGACCACAAACACCGCACCTTCGATCCCGGCTACCATGGGCGCAAACAAAAACATATGAACCTGTCAATGTCTCAACTGCTCCAGGGAGCCATTCAGTGTCCTTCACAAGCACTAAATCAACGAATTTATCTAAATCAACCTCTGTCAATCTCCTGCAATCAACAGTGGAATTTAATACGGCTCTTGCTTATACAGAAAATACACAAATATACATAGAATGTATGATAAAATAATTGATTGCAATTGATTATCTAACCGATATCCAATCCTGTCAGGAAATATCAAAATATCTCCCTCTGATGTATCAGTACTATCTGTTGCTCCACATATTGTTAAACGAGTCTGTTGAAAAAAATGGTAGCATTAGTATGACCCAATTCTAGGAAAATAGCACTTTGATGAAATAGTTTAGTTTTGCTGATTTCAGGAAAGGAAATACTCATTCATTGTTTAAAAAAGAGCAAACCCAATAAGATTACAAAGAAAAAAAATGCCATCTAGAGTGAAATCCATTTGTTTGTCTATCAAGAAGAAGTCGAGCGGCTTCAAAATATAATTTCTTATTCCGTGGTGATCTATACATTACCACCAAATGTACAAGCAATTACTTGTAAACAAATTGTATTGCTCGGTTAAAATTATTAAGACATTAACGACATGGATGCTGATTAATTATCCAGCAAGAAACATCTACAGACTGTTGAAAAAAGAAATAACTTGGCATCCAAAGCTTACCAGTGCAGGGCCATCCATGCTTGTCCAGAACAAATGCCGAAGTTACTAGGTAACAAAACATGATGTCCTTTTGGTCGGCAGAACACCAGGACATAAGAGTGATTTAAGAAAATATTGCATGGAGCAAATTGCTCATCATATTTGCAAACTTAATATAAACAACAACAACAACAACAAGCCTTAATCCCACTAAGTAGGGTCGGCGACGGCTACATGAATCTTTCGTCTCCATTATATCCTATTATGTGTCAAATTCTCATTTAATTCAAGTATATTGAGATCATTTTTTATACATCTTAACCAAATCTTTTTAGGTCTACCTCTACCGGTTCATGAAGGATCAAACAAAAAAAAAATTCAGTTCATGAAGGATCAAACAAATTGCAACCTCTGCCAGTTCAGTACTATCAGAGAAACTTGTTCATACCACGTTAATATTATTATTCTATCCTCACTCACGTACACTCGTACAAATACGTGCTTGCACGTGGCACGTGCACATACACAGATACGCACACAAACATGCATTAAGGTAGAAAGAGAGAGAGAGAGAGTGAACAAGTTGAAGCAGTGTCATCCATATCCAACGCTTATATTGGCATACCATGATAAAGCACAAAACTTGAGTACTTAAGACATGAATAAGAGATAGAGTGAAAAATGAGATGAGAAACAAAAATAAAATTGATTTCACTGAATGATATAGTTTGGTATAATTTGTCCGATGCATGTCTACAATGCGACCTAGAGGAGTCTTTCAGGAAATTGTTGAAATTTTTCTTAGAAAAATAAGAATTGGCAAACCGCATGACGTCTTTCAGAGGAAGATGATGTGTTGAAATCTCCAACTATTCAAAATAAATGCCATAGTCATAAGAGTTGGCACTTCATAGGTTATAGAATGGTATTCAACTGTACCCTTGACCAGCTATTTACGTATAGAGAAAAGATTGTTGAAATTTTTCTTAGAAAAATAAGAATTGGCAAACCGCATGGCATCTTTCAGAGGAAGATGATGTGTTGAAATCTCCAACTATTCAAAATAAATGCCATAGTCATAAGAGTTGGCACTTCATAGGTTCTAGAATGGTATTCAACTGTACCCTTGACCAACTATTTACGTATAGAGAAAAGAATGTTGAAATTTTTCTTAGAAAAATAAGAATTGGCAACCGCATGCCATTCGATGATGTGTTGAAATCTCCAACTATTCAAAATAAATGCCCCATAGTCATAAGAGTTGGCACTTCATAGGTTCTAGAATGGTATTCAACTGTACCCTTGACCAGCTATTTACGTATAGAGAAAAGATTGTTGAAATTTTTCTTAGAAAAATAAGAATTGGCAAACCGCATGGCGCCATTCAGAGGAAGATGATGTGTTGAAATCTCCAACTATTCAAAATAAATGCCATAGTCATAAGAGTTGGCATTTCATTTCCAACTATTCAAAATAAATGCCATAGTCATAAGAGTTGGCATTTCATGGTTCTAGAATGGTATTCAACTGTACCCTGACCGCCTATATTACGATAGAAAATAGTTGAGTATTTTTCATGCAAAGATAGTCGACAGAAGTCCAAAAACCAACGGTAAAGCAAAGAAAAAAAAAAGAGTATTACCGGGTTGACATTTAATCACGTTTAACTTCATTTAAAAAGTTCCATTTCACAATATTTTCTTAATGTTTTTCATTTGTAAGAAAACAGAGATTTTTCTGATAGTGTGTTCTTAAAAACTTAAAAATATGGTACAATAGTCTCATATGGATTCAAACTGGTATAAAGTACAGTCCAACAAACAAATTAAACAAAAAAAAAAAAAAACCAATTGATTCCAATAAAAGTATTCAAATAATAACAAGTGGATGTGAAAATGTTAACAGAATTATTTTTATAAAAGTGTTATGTCTAACAGTAATATCTCTGAAAGTATTATTTGCCAATTCAAAGAATAATTTTTCGGATAACCTATTCATTGTCCAAATAAGAAATTTATTGTTAATTCAAGATATCATCTGCTTAATTGTAATTCATATGCAGAAGCTATTTCAAATGATACATAAGACAGTATTTGACATCAACATAATAATCACTTTTCATACATTGTGATAGCACTATGATGGCTTAATTATATGCTGCAACTACGTTCTTATTTAATTAATAAAGTGACTAAAATAACTAAAATAATTTATCTTAAGTTCTTAACCATATTTCTATAATTTAACAAGTTTTGTAGAATCAGAGTTACAGGTTCATAAAATTACGAAGTATTTTAACACTTTCCACATCTTTTTTTTCATTTTCACTCCAACTTTTCTGAAAAAAACAAGTTAAAGTATTTTGATGGAAAACACCGTTGACATGTTCAAAGTTTATGTTTCAAATACACACGTACCTATATAGTTAAAATATGTAGTTAGAACATTTTCTATCATTATTTACTGCTTACCATTTGATAAATATTTTAGATGTAAATAGATCATAATAATATTACCTTAATTTTTTAAATCTTAGTAGCATGTGAATAAAATATGCGAAATATTTATCATATATGTATGAGGTTGGTTTCTCTATTGCAATCAAGGCATGGTTCATATAATAATGATTTATAGCTTTCTAGAATTGCTTTTTCATTTACTGGATTCTTTGCCTAATTCAAAGCTAAATTTTATGTCCTCTTATAAATTTTAAGGCTTTAATGTAAAACAAGTAATCTAATTCCTTAAAACTTGCATCAGGATTAAAAAAAAAAAGCTTAGTAATACAACTAATTAATCATTTATGATTCTGCGATTGTCTAGATTAATATTATTAATTTCTCCGAATCAAATCAGCTCACAAATCCAATTTACATCCCTTAAACCCAGTAATCTTTTTATTTGGTAATCAAAATGATTTCATTAGTATATTTTTTTTAAACAGTTTGTGCTAAACAACACACCCATCATTCTATTAATTACGTTTAAATACCAAATCGAGCAAATAACTTTCAAACAGTTTTCCAGGATTCAGCCAAATTTAATATCTATAACCCTAAACAATTGTAAGGATTGAACACTTCCGGAAGTTGATAAATATGGATTTACAGAATTTAATAAATCCTCTTGTTGCAAAACAGCCCGTAGTATTGCATTACATTGCACAATACAGGCATTTCGTCAAAATTTTCACACAAATGATCAGCATCGGAGCTCAATGTTCAGCATACATTTCAAACCAAAGAAACTGCTCACCTTTTTCTTCATATCGTCCTTCCGAGCCTTCACCGCGGCAGCTAGGAGCCGCGGTAGACGGTCAGACTCGGACGCCTCAACGTTAGGCGGCCAAAACTCGGGCGACTTGTAACGCAAGAACACATGCCGATCGTACAACTGAACCGTCCCCACAAGCGAATCCCTCCCGAACTCCGCTCTCCCGAATCCGAACTTTTTCGCCAACTCTCCTTCGCCGAAGGAGTCCGATACGGAGGAGGTGAGCGGGATCTCCTTTCCGGGGTCAGCGGCGACCGATGAAGCTTCGGTGGCGTCGATCGGAGAGGAGAAAGAAGTGGTTTCCATGGATGTGGGGAAGAAGGAGGAGAATACGAGGCTTCGTAGGGTCGTATTCGATCGGAAGTGGAAGAGAGCCAAGGAGACGGAAGTGGCTGCCGCTGCATGCGACAATGTAAGTGCGAGGGGAAGGAGGGACGGACTTGGAAGGAGTTTTTATTCCGCGACAAGAAAAATTAGAGAGACGTTTAGACCGGGAACACTTATTACGTGTAAACCAAATAACATTATTTAATGCACAATTGTTGAGTCAAAAATATATAAATAAAAATCTGAACTGAGTATTTTAAAATTATTAAATTTAAATTTATTTTGAATAAATATAATGTATTAAAAAATTAACATTACATGCATCTTAAAAGTAAATAATTTTAATATTTAATTGTTTAGAAAAACTAATATTTATTTTGATTAAAAAATTGAATAAAATATAAAAAAGTTGTTTTTTAAAAAATTTAATTTAGTGCATATTAGATTATTTGAAAGTAAAAAAATATTTTAGAAATAATAATTTTAAATCTGTCATTTAATAGAATGTAAATTAATATGAGTTTTAAATTCAATAAATATTTTTTTTGTTTGTTTAATAAATGATGTTTTTTCTTTCACATTTAAATCAACAAAATTGAAATTGATCACTGGTTGAAAAAAAAAATTATGATTTTTTTAAAGTTTATTTGTGTTTGACTCACTCAAAATATTTATCTATGTTCTTATTAATAATAAATCAAACTCAAGCTTCATAGTGAGACAAACACTAATTGTTTGTAAACTGTTAATTTTTCAACAACACTAGTTAAAATGGGATAAATTAGCTAATTGCTTAACTTTCCAAGAATTAAGGAATCAATTTTTGTGATGTCTACAGTGCATTATGAGTTTTATATATTTATTTATTTATTATTTTTTATTTTTTACTAGCTTAAAGTATGTGTTCATTATTTAAAGATTTTGATATTGATCATACTTAATCTATATATGAAATAGCTAAATGGACCTTAAGTTTAATTGCATATAATCTTAGAGCTTGATGTTGATAACATGTTGAATTATCATATCATGGCATCTCTAAGTACTCCATATTCTAAGCAATGATTGTTGGTTAAGTGTTAACACATAGAGAACCTTACAAGTCATTAAATTACATAAAAATAGATTTATTATAATCATTTATCAAATTAAATAATGAGATATACATAGTTGTATATGTAACATCTCTCTCTCTCTCTCTCTCTCTCTCTCTCTCTCTCTCTCTCCAATTGTAAAATAGGAATGCATTCCTCTACAACAATAATTTACATCTCTCTCCAACATCTAAGAAAAAACCATTTCACGTGGAGGGATTAAGCAAGTTAAGGGGGGCCGACATCAAAATATTTCTCAAGCATTTTTGGATTCACGACATAAATGAATGTTGGTGAAGTGTTAAAAGGTAGAAATGCTTACAGGTCATTAAATTATATCACAATAGATTTATTATTATCAAATTAAATAATGAGATACATATAATTGTACACATAATCTCTCTCTCTCTCTCTCTCTTTCTCTCTCTCTCTCTCTCTCTCTCTCTCTCTCTTACACATACACATAGACAAACACACCTTAAAATAGGAATGCATCCCTCTCCAACATCTATACTCTAAAATTTTCATGGCTATTTCATAAGCTAAAAGATTTATTCTTTTATCATATCCTTACAGGACTACACTAATCAAAATCTTTTTTGGCTAAGTGAACTGGCATAACTACATGATGCCCTCATCCAATATGGCTATATAGATGTAATTTTATTATGTTAATATGGGCTCCGAAAATTCGCCACCGACTCTTGATGAAATGAGTTTGATTTAAAATTGGTTAAATTTTTAAAAGGCAGATGGAATATTAAATAAGACACTACCCAGAGATTTCACCCTCATTTTGTAAGAACTTTAGATCTAGTTCCATGTTTCTTATAAGCGCAAACACTTATAGTTAATTACCACTCCCAATGTTAAGAGAGGATGTTCGATTAAGGCTAGTCGTTAGATCGCTAAATGCGTAGCGTATAGTAGTAGTAAGTGGAGTTTAACTTAAAGCGGATGGTTGGGGAACGATGATGCGCCCAATCAAGATCCCATGGTTTCGTCATCCCGGGCTATCGTGGTCGTTAGTTTACTTAGTCAGAGGAGATTGTCGACCCAACCTGACCGAATGATCCTTGTCAGCCATAGGTTGTGTCGTCCAAGGGAACTTTGTAGATCTAGGGTGGTGTTTGTTTAAGGGGACAATCCACCTTAGTTGATAGATGATTTTTTTTCCCTATCAAGTGCACCCTATAGTTCACATCTTAAAGGGCAAAACCATTTAGGAGCATATGGGCTGTAGTCATGATCATAATATAATGGTTTACACAACCACCGATTAGAGGACTTTGATCAGAATCGATCATATGTGGAGCTTATCCAAATCACACCTGATAGGTCGCCACATAATCGGTATTGAGATCAGAGCAACATATTGTGTACTTGACTTGACATTGGCTCCTTTAAGAGCTAGAGTTTTCTTAATTTATCACTTTCAACAAACAATTGCGGAAAGTGTGTTGAGTAGTGTTTGGTTTAAGTCTTTAAAGATTGAATTTCATTTAGACATTTATAGCTTAATGAAATTAAATTTCACATTTATATTTATACTTAATTTGAGTTAATTTGATGAAATTGTAATCACATTTTGATGAAAGTATATAAGTCTGCTTGCTCATTTAGTTTTTTATTTTAGATCTTGTCAACTCTATTAATTTCATAATAGAGAATCATATCTAGATTTATATTTTGAGGATTTTCAATTTGAGAATATTGAATATAAATATCTTAGATATTTTTATAATGATGACCCCTCCGCTTGATATCTTCAATCAAATTAGTCATTATTGGGGTATTAACAGATGATCACTTTACTATCATATGACAGAATTAGCTTCTCAGAGATCCTATAGAGTTGAGAAAGTTATAACAATATCATTAGGTTTTGTTAACTCGGACCCAGTCCTAAGACCCCATCGCGAATCAACTCATGTAGCATCCTCAGACACTAGATTTATGCATTCAACATAGTTTTGGGGCCCATGCGGGTAATTCATTTAACATATTCAACATCATGTATTGCAAGGAATCACATACACATTCTTCAACAGACTATAATGTTCTTTTCAAACTTCATTTAAGTTCTTATAATTCATTCGATGAATCATAAAGTGGTTGTGTCATCCATTAAAAGATCATACTTTGTACTCATTAGTAAGTCATCAAGTCAAGCTCTCATCTTACAGACCACTTATAGGATATAATGTCAATTTATTTTGTAGTTTATTTCCATTTAGCCTTGCTTGAAATTGAGCTTTCAGATTTAATCAATTTTTATTGAGATTATCTACAAGCCAAATTTGGCTTTACATTTTAAGTTATACTTCATTCTATTATAAACTTCTAATAACCTAATTATGCACTTGATTAGATTTGTCTTTATATTGCACTGAGATGAGAGGTTTGCAAAGTCATATTCACGCTCACTCAATACATCTCTTAAGCTCATTCAATTATGAATCTTATGAATGTTCTTTGTCTTCAAGCTTTATGGTCTAAAACTCAATTTGAGGTCATCATTAACTTTCAAATTTGTCTCAAGTCTATTTTATTTATAGTATAAGATTCAATTCTATATAAATTTAAGTTTAGGAAACTTGAATAGTGGTATTTATTTTGATTGAGTTTTATTTCAAGTATAAATTTTAGGATAAAATTTTGACAGTATTTCGATAACATCCTAACATTGTCCTCGTATAAGGGGATACATTGGGTATGTTGGGCATGCCTACCATGCCAAGAAAGGCATCTATGGGTGGTGTAAATATCACGACCGAATGCATCATCCCACCATGCCAAGAAAGACATGTATGGGTCTCTGAAGCTCCTGTATGAAACACGAATTTCTCCGCCACATCATGAAAGGCGTGTACGGGTACTTATATACCTGCAATGTCAGTTTAAATATCAATTTTATATTTATGGCTAACTTCATTTTGAGCTGTCTAGGCCTCTCTTCAATGAGAAAATTCGGCAGCATTTTGACAGCATCCTAGAGTCGTCCCCGCATAGGAGGATGCTTCGGGTATGCTGGGTTTGTCCATCATGCCAAAAAAGGCATGTATGGGGCTCTGAAGTACCTGCATATAACATATATTTTCATCACACTAAGAAAATCGTGTATAAGTACTTATATACCTGCGAAAAAACACAAATTTTCCCATTGCGTCAAGAACGATGCGTTCATGTACTTAAGATTTGGCGGCTTGGAATCTTCTTTCCCTATCACGCTACAATGAGCACATACAAGGCTTACGAGCTGTAGCGTGAGTGTCGCTTACTAGTTTCTCCCGGTGTGCTATAAAGAGCGCGTACGGGTTCCACTTATTGCGCCAAATGTGTCACATACTGGATTTTAGGGACATTCACGATTGAGCATTTTTATACTTATCATGAGAGGGTCGAATGGATGGAATGTGCGGCTTGCTGGAGAAGGACGGATGGGAGGGAGACTTGCTGCTCGGTTCGGTCGGGTTCGTCGGAGAGGGACGAACAACCGATTTGTGCGGATAGGAGGAGGCGGGTGAGGCTTACGGTTTGTGCACCTCGGGTTGGACGAGGGCTACAACGGTCGTGGTTCGCGCGGCTCAGGTTGGATGAGAGCTGCAGCACTCGCGGTTTGCGTGGCTCGGGTCAGACGAGGGTTGCAACACTCGCAATTCACGTTGTTCGGGTCAGACTAGGGCTGTACTGCTCGAATGCGGGAAAGGGACAGGAGGATGCTCGTTTAGCCTCGGTTCATTGGAGCGACATGGACGGCCGGAGCTGCTCACGTGTAGGAGATCACGCAATTCGTGCGGCTGTAAGAGGATGGGCCAAAGGAGAGGAATTCGAGAGGAGAGGCTTGAGACTCTGGATAGAGGAGGGTCTTATGGTTAGATATAAGTAGGTATATATAAGTAGGCTTCTTTTTTTATTCAAGATAAAATAAACCCCAACATTTAGTTTTCATAATTGTATCAGCACACTGATAAATTGGATATCAGTTTTAGGTTATTCTGATATTTTAGATGTAACGTCATAGTCCATTTCATGATAGGAGGCTATTTGGTTTAAGTCAGCATTGAATCAGATCAATTTCAGTTCAAAATTATGAGTTCTCGCTTCCGATCGCTCGATATTCATGTAGACTCATTCGAATTGAGCGCAAATAGTCTTATTTGATGAGTTTTAATATTTTGAATGAGATAATCAAGTTCATGAACGAAGATTGTTTGAGCATTATCATAACCTCATGACTCCTATATGAGCGTAGACGCTTCGACAACCCTCCTTGATACTGTCCAATTTTGTAAGATGCATATTATAATCAATTTTGATGTTCTGAGCATGATGGTGAAGTCCGTTCATCAATCAAAGATTTTTTTTTGACTAATTTTGATGATGTATAGTGCATTTTAGCTTTGATTTGTGTATTATTGCATCTGAAGTCCATCAAATTTGGCTTGTGAGCTTGACTCAACTGATGAAGCATGCATGGAGGTCAACAAATGTCCCTAACAAATGTGGTTTGTGCATAGAGTGGATCATGTTTATTGAAAATTAGTTTTTGGCCATGAATCTTGAATCACTTCAACTTCAATTTCAATAACTTCTGGGCTTTGACGGAATCTGTCATTAGCATGATGCGTTGTGTTTGGACGATTTAAATGATAAGATTGATCAATTTGTCTTGATTGACTTGTCAGATGGATAAAAGCTTCTTTCACTATATACTCTCTACTTCAATGGGTTCACTAAAGATCTCTTTCTTTTGTGTTATTGTAGATTTGGATTTTCTCCGACCCTAACTTCATGCTTGATCATGTTTGATGGAGGAATTAGTTTGTTTGCTTTGAGATTTAAAATTTCTTCTATCGTAGCTTTATGCTTGACGGACTTGATGAAGGATTGATCTGATTTTTCATATTGACTTGTCAGGAAGTGTATGTACATCTTCCCTATGCTTCCGCTTGATGACTCATTGAAGGGTGTATCATGACCTTCTGACTTATATTAGGTATATAATTTTGAGTTATCAATCCAGTAATGAGTGTTCTAACAGACTGAATAACCACGTAATCCCTTTAATTTGGCTATTGGCTTCATATGAACTATGAAATTGCTTCCTCTGTCCTATACTTTCTACTTTGGCAGACTTGATGATAAAATTAGCTTTGATATGTGATTTATGCTTGATTAGACTTTTGAAAAGAGATTGAAGTATCACTTTGTAAGCAATATAAAGATTGATTTGAAATTGCTATGAATTGAGAATTATTTTCTCAGATTATCTTAGTCTATCGATCGAGTAGAAAGATCTATTGGATTCTAGTTGCTTGTAATCACTAAGCAAAATTTGGTTTGAGATTGAATAACTATCATCATTAGATTGACGAGCAGGATTCTTTCACTATGACCTTTTCTTATGGCTTGTTGAGTGAGGAGAGCATCAGCAACTCGACCATTTGGGCTTATTGAATCTGACCTTTAGAACCTACTCGAATCTTTGACTTAAGCTGTGATGGATTGGCAGCTTGATCATTAGACTAACGAATGTGGGCTCTTTCACTGCGGACTTTTTTTTGTAGCTTGTTGAGTGAGGAGAGCATCAACAACTCGACCATTTATGAGCTTGTTGAGTTCGACCTTTAAAACCCATCCGTATCCTAAGGTTGAATATGTAGATGTTAATGCTTTTCCAACCTAATTGATTGAAGCTTCCAAAATTGGGAGTTCTTCTAACTTGATCTTCAAAATTTGACGAAACTTGGAGACAACCCTTTGATATTTAGGGCTGCCTTTTTATACATATAAATGGATTATTTTTGTTTTTGCAAAAATCTGTAACTTTTAACAATAACAGTTATAGATATATTTAGGGATCTTGATATAAAGCTCAATGTCAACCTGAATATATGCAAGAAGACCTCATGTTTCATCGAGAAGATTGAACAACCTTGATCATAAAAAGTTTTAAAAAATGTTTCGTGTCTAACAGAGGGATTACAGATTAGTTCAAAAATATATTACAAAGTTTGATTTCCTTTACTGCAAAATAGACTTGATATGTTTTCAGTCATGATATGTATCTATCTAGGGATCTTGGCTTAAAGCATGATATCAACTCAGATAAATATATAAAAATATTCCATATCTAATCAGAGGATTGCAGACTAGTTCAATAATATATCATAAAGCTTAATCTTCTTTAATATAAATAAGCATATCTTATTCTGACCATTATATATATTTATCTAAAGATCTCAACATGAAGCATGATATCGACTTAGATAAATATATAAAAATGCCCCCTGTCTAATAGGGCGGGGCTTTCGTAGTAGCTTGAAAATGCATTATTGTTTTACAAAAGAATCTTCAAGTGACATTACATGCATATTTGAAATGAAGATCTTACTAGCATAAGGTTCATATAAGTATATATACACTCATCCATAGTCAGTTGTGATATTTCTTGAGATATCGATTGTTGATTTGTGGCATCGATCGTTGACCATTCGCGTCAATAAGTTGGTAGACTCCTCCTTCATACACATGCTCTATGACGTAGGAACCTTCCTAGTTAGCATCAAATTTATCACCGATCTTGCGATGAGGGATGATTGGCCTTCTCAGCACTAGAACCAATTCACCTTTCTGAAATGTCCGAGGATGTACTGAACTATTAGATGCTTTTGGACATCTTCGCTCGATAGATTTCTAAACTTTGTTGAGATTGAAGTCTAACTCCATCAAGCGCATCCAACTCTTCCATTCCCAAGAGCATTCTCATCTTGAGTAACATTAAATTGGACAACCACTCGAAGTGATGGTAGCTCAAATTCTAGTGGCAGAATATCTTCAACTCCAAATATTATAGCATAAGGAGTGGCTTTGGTCGGTGTCTTGTAAGTGGTTCTATATGCTCACAGTGCTTCCATCATTTTAGTGTGCCACTCTCTTTTATTCTTCGTGTGAATATTCTTGAGCAACTTCACTAAGGTTTTATTGAAAGTCTCTGCTGAACCATCACCCCTTGGATTGTAGATTGATGAGTACCACCAATCAATTTTTTGTTGATTAGAGAACTTATATATCTTCGTGCTCTTGAAGGCCAAATCGTTGTCTGAAATGATTCATCGTGGCACCCCGAATCTATAGATAACATTATTGGTGAAGAAGTCAACAACTCGATCAGTAGTGACTTCTTTGAATGGAGCAACTTTTGCCAATTTGGAGAAGTATAGATGCTAGAATGAATCGATGTCCGGCTGATGATGAATGATCAATCAACCCAATTATATCTGTACCCCAACTTTTAAACAGCGAGGACACTATTGTTGGGTGCAGAGGATTTAGAGATTGGTGAATGATATCTCCGTGGACTTCGCATTTATGACATTTTCTGACATGATCTATGCAATCTTTTATCATTGATGGCCAATAATATCCCATTCTTTTAATTTTTATTGCCATTTTAGGACCTGATTGATGCATCCCACAAAGTCTTTCATGAATTTTGGACATCACCTTGTTGGCTTCATCTATTCTTAAACATCGCAACCACATTTAGTTGAAAGACCAATGATACCATGTGTCATTGTCATAAGCATATCATAAAATTCTTTTCGTAATCTTTGTGGCTATTAATTTACTGCTCGATAATTTAATTTCTTTGAAATAGTCAATGAAAGGTTGTCTCCAATCATCAGGCTTTTCAATGAAAGCTTTATATGATTTCTTTGCAGTACTTTTGAGTTTTTCTATCTCTTGCACTTGTTGTTCTTTGGGAGAGTGAGGAGCAATTCGAATTGCTTCCTGCAAGCTTGAGTTTGATGTCCTCTCTACCTATGGGGAGTACAGATTTACTTGAGTCTTCATCCATGTTTTTCATCTCTTTTGCCATGAAGATGATGTGATGAGATCCCCTAGATGACTCTCCAAGATGTCAACCGTCAGAAATTTCATCACATATGACCCTTCTCTTAGGCACCCATTCTTGATGAGTTTTATTTTTGGCAGATCTTTAGTAGTACAGTTTAGATGTTACGCCTTTCTACTTCTTCGTCGCTACTTCTTCTCGAGACTTTGGCCTCTAAATTTATTTTCTTTTTTATCTAGACCTTTCACTAGCAGATTCTCAAACATGTGTTCAGGTGTCACACCATGATGTTCACATTGCAGGAATTGCTTAAGATAGTCTTGAGCATTACCCATTGAGAATAGCATTTTTAATGAAACTTTTTCATTTTCTCTGATAATTGGGCCTTGATACTTTTTCTTAATATGACCATACTCCTTGTTAATTTTTAACACCATGTGCACTCTAGAGGATAGAGTCTCGGGATGTCTCCTTTGAGATTGGAGCTTGGTACAGTTGCTTCTAGAATAATTATTTAATATCACCAATAGAGCTATTCCTTTTCACCCACTTGAGATTTTCAAATTGTTGTGTGGGAATACTCACTCGGCATCAAGTCTGGTCGCATAGCTAGTGATTTAGGTAACAACTGTTGAGCTCATAGTTCAACATTTATTCTCCTTCTTTTCCTTATACTCAATTTTTCTATATAAGAGGAGGCTTCAACATCATGCCTTCTTAATGCGAAAGGTTCAACTGGCAGAGTGATCTCATTCACAGGTATGAATAACACTTTCTGCCCAATGATGATTCTTTTCACGACTGATGCCTCAAAATGACCCAATCTTTTGAATACAAAGGCTTTCTTTTGAGGAACCTAAGTAGCAGCAGTGGCCATTCCAGTTGTCCTCCTCCCCTACACAGGTTAGTGTGTATAATATGCAGGTGCTTTAGGTAAAGGATTATTTACAGCAATGTTGGCTTGAAAGTCTATACTAATAAATTGAATAGTAGCTCTAACATCCCCAGTATTGATAATAATATTTTGACGGATATTAGCTCTGCGACCTAGCTGCATGATGAACAATGTGCTCTAAAGACCCATCTTTACAAACAAAAGATGGAGATTAGTAATTAATAATTGATTTATCACCCCACACTTTCATAATGTAGAGATATAATAGAATGAATTGATATTGAGAATAATCGGATTAGTCATAAAGACATGATTGGCTTAGATTTAGTTTCATTGATAATTGGTTCTCTTTTTTCAATTTCAATTTTTATTATACTCTACTATTACTATAGCTTAGATTTGACTAGCCAAAGATAGAAAAAAAATCATTTCCAGTGAAGTCGCCAAAAAGCTATGGACTCCAAAAATTTGCCACCGACCTCTCGATGAAGAGAGTTTGATTTAATGTCGATTAAATTTTTAGAAGGCAGATTGAATAGTAGATAAGACATTACCTAAAGATTTCACCCTTATTTTGTGAGGACTTTATATTTGGTTCCAGGTTTTCTATAAGCGCAAGCACCTATAGTTATTACCCTCCCATTGTTGAGAGAGAACTTTCAATTAAGACTAGTCATTAGATCGATAAATGCATAGCCTATCATAGTAGTATGTGGAGTTTAAAATTTAAGCTTATAAAATTCATCATATTAACTTAAAGTGGATGGTTGGGGGAACGATGATGCACCTTTTGGTGTTTATTTTTGGATGTGTGTGTGGGGGGGACACCACGTGGATCATAGGGGGTACTTATTGAAGTGATAGAGATATCACCCTATAATGGACCTAATCACATAATAAGGACTCCCAAGGCATGATGGGTCTTTGAATGTACTAGAAATTTTTCCCCTATTTTACATGGATAAATAAAGCAGGGTTTATATTAAGTGGGGTTCTTAAGTTCTTTATAGAGGAAAGCCTCCATAGTTAATCACATCTTAGAAAATGGAATTCCCAAAGAATACTGTCGATTAAAGTAGATAATTATTATCTCTAAAGATTTCAAGGTTAGACTATCAAATGATTAGTTATATTTGGAAAATAAATTGGGAATGTTCAAGGAGAAGACTTATTTTTGGAATCCAAAGGAAATAAGTAGGGAATGCTCATGATACTAGGAGACCTAGTGAACATTCCAATCTATCATATGATTGAGCTTTATATATTTGAAAGTGAAGAGGTTTATTTATTTGAGTTGAATTTTCATTTGATTGTTAGGGCTTATAATCCACTAACATAAGGCTGTAGAAATGCCTAAGAGGCAAGGATTTATGCTTATAGCCCTAATGAAGCAGTTACTTTAGATCTTAAATCTAGAGAGCTTTAGCACAAGCTAACGTGACCTAAATCTAAGCGACAAGTGGACATAAGGGTTTATCCCCACAAGAGAGAGTAAACCTGTCCGACTTCTGGACTTACAAATGCTTGGAGTGATTGCCAGCTAACTCCTCCAATGATTTTAAAACCATGTACTCTGGTCTCATGAATTGGAAGATAGCTAGGGTAGTTGTTTAATTGGAAAGAGGCTAAAGTCCTAAACTTGCATCCTAAGAGACTTGAACATGAGTGGTATGAGCATATGACTTAATCTACAAGTGCAAAATCTTTTCAACTTTTATTTCATTTTGACATGATATTTTAGAAAAGACTTTGGGATTTCTTTATGTCTAAATGCATGATGAAAGTTGATTATTGGCCAAATGAAAAGAGAAAGATGGTGAAGCTCCATCATTAGGGGTTATTCTCTATGGTGTTTATTTTTGGATGTATATAGGGGGACACCACGCAGATCGTAGGGGGTACTTATTAAAGTGATCGGGTACAATATTGAGGTATGATGTACTATCTCAAAAGATAGAGACAACACCCTTCAATGAACCTAATCACATAATAAGGACTCCTAAGGCATGATGGGTCTTCAAATATACTAGAGATTTTTTCCTGCTTTACATAGATGAATAAAGTAGGGTTTATATTAATTTGGGTTCTAAAGTTCCAATGGAGGCAAGCCTCCATAGTTAATTACATCTTAAAGAAGGTGAATTATTTAGGAATACTCTCAATTAAAGTAAGCAATTATTGTCTCCAAAGATTTCAAGGTTAGACTATCAAAGGATTGGTTATAATTGGAAAATCAAATAGGAAAGTTCAAGGAGAAGACTTATTTTTTGGAATCCAAAGGGAGGAAGTGGAGAATGCTCATGATATTAGGAAGCCTAGTGAGCATTCAAATCTATCATATAATTGGGCTTTATATATTTGAAAGTGAAGAGAATTATTTTGTTAGACTTAAAATTTTATTATATTACTAGGGCTTATAATCCATCAATACAAGGTTGTGGAAAAGCTTAAGGGGTGATGATTTATGCTTATTTCTCGAGAGAAACAACTACCTCAGATCCTAACTCTAGAGAACTTTAGTAAGTGCCAAAGCATGACTAAATTTAAGTGACAGGTAGATAGAAAGGTTCACCTCCACAAGAGAAGATGAATCATCTGACTTCTGGACTTATAACCACCTAGAGTGGCCACCAGCTAACTCCTCCTACATTTTAAAATCATGTAGGAAAGTCTTATGAAATTGCAAGATAATTGGACTGTTATTAATTTAGAAAGAGACTAAAGTCCTTAAACCCACTCCTAAGAGACTAGAGCATGAGTGGTATGAGTAATGACTTAATATACAAATGCTAATCTTTTCAAATTTTATTTGATTTTTGACACTTCATTTTAATAAAGGCTTTGGGATTTTGATGCTTATAAGCATGATGAAATCAAATTGTTAGCTAAATCAGTAAGAAATAGGTGTTTTCCACCACAAGGGATGTCCTCACAGGTCAAGCATTCTCTTATCACGCAAGGATGGAAATTTCCTATTTTTAAGACTGAAATAAGATGATATGCATGTTGTCAAACATTCAACCATTCAGCTAAGGGGTTGCTAAATCCTTTAATTATCTTATTTAATGCCTAAGCCTTATGGAGATATTATGAATTATTTAAAACTTTAGTTATGAGTTGTAGTTGGGTAAAAAATTTATTTTTACCTAAGAGCCTAATCGCATCTGGGCCAAATATTAAAGCATCAATCATAAGAAATTATGAAAATCATGCTATTTCTAAGGCACAAGCTAAACATAACATCAAATAATTTTAAAGCTATCATAAAAGAATAATAGGCTGGTGCAGTCAGGTACCTCCATACAACTTGAAAGGAGAAAATAAGTAGTCGAGCTCTACCCTATACAACCTAGAATATGAAAGAATAATTATAATTTACAAATGTATTAATGCTATGGGGGGTCTTCAATCTTCATTCTTCATGCCTTCATCTTCATGTCCCCATTCGATTTGATTTACTCCACTTCAAAGGCATCACATGGCCTCTCAGGATAAAGCCTTCTAGCCAATGCTTATCCTTATTCCACATAACACTAATCCTAATCTCTAATATAAAATTACATTAAAAATAGAAAAAGTAAATCTAACTAAACTACAAAATAGAGGTTAGCTAAACACACATACAAATCCAAGTAGTTATATATATATAAAATTTAGACTTAGCACCCTGCACATGGGTAACCAAGCCCACCTATCATAACTTGGATTATGCTTAAGGTTTAAGCAACATATAAAAGAAAGCATTTATATTTATCTTAAGCATCCCTTAAGCATAATCCTCTACAAAAAATAACATTAGGCTAATCATAGCCTAACATCCAGTCTATGGAATATACACCATAACATCCAGTCTATAAGAATACATCACAAAATAAAATATACATCATACCAAGCACCGCCCTAACATAAAGCTAGAAGTGGTGACTTTATTCAAATGTGTGTGTTAAGGCTTGTGTGGCAGGTCTTAACTAAGCATTAGTGTTATGATTTTCTAAGTATGAAAGACTTTCATTTAATATAAAGGGTTGATTTCACTTGAAGTTATTTAATTGATTTGAGAGTTTTACTTTGTTTTTTTTTTAGTTTCATATGATTACACTTAGCAACTAAGTGTTATAAAGAGAAGAAAGAGGATTGCCCTCTTTCATCCCTGCCTTAAGCAACTTTCTAAACCATATTAATTTAGTTTAGTTCTATTTAGTGAATGGCTTATTAAACATTTTAAATTAATCCTAAGTTTAGGTCCACTTTAAATAATCCCATTCAATATGAAAGGCATCTTAAAATTAATTTGATTGAATTACTATCATATGATATATGTTAAATCATTCCTTTCCATCACATGCAACATGCATATGATTAAATCCTAAGTATACCTACATATATAATATGTTTTAGTACACTTAAATGATGGATGTGAACATGCATATTTAAAGTTTATATTTTCCATTTGATTAAATTATTTAATCATATTGATTTTAAAACTCTATCCAAATTCTTATACAAAAATACATAAGGATGAAATTAAGTAGGTACGTGTCATTGTTAACCAGGGAAGTGATGTAATCAAATGACTTCCTTGGGGCTAGCTAAAGCCCGTATTCCCGGGATGTCCAGACTATATACTCACTTGCATTCAAACATATGTAAATTTGCATACACTAATATAACAAAGAGAGCTCCCAATCACATAGTTAATTCATTCAACAACTTAAATAATTATGAATGCATATATTTTTGATAGAAAAGAGGATTTCCATTCTCTAATTAAACAAACACATACATGTATAGAAGACATAAGAAAGTATGTGCCTTTGTTAACCAGAGAAGTGAGGTAATAAAATGAACTCCTTGGGGCTAGCTAAAGCCTCATATTCCTAAGATGTCCAAACTATATATCCATTAACATACACACTTATGTAAATCAACACATGAATAAAAGAAAGAGACTTCACTTCATATACTTAAGGTATAATCACATGCATATCCTAGGTATTTATAACTAACATCACAACACATATTATCATTCATTTATAAGCTTTTGAAAAATACATTTGAGTTTAGTAGTGTTAATAGCCACACATATATTAAACTAAATCAACACATGCAAGCTTTCATAAAGAAAAACCTCATTTAATTTAATTAATTTTGAAAAAAGATGGATGTACGGTTCAATGACATGCAATATTTAATACGATTGGAAAGAAATAAATGAACATAAACACATGATTTCATTCAATCAAATTAATTCTTAAGGACAATCATATTAAATAAAAAATCATTTAAAGTAAACCAAAGCTTTTTAATGTCATTTTTAATTTCATGTTTAATTTGATTTGAGGAATGTGAGAAGAAGTTTGCTGATCCTAATCCCATCCTCATGTTTGTGAATTGATTTGATTTAATGGAATGTGATTAAATTAATTTTTATGGATTAATTAAGTTATGATAGGCATTAAATTAATTAATTAATCCTTACCTAGTTATGTTATCTTAATGTAACTAACTAAATAATTATGAGCCAATATGATATGCATATGAATTGAAAAGTAAATTAGCAATGGTGCTAGGAAACAAAAGGGCCTAATGCAATTAGCTCACAATTATTAGTTAATTAGATTAAGAAACTTTAATTAAGTACACTTATGGCTTTCCCACACATGTGAGTTGACCATAATTTCCTCAAATGTCTTTAGGTTATTGAACACCTAAAGATCTACCCCTCAATTAATTAATTAGGTTATGATATGTTTTAAATTTTAATTAAACTAATTAAGTAATTAATTAGCCAATTAAACCTTAATTAATTTTCTCTTGAAAAGTAAGGTGAACTTGGGGGAAGAAATTAGGAGAGAGGCCCCAATCACATTCCATAAATCTCCTCACTGTTAGACAGTGATAAATGACTCAATTAATTAATTAATTTACTATTTATGTGGTTAATTAACTCTTAATTAAATTAAGAGAGTAATTAAGGCTCAATTAGTTTATTTTCCTAATTAATTAATCAATAAATCCCAAGAAAATTAGGGGAGGAAGAGGTTATCCCCTTAAATAATCTCAAAAAGTTTGAGGTTAATTAATTAATTGATTAGAGAGTAATTAAGGTAATTAAATTTTTAATTAAATCTAAATTAAGATCTGATTACTATTTAAAATCAATTAAGGATAATTTTAATAGATTCCTCTCTAAAATAGCTTCAAAATTAGCCATTATATGTATTTTTTTGGATTTTTCTATGATTTATTATGATTTTATGAAGTTTTAGCCTTAAAAATAGATTATTTAAGTCTAATTAAGCCTTAATCCCATCAGCACCATATGGCATGCTTTCCACGTGGTGTCGTGAGATTAGCTATTTAAGTTATCACATCACCTGCTGAGTGAGGCGGTGGCAGGATGCTTTATCATGCACCATCCGATCTTAGATGACCACATTTAAATTTGCAGTTAATAGAGGATAAAATTGGTTGGATCTAATGATCTAATCATAGCCATCCATTCGATCATGCAGAACGGATGACACGTGATCTACCTTCCCGTGAGCGATGAGAGATGGAGCACGTCAGCCATTGCTCACGTGATCTGAGCTCACCCGAGCTCGGATCCACTCCAATTTGATCCCACACCTTTGCGTGAAGGATCTAACAAGATCCAATGGCTATGATCAACATACATGCACATTTCCTTCACAAAGCTCCAATGCATTTTTAGCTAGAAGTCAGTTTTCATGGAGTTACCTCACCGGAGTTAAGACCAGCGGATCGTACACTTGAGGTAGCTTCGTCTTGTTGAGATGAAGCCCTGTTGAGCAGCAATTGGATCAATTCTATGTGAATCGCTCTAAGGCCAACTCTCGTGCTTTGGACTCTTAGCTTCGATCAAACTCTGACCTCTGATGGATTTGGAGCTTAGAAAATGATTCGTTTAGCTGCGATGGGTTGAGGAGATGGTGTGGGAAGAAGCAATTTGATCCAAATGGAGAATTGATGGGGTTTGGATCGGAGGATGCTTGTTCTATTTCAGATTTGCTTGGGAAGAACAAATTCTGATGAGGGAGGCCTTGAGAATGCTCGAGTGCTTCCTAGAGAGTTTAAAATCTCTCTTGAAAGCTTGGACGAGTTGAATGGTGAAGTTTCCTGTGAGAATTTTGGGGTATACCCCTTGATTGGCTGTGATAGATGGATGGATCAAGCTCCTCATTTTCGGTCAGCCAGTTGCCACCAGAGCACCGGAGTTGTCTCCATCAAGTCCACTTGACTCATTTTGGTTGGAGGAAGGATTGGCAGGGAGCTCAAGGCAGGATTTGGCTAGATTACTTTTCCTTTGATCTCTAGGGTTCTTGATTTGTAAGGGAGGTGAGTTGGTTCATGGCAGACCTAGCCCACATGGGCTGGGCTAGCTGGCTAGGTCAGATGCCATTTGGGTGTGTGAGGGCTGCCAAGTGGGAAGGGGAAGTGGACTTTGCTATTTTTGGCAAAATCTCATGTGGGGTGGCATATCCAAGGGAGATCTCATTGGGTTTGAGCTAATTTTGGATTGACCCAAGATGGGTTTGGGTTGGGTTTGGTTAGGTCCCAAGGTGTAATTGGTTGGTTTCAAGGAATTAAACTTAATTTGGGTCATATAGGTCATTTTGGGTCATGTTGGGTTAGGTTGATAAATTGGTCAATTTGGATCAAACTAAAGCTTGGGTTAGATTCAAATGATGATTTGAAGTATTTTGGTTCAAGTGGTTTCAATTAATTTGATCTAGGTTTGATTTTAGCACATTTGGATTCATATAGGTCAAATGGGTCAAGTTGACCAAATTGACCAAATTGACCAAATTAGCTTGGGTTAGGTGTTGTTTTAAGTTCAATTGGCCAATTGGATAGGATTGTAGGCATTGGTTTGAACCAATTTGGATTTAATTTGATTTTAGGCCAATTTGACCCTTTAGGTCAATTTGGGCTAGGTTGGTCAATTGGGTCAAATTGGTCAAACTAGGCTCAATTATTATTTTGGCCAAGTTCAATAATCAATTTGAAATAAACTTGAGCCATTGGTTGTAATCAATTTGGGTTGGATCATGATTTGACCTATTTTGGCCTTTTAGGTCAATTTGGGTCAACTTGGGTCAAATAGCCAATTGGATTTAGTTTGGCTCAATTGATGGTCAAGTCATGTTCAATCATTGATTATGGGTTGATGTGAGGCCATGGTTTCAATTAATTTGGTGTAGGATGAGTTTTGGATTAGTTTGGATTCATATGGGTTAAAGGTTGACTTAGTCAAATGACCAAGTTGATTTGGTTTGACCCAATTTAAGGCAATTGATCATCCTAGGGTGATCAATGGTCATGGTATGAGATTTGGATGGGCTTGGTTCAATCCAATTTGGGTTGGTTTATAACTTGGTTCAAATGGGTTCTTTAGGTCACTTTGGGTCAAGTGAACCTAAATGGGTCAATTGGCTTGGTTTTAGTTTGATTAAGGATTAGTTGAATTTATATATGAGTTTAGGATTGAAATATAAATTCAACTGCGATCAATTTAGGCTATGTTGAGTTTTGGTTCATTTGGAATTTTCAAGTCAAAAGGGCTAAGTTGGGCTTGACTTGGGTTGATTTCAATTTGGCTTGGAGTTTGTAGGTTTCATTTATATTTGAATAGATGATTAAAGAAATGATTGATTCAAGAGAAAACCCATTGATTTTGGCTTGATTTAGATAGGATTTGGCTAAGTCCAAGGAGTTAGCTTAAAGGGTTTAGATTGGGATTTGATTTGATTTTGGGTTTGGTTTTGGTCATTTGAGTTTATATTTCATTTATATTTATGAATATACATGAATATATAAATGACTAATGAGAAAATCAATTGAATTTGGAGTGGTTTGAAAGCAAGTTTGGTAAGCTCATGCAACTAGGTCAAAAGGGCTTAGCTTGGGATTTGATTTAGTTTGATTTAATTTGATCATTGAAATATGGGTTTCATTTATATTTGAAAAGATAATTGATGAAATAATTGATTTATAAGAAAATCAATTGAGTTTGACTTGATTTGAATGAGATTTGACTAAGCTCATGGAGGTAGGTCAATATGGCTTAGCTTGGGATTTGATTGGATTTAGTTTTAGTTTGATTTTGTTTTGGTTATTTGAATTTATATTTCATTTATATTTGTGAATATAAATGAAGACATGATTGATTCATGAAGAGATCAATCAAGTTGGATTGGATTGGGTGGAGATTTGGCTAAGTCCATGGAATTCAATCATAAGGCTTAAGGAGGATTTGAGAGTTTGAATTTGATCTCGGGTTTCAATCATTTGATTTAGAATTTCAACTTGAATTTGATAAATGATTGAGGGGTTGAATTGATCTTGGAGAAAATCAATTGAATTTGGATTGATTTGGATTTGGCTATAAGATAAAATCATAGGGCTTATGTAGGATTTTGATTTTGGATTTGATCATGGGTTTCAATCATTTGACTTAGAATTTGGATTTAGATTTTGCATTCTAATTGAATTTGAGGTTTGGTTTGAGAAGGTGATCATGGATTGGGTTTAGACTAGGGTAGGTGAGTCTCATTAATCCCTAAGGCATAACCTAATCCTATGATTAACCCTTCTAAGTCTCTATAATTAGGTTAAGTGTTCTCTACTCACTAGAAGTATCTTAAGACTAAGAAACTCTCAGTGTCTATAAGAGTCCTAAATTTGTGATGAGGGGATTGAGAACTCACTACAAAAGTGAGGTCAGCAAAATGACCCCCAATAGGTGTGGTGTAACTGACAAGGCACACCGCATATATTGGCATTGATAGAGATAATCAACAACATCTAAAGGATTGCAAGTACTAACAGTAATGATCTATCTAACCCAAAAGGTAGATAGAATCATGATCTTAGTGCAATGCAACTCAACTTATGACAAGGGAATAAGAGAGGAAGGAAGAATCCATTGAGGGATTGAGTGTATGAACCTTCTACTAGGAAAGCGAGTTTGAGTTATCCATTGGGGATAAGGGTTTGAATCTAATTTGGTTATATGATTTGTGGAAAGAAGATCTACTAGGGATTATAATCTATAATCTGCCAGGGATGGGTGCATGAACCTTCCACTAGGGAAGCAGTTTTGGGTTATCCGTTAGGGATAAGAGTTTATGAGTTTGATTTTAAATATGATTTGTTTGGGGATGTATCCACTGGGGATGAAAATTTGGTTGGATTTATTTAATTTAGACTCCTTTAGGGGAGTTGCTTTAATTTGTAATGGCTCCACTGATGAGAATGGTTTTGAATTGAGGGCATATCTGCTGGGGATGTGAACTCGATTAAATTTGATGGGTTTTAATTTTGATTTGGCTCATGGACCCAGTCGGTGTGTGATGGACCCAATCAGTAGGGGCACGAGGGTTTTGGTCAACCTTAGATTTATAAGTCCAAAGAGACAAGTTAGGACTATCCAACCTAAGAGTGACTATTGAGAGAGTGTCACTGGGGACTTATCTCAACACAAAAGTACTTAATGCTAATTTATTTTAACTTAATGGACCTAGTCGGTGTGCGATGGATCACACTAAGAAGGGGCTATGTTAGCCTTGGCCTATCTCAGATTTACTGATCCAAAGGGGTAGTCTATCGAAGGGTAGGACTATCAAACCTAAGGGGTGCCTTTCAGTGTGTAACGCTGTGCTAAGAAGAAAACATAGCAGACTTACATCTTCTAAAGCGAGGAACAACTGCTGGGGTGACATATTGGTAGCGCAACAAATCAAACCTAACCTAGGGATGCCCGTCGGTATGCAACGATCGTGCTGGAAAGAATGCATAGCAAACTTACATCTTCCAAAGCAAGGATGACTACCAGGGTGATTTGTTGGTTGCACAATAAGTCAAACCTGACTTAAGGGTGACTATTGAGAGAGTACCGTCGGGGACTTATCTCAACTCAGGAGTAGTCAAGTGATTCCTATAGGGAGTTTTATTGAAACTGCCCTAAAGATAGGATGCCTGCTTGGGAAAGGTGCCACTATGGCGTTCTCCTAGTCCACAAGAGAATATGTATATTTTTTGTTTATTATTGTGGACCTTGTTAGTGTGCGAGGGACCACACTGAGAAGGGGCTATGACAGCCTTGACCTATCTCAGATTTACTGGACCAAGAGAGAATTTACACATCAGCAGAATAGAATCTCCAACTATGGGGTGGTTACCAGGAAAGCGGGACTATCCAATCCAGTAGTAACCACTGTAGTGACAATGGGGTCACAAAGGACGTGGTCCAAATAGAGTGCCCATAAGAGAGGTGCCACTAGGGGTGTTATGCTGATCCATGAAGAAAATAATGTCTGTAGGTATATGACAGACAACTCGAAGAGAAAGCGTAGCAGACTTACATCTACCATTAGTGGTGTATCCACCGGGTGTGGGTCGCTATCAACACAGCGAGAACCAACCAAGCTAAGGTGCCCGTCGGTGTGCGATGATCAGTCTAGGAAGAAGCCATGTAGGCACATCTCCCTAAAGTGGACTGATCACTGGGATAGTCTGTTGTTAGCTCGATAGGTGCTATCCGACCTAGGGCTGTCTGTTGGTGTGCAACGACTGTGCCAGAAAGAATGCATAACATACTTACATCTTCCAAAGTGAGGAACAATCATTGAGGTGACCCATTGTTGGCATAATATATCGACCCGACCTAAGGCCGACTACTAAGTAGGGAGTCAAGAGAAAGGACTAGACCTAGACTTGAAGTAATCAGAAGGAAAGGAGCTGCTGGGGGACTTACCCTAATCCTCAAATATACTCGATCGGGTTAGCACATGATGGCTAGTTTAAGAAGAAAGCGTAGCAGACTTATATCTTCTTAAATGAAGTCATCATGGGGTATACATCACTGTAAGGCCTACCAAACCAACAATTACTCGATACAATGGCCAAGTTAGGAAGGAAAGTGTAGCAGACTTACATCCTCCAAAGAAAGAAGACCACTGGGGTGATACACTAGTAGGGTAGCATGTCGACCAAAGCAGCATCTTGAGTGAGTTCACTGGGGAGTTATCCCAACTCAAAATAGCATCAGATAAAATATATGTGTTTTTTTATATGTTTATGTGTACTTTGTGTTTGTGTTGTGTTGAAGAAGAATAGGATGTCGCTTGGGTTCTCTTACACCTACCCTAAACACATCGTGGCAGATTCGCAAGCAAAGATGTTTTTCAATATGAAAGAGATGGAATTTGAGATGAAATTTTTATTGATAAGTATTATCAAATATGATTTATGGATAATATTTTTTAGGTAGAGCCCATTGATTGGAAGCATCAGACGCTCTCCCATATGGTTTATAAGGTGATAAGATCCTCCTTGGTAGGTCTTTTATATGGCAAAAGGGCCTTCCCAAGTGGGTTCAAACTTGCCTCCCATCTTGCGATGGGTAACAATTGGTCTTCTTAGAACTAAAATAAGCTCTCCTACTTGATAAGCTCTAAGTCGGACCAACTTGTCATGAACTTAAATCATCTTATCTTTGTACAACTTGAAGTTCTGGCATGCCCGTACGCATCTCTTCTCCAAACCTTCAAGCTCTTCTAATTGTAACTTGGCGTTCTGCTCCATTGTGATCTTGTTACCCACAGCTATCCTTAATGATGGGAGTTGGACTTCTAATGGTAGAGCAGTTTCATACCCATACACTAAAGATAAACAAGTAGATTGAGTTGGAGTTTTGTATATGATGCAGTAGACCCACAAGAATTCAACCAATTGCTCATGCCATTGTCGCTTATTATCATCGAATGCCTTGTTTAGTATTTGGATGAGGATTTTGTTGAAGGCTTCTGCCAAGCCATTTGCCCTCGGGTAGTAGATGGTAGAGTATCTCCAATCTATGCTATGTCTCCAGGAAAAGTTGTTGATATTGGTGCTCTTGAATGTAGTACCATTATCGAATATAATTCATTGAGGCACCCCGAACCTATATATGATATGGTTCTTGAAAAATTGGAGCACATGCTAAGCTGTGACCTCTCTGAGTGGAATCGCCTCCACCCACTTGGAAAAGTAGTCGGTGGCAGTTAGGATGAACCGATGACCTTTAGAAGGAGGGTCAATCAGACCCACTATGTTGGTACCCCAAATGGCCATGAGGCCAATGTAGGATGTAGAATGTTGGGTGGTTAGTGTAAGACCACAATGTGTACCTAACATTAGTGACATCACCACATTCATGCAGTATGTGATCATTGATGATCAATAGTATCCTAGTCTCTTGATCTTGGCTTTTATCTTAGACTGGATTGGACACATAATCCTAAGTGTACCTCAGTCATGATCTTATGGGCTTCGTGTTTGTCTAAACAACATAATCACATATGATCAAAAGATCACCGGTACAAGGTGCCATCCACGAGAGCATATGAAAGTGCTCTTTATTTCATCTGATGGGCTAGTGACTTCTCTTGAGGTAGTTTGCCTATATTTAGATAGTCCATGAGTGGTTGCCTCTAATCTGACTCATCATCCTTTTTAACAACGATAACCTTCCCTTCAAGAGAGTATATTTCGATGAGTTCAACATTAATAAGGGATAAGACTTGTCTATTTTGGACCCTTATTGGTATGGACTCATCTCCTAGACATGCCAACTCTTTGGCAAGTTTGGCTAAAGCATCTTCTATGGCATTTTCTCCTCGAAGAATCTTGTAAATGGTGACTTCTGGGATTTGGGCCAACAACTCAATAGTGTACTTGTGGTAGTGATGGAGCTTAAGCTTTAAAATCTTATAGGACCTAGCGATTTGATTGATAACTAACTGAGAATCCTAGAAGATATTGATGTTGTGGATGCTTACAGTAACGATTAACTCCAGAATGACAATCAGAGCCTCATATTTAGCTTCTTTGTTGGTGCATGGATTGGATAGGTGATATACGAATCTCATCACATCACGGTCTAGAGTTAGGAGAACTATTCCTACCCCTACCTTCCCTAGGATTAGGGGTGTGCATTTGATTGATTTGGATGGATTGGATGATAAATTTTTAAAACCGATTGGTTTTGGATTCCCAAAAATATTGAACCAAACTAACCAAATAAAATGCAAAACCAAATAAACCGAATAATAATTTGGTTCAGTTATTTTGGTTTGGTTTTGGATAAATCGAAGTTGGCTACATTTAAAAATTATTTGCATAATTTTTTATTGTATAATGAACAAGGAATAAGCAAAATAATATAAATATAATCAAAATACAATTAACTACTTCATGCACTAAAAAAGTATTTAAAACTAAATTTTACTTACCTGAATGATGTTTTGAACTTAAAAGTTGATGGAATCTTGTTACCATATTATGAGACCAAATTATTTTGGAGGATAATGGTCCTCCAAGAAAACACCTACTAAGTATTCAAAAATAAATAAAAATAAGTGTATAATAGATAAGCCTATTATATATAAATTAATAATATCATATTATATATAATTACTTTGGTTTATTTGGTTCCATCCAAAATTTTATTTAACAAACCGATCCAAAAACAAAAAACCAAAGTTTTCATTAATTAAAACCAAAATTCAAATTACTAAGTTAAAAACCGAACCAAATTACTCAAAAACTTTGGTTTGGTTTGGTTTTTTGGTTAAAACCAAATAATGCACACCTCTACCTAGGATAGTAGATCATTATTCTTCTCCTCTTTGAGAGGAAGCCGCACCATCAAAGTACATCTCCCAGCGGCGAATGCTAGTGTCCCCTAAGTTCAATGATTTGTTCATCAGGGAGGTCATCACTAAGCAGAGAATCAGAAGGAAGTGGTTGTGCTATTAAGAAATCCATTAGTGCTTGTCCTTTCATCATAGAGAGGGGGTATGAAAGTAATGTCAAACTATGAAAAAATTATGGACCAACGTGCCAACCATCCAGATAGCATTGACTCTATCAGGAGATATTACAATGGATTGATCTTGGAGATCAAGTTCACCTTATGAGAATGCATGTAATGCCGTAGCTTTTGGGATGCAAAGATTAAAGCTAGGCAGTGCTTCTCAATGGGTGAATAGTTTACTTTAGCAGGGATTAGACGATGACTGAGATAGTAGAAGCGTTCTCTTTCCCTTCGTCATTAGTTTGAGCCAATAAAGCACCAAAGGAGTCATTTAATGTAGGAGTGTAGAAGATGAGCGGCTTGCCAGGGATAGGGGCAACTAGAACTGGCGGCGTCATCAGGTAGTGCATGATGTCTTCAAAGGCATGTTGACACTTGTCATCCCATGTGAACTTAGCATCCTTTTTGATAAGTGCTAAGAAAGGTTGGCATCTTTTTGATAGGTTGGAGATAAAGCATCTTAAATATGGCAATCTCCCTTGGAATGATCTAATTTGAGTTAGACTTTAAGGGGGTTTCATTTCTAATATCGCCTTGATCTTCACCATATCAATTTTGGTTCCACGGTCTCGGACAACAAACCCAAGAAATTTCCTTGAAGCTACTCTGAATGCACACTTCAGGGGATTCATTTTGAGGTTAAATTATCTTAACCATTCAAAAACTACTCTTAAGACAAAGATGTGGTCTTCCTTTTCTTTACTTTTGACTACAAGATCATTGTAACATTCAACTTGATGATGAATTAGTTCATTGAAGATTCGAGTCATGGCCCGCTAGTAGGTAGTAATGACATGTTTAAGGTCGAAAGACATGACCCTATAGTAATAGATTCTGATTGAGGTTTGAAAAATAATATTTTTCTCATCTTCAGGGGTCATCTTAATTTGGTTGTTTCCAGATGAGCCATCCATGAAAGAGAAAAGTGCATGAGATGAGGCAATGTCCACCATCAGTTCTGATATTGGTAGTAGAAATTTATCTTTTGGACATACCTTATTTAGATCCCTAAAATTGACGCATATGTGAATTTGGTCGTTTTTTTTTTTAACTAGAGCGACATTAGCCAACCAGGTAAGATATTTTTTCTCTAATGAAATTGAGATTGATCAGTTTCTTGATTTTAGAAATGATACACTGTTTAATGTCTAATCGTATGCATCTAGGAGCTTGCTTGATAGGATTAGCATTAGGCTCTGTTACTAGTTTGTGGACTACTATGTCATGAGATGAATCGTGCATCTCTTCATAATTGCATGTGAAGCAGTCCTTAAACTTAGTTAATAGCCTAACTAAGTCATTATTTTTGATACCACTTAATAAAGAACTGATGTATGTCAGACGTGGATTGTCTTTAGTCCCTAAGTTGATTTCTTTGAGCTCATCGATAGTTGACTTGATTTCCTCTTTGAACTTTGGTGGTACATCTTTGACTTTCAAAATCATGAGTATCTAAAGTTTCTAGACACACCTCCTCATATGAGTTAGCATGATTTGAAAAGAACCTATCAGATTTCAAATGATTGGTGATGACTAAGCAGTAATTATCATCATTGACTGGATCCACTATACCGAATCCTAGTCCTGACATTGATTAAGAGCTTTGGCATTTATTTTCCATATTATTTCAAAATAGTCTGACCTATGCTTTGACCAAGTATGTGGGATTAACCTTTTCATTGCTAAATTTAGAACACATGATGAGTACCAATCAAAAGGCAATTCTATTAAATTTTTATATGAATCATCCCTAAGTACTACATAAACTTCTTGACTTGAAGATGATGCTCACAGAAAGAACCTTTGAGTCTTCACATCTGTGGATGACTTAGGGGCTTCCTTAACTACCAAACCCTCAATATTTTGAGAAAAGTGGGGTTAGAGCTAAGGTTTCCAACCAATGCCTGATTGTTTCACATACAGACTTGGATACATTTATGCTTTGCTTTGAAGCCCGATCTTCATCACTATCCTGCTTAAGTGTCACCTCAAAAGGGATCTTCTATTAAGAAGGGCTGACTGGTGTGATAACCAAATAAGACTCATCGTCTGAATTAGATTCTAAGTCTATATGGATAGTAGGTGTACTCATGGTGGCTGAGACATACCTCCTATTGGGTGGCCAATTGGGAGGCTTTCCACCTATGGGGCTACCTCTGAACTGTGCTCTTCCTCAGCCTGGTGGAGGTCAGGTCATCCTACCCATATGTTCAAATGGGGTAATGAACTGTGGGTGAAGTTTAATGTCAGCTCTATATCTTCCCCCGAGTCCGTGTCTCGCTCCCTTTTATTTTCTTTTTCTTTCTCTTTTTTCTTTTCTTTTTCTATTTTTTTTCTTTTCTTTCTTTTTTTCCTTTATGGGGATATTAACTAAGTTTGTGAGAATAGACTTGTTGATTTTGGGGGAGATAATAGGCTGCATCCTCGTATATCCTGACCTCATGAACTATGAATGGCTAGAGATCTCCTTTGACGCAGTACTCAATTCCACCTCTCATGAACTTCATGCACTGATGTAGAGAAGATGAAATTGTGTTGTTTTCATGTATCCACGACCTCCCAAGCAAAGCATTAAAAGATGTATCCGAGTCTATGATGTGAAACTTGGCCTTCCAATCATCTATCTCTAGTGGCAACATTATGGAGCCTAAGTTCCTCTCGCCATGTTCATTGAATATTTTCAACATCATTCTTTCTTTTGGAGTTTGGAGATGTCGATCCTCAAGTAGGCAAGGGTTCTTAGACTCATAGTGTTGACTGATGCACCTTGGTCAACTTGAACTCTTGATAGCCTGCATCTGCCAACATCCACTGTAATATAAAGAGGGCGGTTGTGCTCGGTCATCCCCAGAAGTAAGTCTTTATCACTAAATGTGACTCCTAAGATGTCTTTCAAGTGGTGTGCCTCCTTATGGTGTTTGTTTTTAGTTTATATGTATGGGGGACACCACGTAGATCTGAGGGTGTACTTTTTGAGGTGATCGGGTATGATATCAAGGAATGGTGCACTATCTCGAAAGATAGAAATCACCACCCTACAATGGACCTAATCACCTAATAAGGACTCCTAAGGCATGATGGGTCTTCGAATATGCCAAAGATTTTTTCCTACTTTACATGGATGAATAAAGCAGGGTTTATTTAATTCGGGTTCTAAAGTTTCCTATGGGGGAAAGCCCCCATAGTTAATTACATCCTAAGGAAGGTGAGTTTAGTAGAAATACTCTCAATTAAAGTATAATTGTTGTCTCCAAAGATTTCAAAGATATGACTATCAATAAATTGGCTATATCGGAAAATCAATCGATAGATCAAAAAAAGGAGAGACTTATTATCGAAGCCAAAGGGATATGAGTAGGGAATGCTCATGATACTAGGAAGTCTAGTGAGCATTCTAATCCATCATATGGTTAGGCTTTATATGTTTGAAATTGAAGAGAATTATATACATTTGAGTTGAAATTTTGATAGAAAATCAGGACTTATGATCCTACAAAACAAGATTATAGAAATGCCTAAGAGGTGAGGATTTATGCTTGTAGCCTAAGAAGAAACATCAACCTTAGATCCTAAATCTATGAAGCTTTTAGCAAGGGCCAAAGCATATCCTAAATCTAAATGAAGAAGAGTATATGGTTTACCTCCATAAGAGAGGGTAAACCACCCGACTGCTGGACTTATAACCGCCTGGAGTGGCAGCCAGCTAACTCCTTCTACATTTTAAAATAATGTGGTCAAGTCATATGTTTTGCAAGATGGATAGGTTATTATTATTATTATAAAGAGACTAATGTCCTTAAACCCACTCCCTAAGAGACTAGAGCATGAGTGGTATGAGTAATGACTTAATCTAGTACAAATCTTTTCAATTTTTACTTGATTTTGGACTCTTTATTTTGACAAAGGCTATAGAATATTTATATGTCTAAATGCATGATAAAATAAGATTATTGGCTAAATCAAAAGAAAGAAGTGTTTTCCACCAGAGGTTAAGTCTTCCTTATCATGCAAGGATGGAAACCCTCTCTTAGCAAGAGTGAAGCAATATGGTATGCATAATGTGAAACATACAACATCCAACTATGGGATGGATAAATCTTTTAATTATCTTAATTTAATGCCTAGGCTTTATGTAAGATTATGAGTTATTTTAAAGAAATTTAATTATGAGTTCTAGTTAGAAAAATTAATTTAAAGAGCCTAATTCAAAGCCACATTAAATCAATATATGAAGAAATTAGGAAAGATATGCAATTTCTTGCACAAAACAAAACATCAAATTTATAAACCCAACATAAAAGAATAAGAGCTCGAGCGATACAACAAAAAAAGAAATGGGTAGCCGAGCTCTACCCTTATAAAACATGGTATATGAAAGAATAATTATAATTACAAATAAATAAATACTATGAGGGTCTTCATTCTTCATTCTTCATATCCTCTCTTCTTTCTCCCTTTGACTTGATTTGAATGTGCTTGTTTCAAAGGCATCATGGGGCCTCCCAGGACAAAGCCTTCTAGCCTCCATTCATCCTAATGCCCTTATAACACTAACCCTAGTTCCTAATGCACAATTACATTAAAAATTAGGAAAAGTAAATCTAACATAAAACAAGTGTTATCTAAGCACACCATACAACCCAAGCATTTATATGGATAATTTGGACTTAGACTCGCACATGGGCAACTAAGCCCACATTTAATTTAGGGTTAAACAACCTACAAAGAGAGCATTTATATTTATTTTTAAGCACCCTTAAGCACAATCTCTTGAAAAAATATGATTATTAATCAGCCTAACACCCGGTTTAAGCATAACATATAGTCTACAACAATACATCACAGAACAAACATAAATCAAACCATGCACTGCCCTATCATAAAGCTAGAAATGGTGACTTAATCTAAGGTGTGTGTATTAAGGCTTGTTTGGTATGCCCTAACTAAGTTTTGTTATAATTTTCTAAGTAAGAAAATGATTTAATTATAAAGGATGGTTTCACTTTAAGTAGTTTAATTGATTTTTAAGTTTTACTGAATGCTTTCTTTTGTTTCACTTGGTTTACACTTAACAACTAAGTGTTATAAAGAGAAGAAAAGAGAGGATCACCCTCTTTTATTCATACCTTAAGCCACATCTAATCAATTCTCTTTAATGAATGGCTTATTACATATTTTAATTAATCTTAAGTTTAGATTCACTCTCATTCAATAAGAGAGATATCTTAAGATTAATTGGGATGAACTACTATCACATGAAACATGTTTACTCATTCCTTCCCATCATATAATATGCATATGATTAAGTCCTAAACATATCTATACATATAATATGTTTTAACACACTTAAATGTAGGATGTTTGATTTTTTATAGAAAAAAGAGGATTCTCATTCATTAGTAAATACAATAATGTATAAAAGTTCTAAGCAAGTGCTTCGCCATTGTTCTGCACTAGGGGAGTGAGATAACAACCTCCTTGGGGCTACTTAAAGTCGTGCATCCCCGGAATGTCCAGACTAATATACCCACTAATATTTGTACTTATGCAAATCAACATATTAATGAAAGAAATGAACTTCACTTTATATACTAAGCTTATATTCACATGCGCCTCCTATGTATGTATAGCTAATGTCACAACATGTAATATTATTCATTAATGAGCTTTTGAAAATACACTTGAGATTTAATAGCGATAATAGCCACACATATTTTTAATTAAGCGCATGCAAATTTGACATAAAGGAAATCATTTATTTTAATTGATTTTGAAGGAAATAAATGCATGAATCAAGTGGCATGCAACATTTTAATATGATTAGAAAGAAATAAAGAAACACAAGCATGTAATTTCAATCCAACTAATTTCTAAGGACAATCACATTAAATAAGCTTATTTAAAATAAACCAAAGTTTATTAAAGTCACTTTTTGATTTCATGTTTAACTTGATTTAAGAGAAAAGTGAGAAAGAGGTGTTTGCTAATCCTAATCCCATTCTCCATATATGTTAATTAATTTGATTTAATAAGAAGCAATTAAATGATTTTTATGGATTGATTAAGTTAAGCATGGATTAAAGTAATTAGTTAACCCTTACCTATGTTACCTTAAGGTAATCAATTAAACAATTATGAGCTAATATGATATGCAAATAAATTGAAAAGTAAAAAATGCTCTATGAAATGAAAATTAAAATCATTAATTAATTAAGCTTAAGGAACTCACTTAATTACTTTCATGGTTTTCTCACACATGTGAGCTAACAATAATTTCATTAACTCTCTTTAGGTTATTGAACACGCAAAGAACTACTTAAGGATTAATTAGAGAAATCAAATTTAGTAAATTTTTTAGTTTATTTGATCAAAGGATTAATCCATTAATTCATTTCTTATAAAAAAGACTAACCAAAGTTAATAATTATCTTGAAATGAGATGAGCTTAAGGGGAAAAGGTAGGGAAAGAGGCCCCCAACTATTTTCATAAGCCATCCACTAAATTAAGCATGATTTAATATGATTTGAATTCCAATTTAGCTAATTAAGTTTCTGATTAGTTAATTAATTAATAATTAGGACTTTAGTTCAAAAGAGAGGGAAAATTAGAGAAAGAATTAAGAGGGAGGCTCCAATCTACTTCCCTAAGTCTCCTCACTATTCAACAATGATTAGGGAGTCAAATAATTAATTAGTCACATATGCTTAATCCTTAAAATAAAGTTAATAATTATGGCTTCAATAATCAATTTTCTAATTAAGCAACCAATAAATTCTAAAAAAATAGGGGAGGTGAGGTCCCCCTAAAAAAGTTTGAAATTAATTGGATGATTAATTAAAGAGTAATTAAGCTAATTATTTTTAATAAAATCCTAATTAAGCTCTATTTACTATTCAAAATCCATTGGAAACATTTTTGTTAAATTCTTCTCTGAAATACCTTTGAAAGGAGTCCTCATTTGTATTTTCTGAATTTTTCTACAATTAGTTATGAATTATAGAAGATTTAACACAAAAATAGATTAATTAACACTAATGCCCTATCTCCTGCCACATGGTAATATGCGCCACGGCAATGGGATTGATTATTTAAGTTTCACATCATGCGAGTCGCAAGTGACACTTTCATGGATAGTCCAATCTAAGATCGAATGGCCACAATTAGTCCTACGATTTAAAAGGACTAATTAGGGATTTAAGCGTGATCTAATCATGACCATCCATTCCGATCATGCAGAATGGATTTTTGTGATCTTTCTCCTTCGTGAGTGATGAAAGATGTCCCATCTTTCTCCATTTATCGAGCTCATCAAAGCTTGGATTGATTCCAAAATGATCTCACACTATCAAGGAAAGAAGAAGACATCCAACGCTAAGATCACATGCACTAGAAATTTCTTTTACAAAAGACCAAACCCGAAATCACCTAGGCTATAATTTTGAGGAATTACCTCACCATAGCTCAAGACTGGCGGTGGGATCGACAGAGGTAGCTTCATCTAGCAGAGATGAAGCCCTGTTGAGGAGCTTGGGCCTTGATTTGGGGTAGATTACCTTGGAGACCAAGATCATCCTATTTGGCATTTGGTCTTGATCAAACTCCCACTTTTGATGACTTTGGAGCTTGGGAAATAATTCATATGGCTTTGACTATGTCCAAGGAAGGTGTGTGCAAGTTTGATTGAAGTTTGGTTGAGGGATGAATGAGTTTAAATCAAGGGAGGCCTCCCCTATTTCGGCTTGACAAAAATTGAGAGAGGGAAAAATGTGAGAGCTTAGGAGCTTGGGGAATGGCTGTGGGAGAGTCTTCTTCACTCTCTCTAGCTCAAACAAAGTTGAATGAATGAATTCCCATTTAAATTGAGGGGGTATATCCCCTTAATTACTGAGGTGGATGGATGGGGTTCAATCCCATTTTCTCATCGCCACCCCGTCACCAAAATTGTCTCCATCCAGTCCACATGGCTATAGGGAAGGCTTGGGAGGTGGCTCAAGGTCTGATATGGGGGAAGGGGTATTTGTTTCTTTGATCCTTTGGGTGCTCAGGTTGCATGGGAGGTGAGTTAATGCACCTCCCCTTGGTCCATGGCAAGCCCTAGTGTGCTTAGGGTGGGTTAGGATATGACATATTTATTATGGATGGTGGGAGGAGAGTGACTTTGCCAAATGGGGAAGGAATCCAAGTGAAGAGGTTTGTCTAATGGCTAATCCTTAGATGGGGCCCACTTGCTTTTGGGATGATTTTGGGTTGACCTAGGGTCAATTTGGGTTGGTTTGGTTAGCCACCAAGGTCCCATGGGTTGGTTTTGGCTTCATTTGGTCAAATGGGTTCATGTTAAGATGGGTTGGTTGATCAAATTGGGTCAAACCAAGGCTTGAGTTAGGTAAAATGATGGTTTGAAGAGTTTTAGTTCAAGTGGTTTCAATAAATTTGGCTTAGGTTTGATTTTGGGTCACTTGGATTCATATAAGCAAAAGTTGACCAATTTGACCAAATTGGGTTGGATTAGTTGGTTCAAGTTCAATTGGTTAATTTAAAATGATTGTAGGCTTTGGTTTGAATCAATTTGAGTTTAATTTGAATTTTGGCCAATTTGACCTTTAGTTCAATTTCAATTAATTGGTCAAATTTATTGTGGCTTGGAAAGTTTGGTTTGAATTGATTTAAATGATTAATTTGTTTTGGCCAATCAATTAGTTGGGACCAATTGGTCAAATTGAGGTTAATTATGGCTTTGGTCAAGTTCAATAATTAATTTGGACTGAACTCAAGTCAATTCAAATCAATTTAGGTTGATCATTTTAGGACAATTTTGGGCCAACTTGGTCAAATGGACAATTGGACTTATGGACCCAATTAAGTTTGGTTATATTCATTGATTATGAGTTTGGATCAATGGTTTTGATCAATTTAGCATATGGTGAGTTTTGGCTAGTTTAGTTTCATTTGGGCTAAAGCTTGACTTGGTCAAAGGACCAAGTTGGCTTGGTTTGACCCAATTGAGGTGATTGATCATCCTAAGGTGATTGTTGATCATGATATGAGGCTTGGATGAGCTTAGTTCAAAATAATTTAGGTTGGATTAAAACTTGGCTCAAAAAGGTTCCTTTATGTAACTTTGGGTCAAGTGGACCTAAATGGGTCAACTGGTTTGGTTTTGGCTTGATTCAAGTTTAGTTGAACTCATATATGAGCCTAGGATTGAAACATAAATCCAACTACAACCAATTTAGAGTCTAATGAATTTTGGCTCATTTGAAGTTTTCAAGTCAAAAGGTGGCTTGACTTGAGTTTGGTTTGATAATTGTAGTGTATGTTTATATTTGGCTAAATGATTGAAGGAATGATTGATTCATTAGAAAATCCATTTTGAATTTATTTGGATTTAGCCAAGTCCAAAAAATTGGCTAAAAGGCTTGAATTTGATTTTGGATTTGATCTGGCTATTTGATTTATATTTCATTTATATTTGGTGATATAAATGAAGTTATAAATGAGTCATGAGAAAATTACTTGAGTTTGGAGTGATTTGGAAGCAAATTTGACCAAGATGATGGTCAAGTAGGGAATTGATTTAGTTTGATTTATTTTGGCCATTGGAGGTGGGTTTGATTTATATTTGTGAATTTAAATGATGGAATAATTGATTTATTAAAATAAATTGATTTTGATTTGGAGATTTGATTATGATAGGTCCATAGGAATAAGAGGGATTTGGCTTGGATTGATTTAGTTTGATTTGTTTTTGGTTATGTATTTAGGTGAATATAAATGAAAGAATAATTGATTTATAAAGAAATTAATCAAGTTTGGAATAATTTAGGTGGAGATTTTGGCTAAGCTTATGAGAGTGGGTCAGAAGGCTTAAGAAAGAATTTTGTTCTTAGATTTGATTTGAGATTGAATTATTTGGTTTGGAATTTGGATTTGGATTTTATAAATGATTGAAATTTTGAATTGATATTTGAGAAAGTCAATTGAATCAAGATTGATTTGAATTTGGTTAAGGCTAAGTCCATAAGATAAATTCAAAGGGCTTAGGAAGAATGTTGATCTTGGATTTGATTATGGGTTTCAAGGATTTGGTTTGGAATTTGGAATTGGATTTGGTAAATGGTTGAGAGATTGAATTGATATTTGAGAAAATCAATTAATGGGATTGAAATTTGGTTAAGGCTAAGTTTACAAGATGAAATCAAATGGCTTTGAATTTAATTATGGAGTTTTATGGAGAAATCTTGAGCTTGAATTTGAACATGGGATTGATTATGAGCCTTGGAAATTTGGTTTGGTATGAATTTGGTTTGAGAAGGAAAGTGTGAATTGGGTTTTTATGTGGGTAAGTCTTCCTAATTCCTTAAGGCATAACCTATTCCTATGGCTAACCCTTCTAAGTCTCTAGGCTTAGGTTGAATGTTCACCAAATCACTAGAAGTGTCTTAAGACTAAGAAACTCTTAGTGTATATAGGAGTCCTAGATCTATGATGAGGAAGTTGAAAACTCACTCTAAAAGTGAGGTCAACAAAAGGACACCTAGTAGGTGTGGTGTAACTGACAAGGTACACCCCACGTATTGGCATTGACCGAGACAATCAATAATGTCTGAAAGATCACAAGCTGCTAATCGAGATGATCACCCCCTAAACCCAGATGTAGTTAAGATCTGCAATGCAACTCAACTCATGCCAAGGGAATAAGAGAGGAAGAAAGGATCCACTAAGAGTATGTGAACCTTCCACTAGGGAAGGTTTAGATTATCCATAGGGAGGATAAGAGTTTTAGTTTGATCAAAAACATGATTTGGGGGAAAAAGATCTATGGGGAATTAGTATTTATATCCTGCCGGGGATGAGTGCATGAACCTTCCACTAGGGAACCAGGTTCAGATTATTCACTAAGGATAAGAATTTGATCTAGTTTGATTTTGTGGGGTTCCAATAGGGAGAGGATATGATTCGCTTCGGGAGGAATTTGATTTAATTTTAAGGGCACATTCACTGAAGATAAGAGCTCAGATCTGCTGTGGATAAGGTGGATTTAATTTATGGTTTTTTTAGTTTATTTTGGGGAAGCATCCACTAGAGATAAGAGTGGATGGATTTAATTCAGTTTCCACTGGGAAGGATGGTGGATTTAATAAAATGGACCTTATCGGTGTGCGATACATCCACTAAGAAGGGGATAATATCAGCCTAGTCTTATCTCAGATTTTAAAATCCAAAGGGACGCCATCGGTAGGGCTATCCAACCTAAGGTTTATCTTTTAGTGTGCAATGGTCAAGTCAGGAAGAAAGCTTGTAGACTTATATCCTCCTAAATAAAGAACCACTAGGGTGATTGGTTGATGGCACAACAAATCAAACCTGACCTAAGGCAACTATTGAGCGAATGCCACTGTGGACTCATATCAACTCAAAAATAGTCAAAATTAATTTCATTTTAAATGGATCCGGTCGGTATGAGATGGATCCACTAAGAAGGAGTAATATCAGCCTAGTCTTATCTTAGATTTACAAATCTAAATGGATAGTCTACCGGCCACGAGGTAGAGCTATCCAACCTAAGGGGTGCCTTTCGATGTGCAATGGTCAAGTTAGAAAGAAAGCTTGTAAACTTACATCCTCCTAAACAAGGAACAACTTGGGTGATTGGTTGATAGCACAACAATCAACGACCTAAGGTCATTTTGCAGTAAATTGTGATGGGAGAATGAGTGATAGACTTATATCTTCTAAAGCAAATATGACAGTTGGGGTAACCTGTTGGTGGCACAATAAGTTGAACCCGACCTAAGGGTGACTATTGAGAGTGTTGATCCATGGACTTATCTCAACTCAAAAGTAGTCAAGCGATTCTTATAGGGAGTTTTGCTGACACTGACCTAAAGATAGGATGCCTTCTTGGGAAAAGGGGAGTTTCCCATGGGAGTTTTCACACCTAAAGATAGGATACCTTCTTGGGAAAAGGTATTAGTTTTATATATATATATATATATGTTATATGGACCTATTGAGGGACCACACCGAGAAGGGGCTTATATTACCTATCTCACTTACTAGACCAAGGGAGAATCGACATCCATAAGATGGATTTTCCAACCACATGGGTGGCTACTGGAAAGGGGACTATCTAATCCAAGAGTAACCCAAGTAGTCTAAATGGGGTCAAGGATGTGATCTAAATAGAGTGCCCACAAAGGAGGTGTCACTAGGGTATTTATCCAGACCCTATAAAAGAAAGCCTATGTATACGGTGGCCAACCCGGAGAAAGCTCTTAGACTTACATCTTCTGAGTGGTGTATCCACCGTGGGTCATCACATGGAGATGACCAACCAGCCTAAGGTGGCCATCGGTTTGGGATGATCAATTTGAGAGGAAGGCTTGTAGACTTACATCTTCACAGATGGGAATGATCATTGGGATAGTCTATCATCGATGAGACAGATGCTATCCAACCTAGGGTGACTTTGGGGGGAGGACTAAAATTGACTAAGTAGTTAGAGGAAAGGAGCCACTAGGGGACTTATCCTAAACCTCAAATATATACTAGTCTATGATGCATGATGGCTAGTTTAAGAAGAAAGGTGTAGTTTACATCCTCTTAAATAAAGTAAACATGAGATAGCTTACCGTTGCATTGTAAGGCCTACCAAACTAACAAGGCACTTGTTTGTAATGGTCAAGTTAGGAAGAAAGCTTGTAGACTTACATCCTTCAGATAAGTAATCACTGAGGCGACACATTAGCAAGGTAGCATGCCACCACCTAGATAATGAGTGAGTGGGGGCTTTATCCTACATCAAAATAAAAAAAATGTGTTTATGGTTATGTGTAGTTTGTTGGTGTTGTCTTACCAAAGGATAGGACTCCGCTTGGGTTCCTTACGCCTATCCTAAACACATCGCAGTGGATTCACAAGCAAAGATATTTCTAAACACGGAAGGGATAGAATTTGAGATGAAAGAAATTTCATTGATAATTATTTTCAAAGAAGATTTATGGATAATATTTCATTAGATAGAGCCCATTGATTAGAAGAATTGGGCGCCCTACCTTATAGTTTATAAATTAATAAGATCCTCCAGTAGGCCTTCTATGGTAAGTGGGTTCAAACTTGTCTCCAATCTTTTGATGAGCAATAATTGATCTTCTTAGAACTAAAATAAGCTCTCATACTTGAAAAGCTCTAGGATAGACCAACTTGGTATGTGCTTCAATCATTTTGGCTTTGTACAACTCAGGATTCTGGCATGCCCGGAGGTGTCTCTCCTCCAAATCTTTGAGCTCTTCTAACTGCAACTTAGTATTCTGCTTGTGGTAATCTTGCTACCCACAACTATGCTTAATGATGAGAGTTAGACTTCTAATGGTAGAATTGCTTCAGACCCATAAACTAAGGAGAATGGGGTAGATTGAGTTGGAGTTCTGTATGTGGTGCGGTAAGCCCAAAAGGGTTCAACTAACTGTTCATGCCACAATCATTTATTATTGTCAAGTGTCTTCTTTAATATATGGATGAGAGTTTTATTGAAGGCTTCTACTAAGCCATTTTCCCTTGTGTAGTAGATGGTAGAGTATCTACAATCTATGCCATATCTCTAGGAAAACTATTGATTTTGGTGCTCTTGAATGCAATTATTATCGGATATATCGAGGCACTCAACTATATATAGTTCAAAAATTGAGCACTGCGACTCTCTAAGTGGGATTACCTCAGTCCACTTGGAAAAGTAATCGGTGGCAGCTAGAATGAACCGATAACCCTTTAAAAAAGGAGGAATGATTGGTCCCACTATGTCGGTATCCCAATACTTGAATGGCCATGAGGCCAATGTAGGATGTAGAATATTGGGTGGTTGGTGTAAGACCACACCATCTACCTGACATTGGTGGCATCTTCTAGCTACATCCATATAGTTTGTAATCATCAAAGGCCAGTAGTATCCTAGTCTCTTGATCTTGGATTTCATCTTCAGACTAGATTGATGCCCTCCGCATAAACCTGAGTGTCCCTCAGCCACGATCCAACAAGCTTCGTGCTTGTCCAAACAACGTAACCACATATGATCGAAGGATCGTTGGTACAAGGTGCCATCCATTAGAGGAAAGGACTCTTCACTTCAATGATGTGTTAGTGATTTCTCTTGATGTAGTTTGCCTACCTTTAGGTAATCCATGACTAGTTGCCTCCAATCCAACTCCTTATCCTTTTTAGCAATGGCAACCTCCCATTCAAGAGAATCTCGATGAGTTCAACATTAACAAGGGATAAGACTTGTCTATTTTGACCCTTAGTATGGACCCATCCATGTCAATTCTTTTGGCAAGCATGGATAATGCATACGCATTCTCTCTCATCGAGGAATATATAAATAGTAACCTCGAGATTTGGGCTATAGCTCTATAGTGTACTTATGGTAATGATGGAGCTAACTTTATAAGACCCATCAATTTGGTTGTTAACTAACTGAGAACCCTCAAAGATATTGATACTATGGATGCATAATGTAATGACTAACTCCAAACGGACAATCTGAGCCTCATATTCGGCTTCGTTGTTGGTGCATGGATTGGACGGACGATATGAGAATCTCAACACATTGCAGCTAGAGTTAGGAGAACTATTCCAACCCTTGCCTTTCTTGGAAGAGTAAATCATGGTTCTTCTCCCTTTTGAAAGGAAGTTGCACCATCAAAATACATCTCCCAATGGTGAATGCCATTGTCCCTTAAGTTCATGATTTATTCATCGGGGAGGTCATCACTAAGTGGAGAATCAACATGAAGTGGATGTGATGCTAAGAAATCTACTAGTGCTTGTCCCTTCACCGCACAGAGGGGTACAAAAGTGATGTAAAGCTGTGATAAAATCATGGACCAATGCGCCAAACATCTGAATAGTGTCAGCCGTGTCATGAGATATTGTAGTGGATTGATCATAAAGATCAAGTTCACTTTATGAGAAAGTATGTAATAATGTAGCTTTTGGGATGGAAAGATTAAAGCTAGGCAGTGCTTTTTAATAGGTGGATAGTTTGCCTCAACAGAGATTAGATGATGACTAAGATACTAGAGTGCATTCTCTTTCCCTTCATCAATCATTTGGGCCAACAAAGTCCCAATGGAGTTGTCTAATGCAGCAGTATATAATATCATGGCTTGCCCGGGATAGGGGCTGCTAGAACTGGCGGCGTTATCAAGTAGTGCTTGATGTCTTTGAAGGCATGCTGACACTTGTCATCCCACTTGAACTTGATATCCTTTTTGACAAGTGCTAAGAATGGTCGACATCTTCCGATAGTTGGAAATGAAGCATCTTAGATATGCCAATACCCTTAAAATGATCCGAGTTGAGTTAGAATTTTAGGGGTGGTATTTAATATCACCTTGATCTTCTCGGATGGATTTCTATTCCATGTGAGACAATAAAACCCAAGGAATTTCTCCGCTACTCAATGCACACTTTAGGGGATTCATTTTAAGGTTAAATTATCTTAACTGTTCGAACACTACTCTCAAGTTAAAGAGATAGTCTTCTTTTTCTTTACTTTTGACTACAAGATCATCAATGTAACATTCAACCTGATGATGAATGAGTTCATCAAAGATCCGAGTCATGACTTGTTGGTATGAAGCACCGACATTTTTAAGGCCGAAAGGCATGACCCTATAGCAAAAGATTCTGATTGGGGTTCGAAACATAATGTTTCTTTCATCTTTAGGGCCATCTTTATTTGGTTATATCCAGATGAGCCATCCATGAAAGAGAAGATTGCATGAGATGAGGTAATGTTCACCATCAATTTTAGTATTGGTAGTGGAAATTCATCTTTTGGACATACCTTATTTAGATCCTTAAAATCGACACATGCAAATTTGGTCATTCTTCTTAATTAGAATGACACCGCCAACCGTAGGATATTTTTCTTCCATGATGATCGATCAATTTCTTTATTTCAAAATGACCGCTATTTAATGTCTAATTGCATGCCTAGGAGCTTGCTTGATAGTGGTTAGCTCTATTGCTAGTTTGTGGACTGCTTAGAGATAAACTAGGCATCTCTTTATAACTCAATGCGGCGTCCTTAAACTCAATAGCCAAACTAAGTCATTGGTTTGATACACTCAATAAAGAACTGATGTATGTGATGAATTATCTTCGCCCTAAGTTGATTTCTTTGAGCTCATTGATGGTTGACCTGATCTCCTCTTTGAACTCTGGCGGTGCATCCTTGACTTCAAGGTCATTTGGATCATCTAAAGTTTTTAAACACACCTCCTCATATGAGTTAGCATGATTTGAAAGAAAACTTATCAGATTCCAAATGATTGGTGATGACTAGGCAATGATTGTCATCATCAACTGGACCCACCACAAATCCTAGTCCCGTCTTGATTGAGGATGTCACTTTGGTTGTCCCATAACCTTTCAAAGTAATTCAACCTGTGTTTAGACAAAGTATGTGTAATTAATTCCTTCTTTGTTAAATTAAGAACACAAGGCGAGTAATCAAAAGGCAATTGTATTAAATCTTTATATGGATCATCCTCAAGTTCTACATCAGCTTTCTAACTTGAGGATGATGCTTCCAAAAGAACCTTTGAGTTTTCCTATCTGTGGTTGACTTAGGGGCTTCCTTAACTACTAAACCCTCAATGTTTTGAGAGGAAAGTGGGGTTAGACCTAAGGTTCCCAACTGACTCTTGACTATCTCATATGCATACTTGGATACATTTATGCTTTGCTTTGGAGCCCAGTCTTCATCACTGTCATGCTTGAACATCACCTTGAAAGGGATCTACTATTGAAAAGAGTTGGTTGGTGAGCTAACCACATAAGAATCATCCTATGAACTAGATTCTAAGTATATGTGGTTATCAGGTGTAGTAAGGGTTTTCGGGACTTACCTTCTATTGGGTGGCCAATAAGAAGCCTTTCCACCTATTGGGCTACCTCTAAACTATCTTCTTTCCCGGTGGAGGTCAGTCATCCTACCCATATGTTCAAATGGAGTAACGAAATGTTGGTGGAATCTAATGTCAGGCTCTATATCTTCCCCCGAGTCCATGTCTCACTCTCTTTTATTTTCTTTTTCTTTTCTTTTTCTAATTATTCTTCTTCTTTTTTCTTTTTTTCCCTCTTGGGGATCTTGGCTAGATTCATGAGAATGGACTTGTTAGTTTTGGGGGAAAGAAAATAGGCTGCATCTTCATATATCCCGACCTCATGAACTATGAAACGTTAGAGATCTCATTTGATGCAGTACTCAATTCCATCTCTCATGAACTTCATGCATTGATATATAGAGGTGGAATTATGTTGTTCTCATATATCCATGGTCTCCCAAGCAAAGCATTGAAAGATGTATCCAAAGTCATGATATGAAACTTGGCCTTCCTCCAATCATCTATCTCTAATGGCAACACTATGGAGCCCAAGGCCCTCTCGCTTATTCATTGAATTCTCTCAACATTATCCTTTCCTTTGGAGTTTAGAGATGTGTCCAAGTAGGAAAGGGTTCTTAAACTCATAATGTTGACTAATGCACCTTGGTCAACTAGAACTCTTGATAACCAGATCCAACCAATCAGAGAGGCGATGTTTGGTCATTCCTAGAAGGAAGTCTTCATCGTTGAATGTAACTCATAAGATGTCCTTTGAGCTGTGTGTCTCCTCTTCAGTAGAGGTCACTGAGCTAAGCATATCTTCGAGTCAAGGAGAGCCTTGACTAGAGATTCCCTCATCTCTTTGGATAACACAATGGCGTCATATATGCTTAACTTTGTTGGAAACATTTTAAGATGTGCTAGGATGTTGTAATACACTCTGACTTGGTCCTCCATAAGCATATCCATAAGTGGAGCATCCCGTGGAGAGGTTATCTGCTTGCTAGAACCAATGACTTGTTTACCCTTATCAAGAGGTGCTACCCTAGGAGGTAGGACTTTGCCACTGAGTAGGTTGACTTCAGTGACTTCTAGAAATGAGGAACTTGTGGAAAGTTCTACCTTTTCATCAAGTATACCTACAACTTCTCTATGTGATCCTGATAAAAGACCATAATCGAATGAGAGTGGATCAGAATGACTAGAGCTATCATTATTATTTTCTAGACTTAGAGAGTTTTCAAGAGGGATAAAATCTAGAGTATTAGAAGTGGACAAGATGTAAGTGAAAGCTTTCATTGATTTCTATTTAGGAGGTATATGATAGAAATCTAATAAAGTAAGAGGTAAGGAACCCCTTGTCCCTGATACATGCTCAAGAGGAGCTAATGGAGGAAGAAGTAGTAGCAGAACTAGATGAAGTGCCGGACTGCATGATGGTTGTCTCAATTATCCTGCAAGTAAGGTGGACTCGATCCGCGTCGTCATCTTCTTCAAGTTGTCTTTGGAAACTTGCAAACCTTCCTTGGTGTTGGAGGTTTGAGCTACCTCAGTCACCTATAAAGAGAGTTTCTTAATTTAATAAACTACTTTTTAGAGGTTCGGGATAAAGCAATATCCCAACCTTCTTTTGTATTAAGAGGATTGCAGGTATCTTTAAGAATTACTCTAATAGAAGAAGGTTATTCTAATAATTTCTTTGGGATAACTATGGCACCTGACTTGTAGCTACGCTCTAGCCAGTCCTTAAAAGTAATACAATCCTTTAAGACATGGCTAATCATGTGGTGGTATGGGCAATAGTTAGGATCATTACTTTGCCACTTCCACCTCTTGGCTCGTAATGAAAGTCAAGTTTTGTAGATATTTTCTAACTATCTCCTCTTGAATGAATAGCTTATTCAATCTATCAAGAGTAGGTGGGTAAGAACTACTGGGGATAGTACCGCTAAGGTAGGTCATGTGGTAGGAATGGCCATTGTGGCAATTGTGGCGGTTGATATGATGGCTGAGGTTGTGGCATAGGAGGTGGCAAAGGAGGCTGCTAAGCTCGGGGTCTCTATCGACTCGCTCAGCTTCCTCTATCCACGACACAACTATCCTTGACTTCTCAACACCTTTTGTATTTGGCTAAGATGATTGGTTGAGAAAGGATAATTGTTTTGGCTTCCTCTTGTAGGTTAGCTACTTAATTAGTTTCAAATGTTGATGGTAAATCCCTTAAGCATGTGACCGCCATGAATATTCTTGAGGAGAATCTCAATGGCATGTTCTGATAGCTGGCTCGCATTTCATGTGTGCCACTTGAGAATATAATCAAAGCACTCATTGGGAACTTGTGTCGCTACAACGAGGTTGCATATAGTCACTCTTGATGAGCTTGCAAACATCTTGATGAAAGGTGCTCCAACTCAAAAGTTCCTACCGAATCATTGGGTAGTTTGACATACCAATCAAATGCAACCCCTGCTAGGCTGTTGATAAAAAAATTTGAACAAAAGTGCATCACTGCCACCGACATTACAATAGTTGCCTATGAAATGTGCAATGTACTGATGTAGATTCCCACTGCCATCAAAGATTTTGAAGGAAGGAGACACAAAACCCTTGGGGTATTGAACTACATCAAATTCCTCCAGGTATGATCTACCCTTTGGAATAGATGAGCTCCCCTGTGTTTGCCATCGCTCACTGCCGCTTCTACCATATTTTGGTATCCTTTTCATGTATGGAGGTGCCATCTATAACCTTCCTATGCTACCAAAGATCATCCTTATGGGAGTGCACCTAGGGTGCTCTAAAGTATGTACCAACTCTGGACGGACTATCATGAGAGAAGGCTGTGAAACTAGGGTTGAGTTCTATAGTGCTAAAACTACTACCATAAACTCCTCAATTTTTTTCCCAATCTTATCAATATGAACATCTCTCTATCTGAGCTGGTGGAGGAGGTGCTGAGTCGAATGATAAGTGTCACCTTCCTTGAGCACATCACCTTCCTGGCTAAGCTGATCCTGTTGTAAGGATCCTCGTGTCTCAACCATGTGGACTTCAGTAGTGTCATCCAACATATCATCTTCATCAGGATTGAAGCTGACTCTATCCTCCTCCTGATATGAGTGGTCACTTCCAAAAATTTATCTTTTTTTTGGAAAAATAGTTTGTTAATATGTCATATAGTGACCAATCTACTATGTCTGGTTGGACTGGTATAAATACTCACTGACTACTAGTTGTAGGATTGTGCTCCTCTACCTTTATGCAATGGACACTACTGTCACAAGAGGATCACCGTCATGGGACTATATCTGTCCACTTTCCCCTCATTTGTGATGGGGTGATGCACGATGCTCTTTGCCACTCCTTCTTGACCATAGCTGAGGTAGAGGGTCAAGCAAGGGAGCTTGATCTCATCTCAACAAGTGGATTGGATGGAGAGATCCTGCAGATCACTATGGGATGGTCTCCTGATGGGGCTTCAATCTTGGCGGAGTTGTAGATGCCGTAGTTAAACTGTAATGGTGAGCAAGGGAAGTAGTGATGATAAACACCAACCCTCAACCAAGATCTCCTCCTTGCCAGTAAGAAGAAATGCTATCGAGTGATGCTGATAAGGCAACAATCGTGAAAATCCATCAGTAGAAGGCACACCGACATACCTCATTCTCTCATGCCTACCTGGGCAAATACTCAAGCCTCCATGGCTCTCTCTTTATGGATTTGACCCCTAACACTCCTAGGGATCATGGATCATAAGTCAAATAAGATACTAGATTTTAAGCATTCGTTAGCTCTACCGACCTGGTGTAGAACAGTCCTAAGTCCATCATAGGGCCTCCTATGCTCCCTAGCCGATGTCTCATGGTGTGCTAGTGGTGGAGGAGATGCAGTGATCCTCCTGTAGTCTTTGTCTCCATCTAAGACTGAGAGAGAGTGGAACCTACTACCACTCAAAAGCGGAGAGGTCTCATGGGGAGAGCCCTCCTCAGCTACATAAGAAGCAACATCAAGCTCTCTAGCTGTTCGCTCATGATCCCGCTTAATCTTTTGATTTTTATTATGGCATTGGGACTGAGTGAGAAAAGTAGAGCATGAGCTGGAACCTACCTCGAAGCCAAGGGAGATTATCTCAGAGGCTGAGATAGTCTTCCCCTTTGGGGTAACCAAAGAGAAGGTAGCAGCTCTCACTGGAGCTATGGTAGGGGCAACTGAATGGGCATGTACAAAAAATGACATTGAACGAGGCATGGGAACCACTACGACCTTCCTCTTCAATGAGAGAAACTCAAAATCAGATGGGATATCCAAGAAGATGAGTGCCATCAGTCCCACCACTTCTTCCCTGCTAACCGTTGTGAGGGCTATCCCCTCACAAGTAATCTGGACCCCCTCAAAGCCATGGCCAAAGTAGATCAGTGGGGCAACATCAGTCATGGTGAGATTGGCCTGATCTAAAGCCAAATTTACACTAGAAGGGAAAGAGAAGATGGACTTGTTAGGAGCCATGACCACTACACTAACTGGAGGCTGAAAGACTGACTGTACACTGTATTTGTTGAAATATAATTGAATCAGACCCTTGCCTTGATGTTTTCCTTCAATCATTGGCTTCTATACTTAATTTGATTTGAACCCACACAACAAATTTGCTAAGTGGGGTTCATTGAATTTTGGAGAGATTTTGATATTTGGAGGAGAGACTTTGCATTATGATTTTGATTTAGAACCATACTCAACCAATTTAAGTAGGTGAAATATTTGAGGTTTGAAGAAATTTGTATTTTATGTCTTGTTTGAAATTTTGATTTGAAAACCTTTACTTAACATATTTAGGTATGCTAAGAAGAGGTTTTGATTATATGTTTGAAGATTTTGTGAAAGTATCTTTGCTTATGATGATTATTTATGTGTGTGATATATGTTGATTTGAAATGAGGCTCCTTAACAAATTTGGTATGTTAAGTAGAGGCCAAATGTGCTTGATATGTGTTTGCTTGATTTGAAAATAAGGCTCTTACTTAACAAATTTGGTATGTTAAGTAGGAGCCAAATGTGATTTGATTTGTGTTTGTTTGATTTGAAAATGAGACTCTTACTTAACAAATTAGGTATGTTAAATAGGAGTCAAGTGTGATTTGATTTGTGTTCTTGAAAAATGAGATTCTCACTTAACAAATTTGGTATGTTAAGTGAAAGCCAAATGTGATTGATTTGTTTTTTTTCTTTTGAAAAATGAGACTCTCACTAAAAAAATTTGGTATGTTAAGTGGAAGCCAAATATGATTTGATTTGTGTTTGTTTGCTTTCGAAAATGAGACTCCCACTTAACAAATTTGGTATGTCAAGTGGAAGCCAAATGTGATTGATTTGTGTTTTTTTACTTTTGAAAATGAGACTCCCAGTTAACAAATTCGGTATGTTAAGTGGAAGAAAAATGTGATTGATTTGTTTTTGAAAAATGAGACTCACACTTAACAAATTTGGTATGTTAAGTGGAAACCAAATGTGATTGATTTATTTTTTTTTTTTTTGAAAAATGAGACTCTCACTTAACAAATTTGGTATGTTAAGTGAAAGCCAAATGTGATTTTATTTGTGTTTGTTTGATTTTGAAAATGAGACTCCCACTTAAACAAATTTGGTTTAAGTGGAAGCCAAATGTGATTGATTTGTTTTGAAAATGAGACTCACACTTAACAAATTTGGTATGTTAAGTGGAAGCCAAATGTGATTGATTTGTTTTTTAAAAATGAGACTCACACTTAACAAATTTGGTATGTTAAATGAGAGTCAAAATGTGTTATGATTTGAAAATGAGATTCTTACTTAACAAATTTGGTATGTTAAGTAGGAATCAAATGTGATATGATTTGAAAATGAGACTCTTACTTAACAAATTTGGTTTGTTAAGTAGGAGTCAAGTGTGTTAAATAGAATTTACTTTGTTTTGGTTTTCCAAAATAAAGAGGAACTCTTATTTGACAAATTTAGGTGTGTTAAATGGAGTTCAAAATATATCTTGAATTCATGTGTGTGGGTTCTTGCTTTTTTTTTTTTTTTGAAAAGAGGGAAACTTCAACTCTAGCATATGTTAAATATGTTAAGTGAGTTTCAATTTTATGCTATGATTTTATTTGAAAATATAATCTCCATTCAAAAAATTTGAGTATGTTGAATGAAGGTGGTCATTTTCAAAAGTGTGCTTTTGAAAAAGAGGGAAACTCCAACTCTAACATATGTGAAATATGTTAAGTGTAGTTTCAATTTTATGCTATGATTTTATTTGAAAATGTAATCTTCATTCAATAGCTTTGAGTATGTTGAATGAAGGTGCTCATTTTTAAAAGTGTGCTTTTGAAAAAGAGGGGAACTCTAACTCTTGCATATTTGAAATATGTTAAGTGTAGTTTCAATTTTATGCTATGATTTTATTCGAAAATAGAATCTTCATTCAATAACTTTGAGTATGTTGAATGAAGGTGGTCATTTTCAAAAGCGTGCTTTTGAAAAAGAGGGAAACTCCAACTCTAGTATATGTGAAATATGTTAAGTGGAGTTTCAATCTTATGTTATGATTTTATTTGAAAATAGAATCTTCATTTAATAAATTTGGGTATGTTGAATGGAGATAACTATTTTCAAAAAGATGCTTTTAAAAAATGATTTTGATTTTGATTTTGAAAAGAACCTCCATGTAATAATCATGGGGGTTGTTAGATGAGATTTGGTTACATGAGTTTTGTGCTTTTTGAAAGTTTCTTATAATTTTGTGCAAGATCTTTTGTTATGTGAATTTTGAAAAAGTGCTTTTGGAAAATGGTATTTTTGCAAAAGAGATTATTTTCTTAAGTATAAGATGAACCTTGCCTCACCAAGCTAGTAGTGAGAAGGTTCTAAATTTGTATCATCTCCTTTCATTGGTTAAACATCATTCTTTCTTTTGGAGTTTGGAGATGTCGATCCTCAAGTAGGCAAGGGTTCTTAGACTCATAGTGTTGAGTGATGCACCTTGGTCAACTTGAACTCTTGATAGCCTGCATCTGCCAACATCCACTGTAATATAAAGAGGGCGGTTGTGCTCGGTCATCCCAGTAAGTCTTTATCACTAAATGTGACTCTAAGATGTCTTTCAAGTGGTGTGCCTCATGGTGTTTGTTTTTTGGTTTATATGTATGGGGGACACCACGCAGATCTGAGGGTGTACTTTTTGAGGTGATCGGGTATGATATCAAGGAATGGTGCACTATCTCGAAAGATAGAAATCACCACCCTATGGACCTAATCACCTAATAAGGACTCTAAGGCATGATGGGTCTTGAATATACCAAAGATTTTTCCTACTTTACATGGATGAATAAAGCGGTTTATTTAATTGGTTCTAAAGTTTCCTATGGGGGAAAGCCCCCATAGTTAATTACATCCTAAGGAAGGTGAGTTTAGTAGAAATACTCTCAATTAAAGTAGATAATTGTTGTCTCCAAAGATTTCAAAGATATGACTATCAATAAATTGGCTATATCTGGAAAATCAATCGGGATAGATCAAAAAAGGAGAGACTTATTATCGAAGCCAAAGGGATATGAGTAGGGAATGCTCATGATACTAGGAAGTCTAGTGAGCATTCTAATCCATCATATGGTTAGGCTTTATATGTTTGAAATTGAAGAGAATTTATATACATTTGAGTTGAAATTTTGATAGAAAATCGGGACTTATGATCCTACAAAACAAGATTATAGAAATGCCTAAGAGGTGAGGATTTATGCTTGTAGCCTAAGAAGAAACATCAACCTTAGATCCTAAATCTATGAAGCTTTTAGCAAGGGCCAAAGCATATCCTAAATCTAAATGAAGAAGAGTATATGGTTTACCTCCAGAGAGGGTAAACCACCCTCTTGGACTTATAACTGGAGTGGCGGCTAACTCCTTCTATATTTTAAAATAATGTGGTCAAGTCATATGTTTTGCAAGATGGATAGGTTATTATTATTATTATAGAGACTAATGTCCTTAAACCCACTCCCTAGAGACTAGAGCATGAGTGGTATGAGTAATGACTTAATCTAGTACAAATCTTTTCAATTTTACTTGATTTTGGACTCTTTATTTTGACAAAGGCTATAGAATATTTATATGTCTAAATGCATGATAAAATAAGATTATTGGCTAAATCAAAAAGAAAGAAGTGTTTTCCACCACAGAGGTTAAGTCTTCCCTTATCATGCAAGGATGGAAACCCTCTCTTAGCAAGAGTGAAGCAATATGGTATGCATAATGTGAAACATACAACATCCAACTAAGGGATAGATAAATCTTTTAATTATCTTAATTTAATGCCTAGGCTTTATGTGAGATTATGAGTTATTTTAAAGAAATTTAATTATGAGTTCTAGTTGGGGTAGAAAAATTAATTTTTCTAAAGAGCCTAATCGGACTCAGGCCACACATTAAATCACCATATATGAAGAAATTAGGAAAATATATGCAATTTCTATTACGCAATTGTAAACAAAACATCAAACAATTTATAAACCCAACATAAAAGAATAAGAGGCTCGTGCGATCGGGTACCACTGTACAACCCGAAAAAAGAAATGGGTAGCCGAGCTCTACCCTTATACAACACGGTATATGAAAGAATAATTATAATTACAAATAAATAAATACTATGAGGGTCTTCATTCTTCATTCTTCATATCCTCTCTTCTTTCTCCATTTGACTTGATTTGAATGTGCTTGTTTCAAAGGCATCATGGGGCCTCCCAGGACAAAGCCTTCTAGCCTCCATTCATCCTAATGCCCTTATAACACTAACCCTAGTTCCTAATGCACAATTACATTAAAAATTAGGAAAAGTAAATCTAACTATACCCGCAAAACAAGTGTTATCTAAGCACACCATACAACCCAAGCATTTATATGGATAATTTGGACTTAGCACCCTGCACATGGGCAACTAAGCCCACCTGTCCTAATTTAGATTGTGCTTAGGGGTTAAACAACCTACAAAAGAGAGCATTTATATTTATTTTTAAGCACCCTTAAGCACAATCTCTTGAAAAAAATATGATTAGGCTAATCACGGCCTAACACCCAGTCTACGAAGCATACACCATAACATATAGTCTACAATACATCACAGAACAAACATAAATCAAACCATGCACTGCCCTATCATAAAGCTAGAAATGGTGACTTAATCTAAGGTGTGTGTATTAAGGCTAGTTTGGTATGCCCTAACTAAGTTTTGTTATAATTTTTTAAGTAAGAAAATGGTTTAATTATAAAGGATGGTTTCACTTTAAGTAGTTTAATTGATTTTTAAGTTTTACTGAATGCTTTCTTTTGTTTCACTTGGTTTACACTTAACAACTAAGTGTTATAAAGAGAAGAAAAGAGAGGATCACCCTCTTTTATTCATACCTTAAGCCACATCTAATCAATTCTCTTTAATGAATGGCTTATTACATATTTTAATTAATCTTAAGTTAGATTCACTTTAAATAATCTCATTCAATAAGAGAGATATCTTAAGATTAATTGGGATGAACTACTATCACATGAAACATGTTTACTCATTCCTTCCCATCATATATAACATGCATATGATTAAGTCCTAAACATATCTATACATATAATATGTTTTTAACACACTTAAATGTAGGATGTTTGAATGATTTTTATAGAAAAAGAGGATTCTCATTCATTAGATAAATACACAGTCAAATGTATAAAAGTTCTAAGCAAGTGCTTCGCCATTGTTCTGCACCAGGGGAGTGAGATAACAACCTCCTTGGGGCTACTTCACATCCCGAATGTCCATTAAATATACCCTTCATTTGTACTTATGCAAATCAACATATTAATGAAAGAAAGAACTTCACTTATATACTAAGCTTATATTCACATGCCTATGTATGTATATAATGTCACAACATGTAATATTATTCATTAATGAGCTTTGGAAAATACACTTGAGATTTAATAGCGATAATAGCCACACATATTTTTAATTAAGCTAACGCATGCAAATTTGACATAAAGGAAATCATTTATTTTTAATTGATTTTTGAAGGAAATAAATGCATGAATCAAGTGGCATGCAACATTTTAATATGATTAGAAAGAAATAAAGAAACACAAGCATGTAATTTCATTCAATCCAACTAATTTCTAAGGACAATCACATTAAATAAGCTTATTTAAAATAAACCAAAGTTTATTAAAGTCACTTTTTGATTTCATGTTTGACTTGATTTAAGAGAAAGGTGAGAAAGAGGTGTTTGCTAATCCTAATCCCATTCCACCATATGTGAATTAATTTTATTTAATAATAAGCAATTAAATGATTTTTATGGATTGATTAAGTTAAGCATGGATTAAAGTAATTAATTAACCCTTACCTATGTTACCTTAAGGTAATCAATTAAACAATTATGAGCTAATATGATATGCAAATAAATTGAAAAGTAAATAGCAATGCTCCTATGAAATGAAAGGGGCCTAATGCAATTAGCTCAAAATCATTAATTAATTAAGCTTAAGGAACTCACTTAATTACTTTCATGGTTTTCTCACACATGTGAGCTAACAATAATTTTATTAACTCTCTTTAGGTTATTGAACACGCAAAGAACTACTTAAAGATAAATTAGAGAAATCAAATTTAGTAAATTTTTTAGTTTATTTGATCAAAGGATTAATCCATTAATTCATTTCTTATAAAAAAGACTAACCAAAGTTAATAATTATCTTGAAATGAGATGAGCTTAAGGGGAAAAGGTAGGGAAAGAGGCCCCCAACTATTTTCATAAGCCATCCACTAAATTAAGCATGATTTAATATGATTTGAATTCCAATTTAGCTAATTAAGTTTCTGATTAGTTAATTAATTAATAATTAGGACTTTAGTTGAAAAGAGAGGTAAAATTAAAGAAAGAATTAAGAGGGAGGCTCCAATCTACTTCCCTAAGTCTCCTCACTATTCAACAATGATTAGGGAGTCAAATAATTAATTAGTCACTATTCATATGCTTAATCACCCCTTAATAAAGTTAAGAGAATAATTATGGCTTAGTCAATCAATTTTTCTAATTAAGCAACCAATAAATTCTAAAAAAATAGGGGGAGGCAGAGGTCATCCCCCTGAAAATTCTCAAAAAGTTTGAAATTAATTGGATGATTAATTAAAGAGTAATTAAGCTAATTATATTTTTAATAAAATCCTAATTAAGCTCTATTTACTATTCAAAATCCATTGGAAACATTTTTGTTAAATTCTTCTCTGAAATACCTTTGAAAGGAGTCCTCATTTGTATTTTTTGAATTTTTCTACAATTAGTTATGAATTATAGAAGATTTAACACAAAAATAGATTAATTAACACTAATTATTTCCCTAATCACGTCGGTGCCACATGGTAGCTGATGCGGTGCGCTTTCCACGTGGCACGATGGGATTGATTATTTAAGTTTTCACATCATGCGGTTGAGTCAGTCGGTGGCAGACACACTTTCTCATGGATAGTCCAATCTAAGATCGGATGGCCACAATTAGTCCTATGGTTTAAAAGGACTAATCAGGGATTTAAGTGTGATCTAATCATGACCATCCATTCCGATCATGCAGAATGGATTTTTGTGATCTTTCTCCTTCGTGAGTGATGAAAGATGGATGCTGTCCATCTTTCTCCATTTAATCTGAGCTCATCAAAGCTTGGATTGATTCCAAAATGATCTCACACTATCAAGGAAAGAAGAGGAAGACATCCAACGGCTAAGATCACATGCACTAGAAATTTCTTTTACAAAAGACCAAACCCGAAATCACCTAGGCTATAATTTTGAGGAATTACCTCGCCATAGCTCAAGACTGGCAGTGGGATCGACGGAGGTAGCTTCATCTAGCAGAGATGAAGCCCTGTTGAGGAGCTTGGGCCTTGATTTGGGGTAGATTACCTTGGAGACCAAGATCATCCTATTTGGCATTTGGTCTTGATCAAACTCCCACTTTTGATGACTTTGGAGCTTGGGAAATAATTCATATGGCTTGACTAGGTCCAAGGAAGGTGTGTGCAAGTTTGATTGAAGTTTGGTTGAGGATGAATGAGTTTAAATCAAGGAGGCCTCCCCTGAGTAAATTGAGAGAGGGAAAATGTGAGAGCTTAGGAGCTTGGGGAATGGCGTGGGGAGTCTTCTTCACTCTCTAGCTCAAACAAAGTTGAATGAATGAATTCCCATTTAAATTGAGGGGGTATATCCCCTTAATTACTGAGGTGGATGGATGGGGTTCAATCCCATTTTCTCACTGGCCAGCCACCCGTCAGACCACCAAAATTGTCTCCATCAGGTCCACATGGCTCGCCAAGAGTAGGGGAAGGCTTGGGAGGTGGCTCAAGGTCTGATATGGGGGAGGGGGTATTTGTTTCTTTGATCCTTTGGGTGCTCAGGTTGCATGGGAGGTGAGTTAATGCACCTCCCCTTGGTCCATGGCAAGCCCTAGTGTGCTTAGGGTGGGTTAGGATGGCTAGACATGCTTTATTTGGCAATTGGATGGCTGCCTAAGTGATGGGAGAGCAGACTTTGCCAAATGGGGAAGGAATCCTATGTGAAGAGGTTTGTCTAATGGCTAATCCTCTTAGATGGGGCCCACTTTACTTTTGGGATGATTTTGGGTTAACCTAGGGTCAATTTGGGTTGGGTTTGGTTAGCCACCAAGGTCCCATGGGTTGGTTTTAGGTGCATTGGCTTCATTTGGTCAAATGGGTTCATGTTAAGATGGGTTGGCCAATTGATCAAATTGGGTCAAACCAAGGCTTGAGTTAGGTAAAATGATGGTTTGAAGAGTTTTAGTTCAAGTGGTTTCAATAAATTTGGCTTAGGTTTGATTTTGGGTCACTTGGATTCATATAAGCAAATGGGCTAAGTTGACCAATTTGACCAATCTGACCAAATTGGGTTGGATTAGGTGTTGGTTCAAGTTCAATTGGTTAATTAAAATGATTGTAGGCTTTGGTTTGAATCAATTTGAGTTTAATTTGAATTTTGGCCAATTTGACCTTTTAGTTCAATTTGGGCTAGATTGGGTCGAGTCGACCAATTGGTCAAATTGGGCTTGATTGTGGCTTTGTTAAGTTCAATAATTGATTTGGAATAAACTTGAGCCATTGGTTGCAGTTAATTTGGGTTTAATTTGGATTTTGGCCAATTTGACCTTTTAGACCAATTTGGGCTAGGTTGGGTTAAGTTGACCAATTGGTCAAATTGAGGTTAATTATGGCTTTGGTCAAGTTCAATAATTGATTTGGACTGAACTCAAGTCAATGGTTGCAATCAATTTAGGTTAGATCATGATTTGACGTATTTCGGCTTTTTAGGACAATTTGGGTCAACTTAGGTCAAATGGACAATTGGACTTAGTTTGACCCAATTAAGGGTTTGGTTATATTCAATCATTAGTTATGAGTTGGTTTGGATCAATGGTTCTGATCAATTTAGCATATGGTGAGTTTTGGCTAGTTTAGGTTTCATTTGGGCTAAAGCTTGACTTGGTCAAAGGACCAAGTTGGCTTGGTTTGACCCAATTGAGGTGATTGATCATCCTAAGGTGATTGTTGATCATGATATGAGGCTTGGATGAGCTTAGTTCAAAATAATTTAGGTTGGATTAAAACTTGGCTCAAAAAGGTTCCTTTATGTAACTTTGGGTCAAGTGGACCTAAATGGGTCAAGTTTGGTTTTGACTTGATTCAAGTTTAGTTGAACTCATATATGAGCCTAGGATTGAAACATAAATCCAACTACAACCAATTTAGAGTCTAATGAATTTTGGCTCATTTGAAGTTTTCAAGTCAAAAAGGGTAACCTGGGCTTGACTTGAGTTTGGTTTGATAATTGTAGTGTATGTTTATATTTGGCTAAATGATTGAAGGAATGATTGATTCATTAGAAAATCCATTGGTTTTGGCTTAATTTGGATGGATTTAGCCAAGTCCAAAAAATTGGCTAAAAAGGCTTGAATTGGGTTTTGGTTTGATTTTGGATTTGATCTGGCTATTTGGATTTATATTTCATTTATATTTGGTGATATAAATGAAGTTATAAATGAGTCATGAGAAAATTACTTGAGTTTGGAGTGATTTGGAAGCAAATTTGACCAAGCTTAAGGATGTAGGTCAAAAGGGCTTAAGTAGGGAATTGATTTAGTTTGATTTATTTTTGGCCATTGGAGGGTGGGTTTGATTTATATTTGTGAATTTAAATGATGGAATAATTGATTTATTAAAAAATAAATTGATTTTGGGTTGATTTGTATGAGATTTGATTAAGCTTATGGTGATAGGTCCATAGGGAATAAGAGGGGATTTGGCTTGGATTGATTTAGTTTGATTTGTTTTTGGTTATTTGGGTATGTATTTCATTTATATTTATGAATATAAATGAAAGAATAATTGATTTATAAAGAAATTAATCAAGTTTGGAATAATTTAGGTGGAGATTTTGGCTAAGCTTATGAGAGTGGGTCAAGGCTTAGAAAGAATTTTGTTCTTGGATTTGAGATTGAATTATTTGGTTTGGAATTTGGATTTGGATTTTATAAATGATTGAAATATTGAATTGATATTTGAGAAAGTCAATTGAATCAAGATTGATTTGAATTTGGTTAAGGTTAAGTCCATAAGATAAAATCAAAGGGCTTAGGAAGAATGTTGATCTTGGATTTGATTATGGGTTTCAAGGATTTGGTTTGGAATTTGGAATTGGAATTGGTAAATGGTCAAGAGATTGAATGGATATTTTGGAAAATCAATTAAATCAAGATTGATTTAAATTTGGTTAAGGCTAAGTTTATATGATGAAATCAAATGGCTTTGAATTTAATTATGGAGTTTTATGGAGAAATCTTGAGCTTGAATTTGATCATGGGATTGATTATGAGCCTTGGAAATTTGGTTTGGTATGAATTTGAGGTTTGTCTGAGAAGGAAAGTGTGAATTGGGTTTAGGCTATAGGGTAGGTAAGTCTTCCTAATTCCTTAAGGCATAACCTATTCCTATGGCTAACCCTTCTAAGTCTCTAGGCTTAGGTTGAATGTTCACCAAATCACTAGAAGTGTCTTAAGACTAAGGAACTCTTAGTGTATATAGGAGTCCTAGATCTATGATGAGGAAGTTGAAAACTCACTCTAAAAGTGAGGTCAACAAAAGGACCCCTAGTAGGTGTGGTAACGACAGGTACGTATTATTGACCGAGACAATCAATAATGTCTGAAAGATCACAAGCGTTAATCAGAGATGATCTACCCCTAAACTCGAGATGTAGACAGAATTAAGATCTTAGTGCAATGCAACTCAACTCATGCCAAGGGAATAAGAGAGGAAGAAAGGATCCACTAAGAGATCAAGTATGTGAACCTTCCACTAGGGGATAAGGTTTAGATTATCCATAGGGAGGATAAGAGTTTTAGTTTGATCAAAAACATGATTTGGGGGAAAAAGATCTATGGGGAATTAGTATTTATATCCTGCCGGGGATGAGTGCATGAACCTTCCACTAGGGAACCAGGTTCAGATTATCCACTAAGGATAAGAATTTGATCTGGTTTGATTTTGTGGGGCTCCAATAGGGAGAGGATATGATTCGCGCTTTGCTGGGGAGGAATTTGATTTAATTTTAAGGGCACATTCACTGAAGATAAGAGCTCAGATCTGCTGTGGATAAGGTGGATTTAATTTATGGTTTTAGTTTATTTTGGGGAAGCATCCACTAGAGATAAGAGTGGTTGGATTTAATTCGGTTTCCACTGGGAAGGATGGTGGATTTAATAAAATGGACCTTATCGGTGTGCGATGGATCCACTAAGAAGGGGATAATATCAGCCTAGTCTTATCTCAGATTTTAAAATCCAAAGGGATAGTTTATCAGCCATCAGGTAGGGCTATCCAACCTAAGGTTTATCTTTTAGTGTGCAATGGTCAAGTCAGGAAGAAAGCTTGTAGACTTATATCCTCCTAAATAAAGAACCACTAGGGTGATGGTTGATGGCACAACAAATCAAAGACTAAAACTATTGAGCGAATGCTGCTGTGGACTCATATCAACTCAAAAATAGTCAAAATTAATTTCATTTTAAATGGATCCGGTCGGTGTGAGATGGATCCACTAAGAAGGAGTAATATCAGCCTAGTCTTATCTTAGATTTACAAATCCAAATGGATAGTCTACCGGCCACGAGGTAGAGCTATCCAACCTAAGGGGTGCCTTTCGATGTGCAATGGCCAAGTTAGAAAGAAAGCTTGTAGACTTACATCCTCCTAAACAAGGAACAACTTGGGTGATTGGTTGATAACACAACAAATTGAACCTGACCTAAGGCTGCCCATCGGTGTGCAATGGTTGTGATGGGGAGAATGAGTGATAGACTTATATCTTCTAAAGCAAATGACTTGGGGTAACCTTGGTGGTACAATAAGTTGAACCCGACTGGGTGACTATGAAGTGTTGATCCGGACTTATCTCAACTCAAAGTAGTCGCGATTCCTAGGAGTTTTCACGACCTAAGATAGGATGCCTTCTTGGGAAAAGGTACAGGAGTTTCCTCCTATAAGTTTTCGACACACTAAAGATAGGATACCTTCTTGGGAAAAGATAATTTCCTTATATATATATATATATATATATATATATATATGTTTGCGTGGACCTGTTGGTGAGGGACCACGAAGGGCTTATATTAGCTTAGTCCTATCTCAGACTTACTAGACCAAGGGAGAATCTGCACATCCATAAGATGGATTTTCCAACCACATGGGTGGCTACTAGGAAAGGGGGACTATCTAATCCAAGAGTAACCCAAGTAGTGTCTAAATGGGGTCATTGAGGATGTGATCTAAATAGAGTGCCCACAAAGGAGGTGTCACTAGGGGATTTATCCAGGACCCTATAAAAGAAAGCCTATAGGTATACGGTGGCCAACTCCGGGAGAAAGCTCTTAGACTTACATCTTCTATGAGTGGTGTATCCACCGGGTGGGTCACTGTCAACATGGAGATGACCAACCAGCCTAAGGTGGCCATCGGTTTGGGATGATCAATTTGAGAGGAAGGCTTGTAGACTTACATCTTCACGGATGAATGATCATTGGGATAGTCATCATGAGATGCTATCCAACCTAGGGTGACTACTAAGTGGGGAGTCCCGTGTAAGGACTAGACCCAGACTAGAAGTAGTTAGGAGGAAAGGAGCCACTAGGGGACTTATCCTAAACCTCAAATATACTCGACCTAGTCAGTGCATGATGGCTAGTTTAAGAAGAAAGCGTGTAGGTTTACATCCTCTTAAATAAAGTAAACATGAGATAGCTTACCGGTTGCATTGTAAGGCCTACCAAACTAACAAGGCACTTGTTTGTTTGTAATGGTCAAGTTAGGAAGAAAGCTTGTAGACTTATATCCTCCAGATAAGTAATCACTGAGGTGACACACTAGCAAGGTAGCATGCCAGCCCGACCTAGAGCAGCTAATAAGTGAGTGTCACAGGGGGCTTTATCCTACATCAAAATAGCCTGAGATAAAAAAATGTGTTTGTTTTATATGTGGTTATGTGTAGTTTGTGTTGGTGCTGTCTTACCAAAGGATAGGACTCCGCTTGGATTCCTTACGCCTATCCTAAACACATCGCAGTGGATTCACAAGCAAAGATATTTCTAAACACGGAAGGGATAGAATTTGAGATGAAAGAAATTTCATTGATAATTATTTTCAAAGAAGATTTATGGATAATATTTCATTAGATAGAGCCCATTGATTAGAAGAATTGGGCGCTCTACCTTATAGTTTATAAATTAATAAGATCCTCCTTAGTAGGCCTTCTCTATGGTAAAAGGGCATTCCCAAGTGGGTTCAAACTTGTCTCCAATCTTTGATGAGCAACAATTGATCTTCTTAGAACTAAAATAAGCTCTCATACTTGAAAAGCTCTAGGATAGACCAACTTGTATGTGCTTGAATCATTTTGGCTTGTACAACTCAAGATTACGGCATGCGGTGTCTCTCCTCCAAACCTTTGAGCTCTTCTAACATTACATTGTGGTAATCTACTACACCTATATCCTTAATGATGAGAGTTAGACTTCTAATGGTAGAATTGCTTCGGACCCATAAACTAAGGAGAATAGGGGTAGATTGAGTTGGAGTTCTGTATGTGGTGCTGTAAGCCCAAAAGGGTTCAACTAACTGTTCATGCCAAAATCATTTATTATTGTCAAGTGTTTTCTTTAATATATGGATGAGAGTTTTGTTGAAGGCTTCTACTAAGCCATTTTCCCTTGTGTAGTAGATGGTAGAGTATCTACAATCTATGCCATATCTCTAGGAAAAACTATTGATTTTGGTGCTCTTGAATGCAGTACCATTATCGGATATAATTTATCGAGGCACCCCGAACCCATATACGATATAGTTTCTGAAAAATTGGAGCACTTGCAGAGCTGGACCTCTCTAAGTGGGATTACCTCAGTCCACTTGGAAAAGTAATCGGTGGCAGCTAGAATGAACCGATAACCCTTTAAAAAAGGAGGAATGATTGGTACCACTATGTCGGTACCCCAATACTTGAATGGCCATGAGGCCAATGTAGGATGTAGAATGTTGGGTGGTTGGTGTAAGACCACACCATCTACCTGACATTGGTGGCATCTTCTAGCTACGTCCATATAGTTTGTAATCATCAAAGGCCAGTAGTATCCTAGTCTCTTGATCTTGGATTTCATCTTCAGACTAGATTGATGCCCTGCGCATAAACGAGTGTCCCTCGATCCCACATCTTGTTTGTCCAAACAACGTAACCACATATGATCGAAGGATCGTTGGTACAAGGTGCCATCCATTAGAGCGTAGGAAAGGACTTTCTACTTCACCTGATGTGATAGTGACTTCTCTTGATGTAGTTTTCCTATATTTAGATAATCCATGAATGGTTGCCTCCAATCCAACTCCTTGTCCTTTTTGGCAATGTCAACCTCCCCTTCAAGAGAGAATCTCTCGATGAGTTCAACATTAACAAGGGATAAGACTTGTCTATTTTTGACCCTTATTAGTATGGACTCATCTTACAGACATGTCAATTCTTTGGCAAGCATGGATAATGCATCTGTGACATTCTCTCATCGAGGAATATCATAAATAGTAACCTCTGAGATTTGGGCTAATAGCTCTATAGTGTACTTATGGTAATGATGGAGCTTAGTCTTCAGAACTTTATAAGACCCATCAATTTGGTTGTTAACTAACTGAGAACCCTCAAAGATGTTGATACTATGGATGCATAGTGTAATGACTAACTCCAAGCGGACAATGAGCCTCATATTCAACTTGTTGGTGCATGGATTGGAGATGATATGAGAATCTCATCACATTGATAGAGTTAGGAGAACTATTCCAACCCTTGCCTTTCTTGGAAGAGTAGATCATGGTTCTTCTCCCTTTTGAAAGGAAGGGCACCATCAAAATACATCTCCCAATGGTGAATGCCATTGTCCCTTAAGTTCATGATTTATTCATGGGGATGTCATCACTAAGTGGAGAATCAACATGAAGTGGATGTGATGCTAAGAAATCACTAGTGCTTGTCCTTTCACACCCAGTACAAAAGTGATGTAAGCTGATAAAATCATGGACCAATGCCAACATCAATAATATGGTGTCATGAGATATGTGGATTGATCCAAAGATCAAGTTCACTTATGAGAAAGTATGTAATAACGTAGCTTTTGGGATGAAAAGATTAAAGCTAGGCAGTGCTTTTTAATAGGTGGATAGTTTGCCTCAACAGGGATTAGATGACTAAGATACTAGAGTGCATTCTCTTTCCCTTCATCAATCATTTGGGCCAACAAAGTCCCAATGGAGTTGTCTAATGCAGCAGTATATAATATCATGGCTTGCAGGGATAGAGTACTAGGCGGCGGCGTTATCAAGTAGTGCTTGATGTCTTTGAAGGCATGCTGGCACTTGTCATCCCACTTGAACTTGATATCCTTTTTGACAAGTGCTAAGAATGGCTGACATCTTCCTGATAGGTTGGAAATGAAGCATCTTAGATATGCCAATAGCCCTTAAAATGATCTGAGTTGAGTTAGAATTTTAGGGGGTGGTAGTTTTAATATCACCTGATCTTCTCTAGATGGATTTCTATTCCACGGTGTGAGACAATAAACCCAAGGAATTTCTCTGAAGCTACTCTGAATGCACACTTTAGGGGATTCATTTTAAGGTTAAATTATCTTAACTGTTCGAACACTACTCTCAAGTTAAAGAGATAGTCTTCTTTTTCTTTACTTTTGACTACAAGATCATCGTAACATTCAACTTGATGATGAATGAGTTCATCAAAGATCGAGTCATGACTTGTTGGTATGCATCATTTTAAGGCCGAAAGGCATGACCCTATAGCAAAGATTTTTGGGGTTCACAATGTTTCTTTCATCTTTAGGCCATCTTTATTTGGTTATATCCAGATGAGCCATCCATGAAAGAGAAGATTGCATGAGATGAGGCAATGTTCACCATCAATTTCAGTATTGGTAGTGGAAATTCATCTTTTGGACATACCTTATTTAGATCCTTAAAATCGACTCATGCGAATTTGGTCATTCTTCTTTTTAATTAGAATGACACTGGCCAACCAGGTAGGATATTTTTCTTCCATGATGATACTGACATCGATCAATTTCTTTATTTCAAAAATGACCTGCTATTTAATGTCTAATTGCATGCGTCTAGGAGCTTGCTTGATAGTGTTTGAATTAGGCTCTATTGCTAGTTTGTGGACTGCTACGTTAGGAGATAAACTAGGCATCTCTTTATAACTCAATGCGAAGCAGTCCTTAAACTCACTCAATAGCCAAACTAAGTCATTGGTTTCGATACCACTCAATAAAGAACTGATGTATGTCAGATGTGAATTATCTTCAGTTCCTAAGTTGATTTCTTTGAGCTCATTGATGGTTGACCTGATCTCCTCTTCAAACTTTGGTGGTGCATCCTTGACTTCAAGGTCATTTGGATCATCTAAAGTTTCTAAACACACCTCCTCATATGAGTTAGCATGATTTGAAAGAAAACTTATCAGATTCCAAATGATTGGTGATGACTAGGCAATGATTGTCATCATCAACTGGACCCACTGTATGAAATCCTAGTCCCAGTCTTGATTGAGGATGTCTACTTTGGTTGTCCCATAACCTTTTGATGTAATTCAACCTGTGTTTAGACAAAGTATGTGTAATTAATTCCTTCTTTGTTAAATTAAGAACACAAGGCGAGTAATCAAAAGGCAATTGTATTAAATCTTTATATGAATCATCCTCAAGTTCTACATCAGCTTTCTAACTTGAGGATGATGCTTCCCAAAGAACCTTTGAGTTTTCCTATCTGGTTGACTTAGGGGCTTCCTTAACTACCAAACCCTCAATATTTTGAGAGGAAAGTGGGGTTAGACCTAAGGTTCCCTGACTCTTGACTATCTCATATGCATACTTGGATACATTTATGCTTTGCTTTGCCAGTCTTCATCACTCATGCTTGAACATCACCTTTTACGTATTGCTGGTGCTACTATTGACACTGGTTGGTACTAACCATAGAATCATCCCATGAGCTAGATTCAGTATATATGTAGTTATCGATGTAGTAAGGGTTTTCGGGACTTACCTTCTATTGGGTGGCCAATAAGAAGCCTTTCCACCTATTGGGCTACCTCTAAACTATCTTCTACCTTTTCCTGGTGGAGGTCGAGTCATCCTACCCATATGTTCAAATGGAGTAACGAAATGTTGGTGGAATCTAATGTCAGGCTCTATATCTTCCCCAGAGTCCATGTCTCACTCTCTTTTATTATCTTTTTTTCTTTTTTTCTAATTATTCTTCTTCTTTTTTCCTTTTTTCCCTCTTGAGGATCTTGGCTAGATTCATGAGAATGGACTTGTTGGTTTTGGGGAAAGAAAATAGGCTGCATCTTCATATATCCTGACCTCATGAACTATGAAATGTTAGAGATCTCATTTGATGCAGTACTCAATTCCATCTCTCATGAACTTCATGCATTGATATATAGAGGGTGGAATTATGTTGTTCTCATATATCCATGGTCTCCTAAGCAAAGCATTGAAAGATGTATCTGAGTCTATGATATGAAACTTGGCCTCAATCCTCTAATCATCTATCTCTATACACTTGGAAGGCCCTCTCACCTTATTCATTGAATTCTCTCAACATTATCCTTTCCTTTTGGAGTTTAGAGATGTCGATCCTCAAGTAGGAAAGGGTTCTTAAACTCATAATGTTGACTAATGCACCTTGGTCAACTAGAACTCTTGATAACCTGTATCTGCCAACGTCCACTGTAATGAAAAGAGGGCGATTGTGCTTGGTCATTCCTAGAAGGAAGTCTTCATCATTGAATGTAACTCATAAGATATCCTTTTTTGTGTGTCTCCTCTTGAGAGGTCAAGCGAGTCAAGGAGAGCCTTGAAGAGATTCCCTCATCTCTTTGGATAACACAATGGCGTCATATATGCTTAACTTTGTTGGAAACATTTTAAGATGTGCTAGGATGTTGTAATACACTCTGACTTGGTCCTCCATAAGCATATCCATAAGTGGAGCATCCCGTGGAGAGGTTATCTGCTCGCTAGAACTAATGACTTGTTTACCCTTATCAAGAGGTGCTACCCTAGGAGGTAGGACTTTGCCACTGAGTAGGTTGACTTCAGTGACTTCTAGAAATGATGAACTTGTGGAAAGTTCTACCTTTTCATCAAATATACCTACAACTTCTCTTATGTGATCCTCAGAAAGGGAAAGACCAATTCTGAATCAGATGAGAGTGGATCAGAATGACTAGAGCTATCATTATTATTTTCTAGACTTAGAGAGTTTTCAAGAGGGATAAAATCTAGAGTATTAGAAGTGGACAAGATGTAAGTGAAAGCTTTTTTCATTGATTTCTATTTAGGTGGAGGTATATGATAGAAATCTAATAAAGTAAGCGAGGTAAGGTATTTACTACCCTTGTCCGCTGATACAATGCTCCCGCTGGCAGAAGAGGAGCTAATGGAGGAAGAAGTAGTAAGTATAGATGAAGTCTGAAGACTGGTTGTCTTGAATTATCCAAGTAAGGTGGACTTCTGGGGTTGTCATCTTCTTCAAGTTGTCTTTGGCATCTTGCAAGCCTTCCTTGGTGTTGGAGGTTTGAGCTACCTCAGGCACCTATAAAGAGAGTTTCTTAATTTTAGAAACTAGTTTTTTAGAGGTTTGGGATAAGGCAATATCCCAACCTTATTTTTTAAGAGGATTGCAGGTATCTTTAAGAATTACTCTAATAGAACTGGAAGGTTATTCTATTAAGTATTCTTTGGGGATAATTATGGCACCTGACTTGTAGCTACGCTCTAGCCAGTCCTTAAAAGTAATACAATCCTTCAAGACATGGCTAATCATGTGGTGGTATGGGCAATAGTTAGGATCATTACTTTTGTCACTTCCTCCAACCTCTTAGGCTCTGGTAACTGAAAGTCAAGTTTTTGTAAGAGATTTTTAGAGATTTTCCTAACTATCTCCCTCTTGAATGAATATAGCTTATTCAATCTATCAGCAAGAGTAGGTGGGTAAGAACTCAGGGATAGGGACCGCTGGGTGAGCTATGTGGTAGGAATGGCCATTGTGGCTTGGTTGATGATGGTGAGGTTGTGGCATAGGAGGTGGCAAGGAGGCTCTCGGGGTCTCTCATCTTGGACTCAGGCTTTTTGCTTCCTCATCCACCTCTACGACTTCTTCTCGAATACCTTTTGTGGCTTGGGCTAAGATGATTGGTTGAGAAAGGGTAATTGTTAATATTCTTGAGGAGAATCTCAATGGCATGCTATTCGGATAGCTGTGGCTCGCATTTCATGCTCAGGGTGTGCCATTTGAGAATATAATCAACATGCACTCATTGGGAACTTGTGTCGCTACAACGAGGTTGCATATAGTCACTCTTTGATGAGCTTCAGCAAACATCTTGATGAAAAGGTGCTCCAACTCAGCAAAAGTTCCTACCGAATCATTGGGTAGTTTGACATACCAATCAAATGCAACCCTTGCTAGGCTGTTGATAAAAAAATTTGAACAAAAGTGCATCACTGCCAACATTACAATAGTTGCCTATGCAATGTCGTCTTAGATTCGCCATCAAAGATTTTGAAGGAAGGAGACACAAAACCCTTGGGGTATTGAACTATATCAAATTGCTCCAGGTATGATCTACCCTTTGGAATAGATGAGCTCCCCCGGGCTTGCGCCATTGCTTCCCTCACCTGCTGCTCTACCATATTTTTGGTATCCTTTTCATGTATGGAGGTGCCATCTATAACCTTCCTATGCAAGCTACCAGCATCATCCTTTGCGGGAGTGCACCTAGGGTGCTCTAAAGTATGTACCAACTCTGGACGGTCGATTATCATGAGAGAAGGCTGTGAAACTAGGGTTGAGTTCTATAGTGCTAAAACTACTACCATAAACTCCTCAATTTTTTTCCCAATCTTATCAATATGAACTTCTCTCTATCAGGTGGAGGTGTGAGTCGAATGATAAGTCACCTTCCTTGAGCTCATCACCTTCTGTGATCATTGTAAGGATCCTGTCTCAACCAAGTGGACTTCAGTAATGTCATCCAACATATCATCTTCATCAGGATTGAAGCTGACTCTATCCTCCTCCTGATATGAGTGGTCACTTCCAAAAATTTATCTTTTTTTTGGAAAAATAGTTTGTTAATATGTCATATAGTGATCGATCTACTATGTCTGGTTGGACTGGTTGTAGGATTGTGCTCCTCTACCTTTATGCAATGGACACTTAACATACCCACATTTACTAAGTAGAGTTACCTTTTCAAAATCATAAACAAATCAAACACACTTGAACTCCATTTGGCATACCCAATTTTGTCAAACAAGAGTTCCATTTTTTAAAATTGAAAACAAATTGGACTCTATTTAACATACCATATTTGTTAAATAGAAGTTCCCCTCTTTCAAAAAGAAAAAAAAAACATCAAACACATTTGGGCCTTACTTAGCATACCGAAATTTTCTAAGGATCCCATTTTCAAATCAAATTCAACAAATTAAACACCTGACACACATCATCACAAACAAACAAAAATGTTTTCAAAAATATTTTTAACATACACTTGAGTCTCATTTAGCATATCCAAATTTGCTAAGTGAAGATTCCAAACATCAAATAAAAATTTTTAAATAAAGGGTAAACAAAACAAATACATCTCCAAAGCCTGTCCAAAATGGAATGAACCTCATTCAACATACTCAAATTTGTTAAATGAAGGTTCTAAATTAAAATCAAAATTTAATGGCAAAGACTCTCCTCAAATCTCTCCAATTCAATGAACCCCACTTAATAATTAAATTTGTTAAGTGTGGGTTCAAAATTCCAAGTTAATATCAAAAATTAATTTTTGAAGACAAATATCAAAGCAAGAGTATGACTCAGTTATATTTCAACAAATGCAAAGGTATCAACACCATCAGTTCTTTCTCTGTCTTCAGTCAGTTTAGCTGCTATGGCTCCCAACAAGTTTGTCTTCTCCTTCCCCTCAGGTGTAGATCTAGCCTTAGATCAATCCAATCTCACCTCGACTGATACCACCCATCTGATTTACTTCGACTGCTATTTCGAGGGAGTCCGGATCACCTATGAGGGGCCAGCCCTAATGACTGTTAGTAGGGAGGATGTGGCTGGATAGAAGTCACTTCTTCATTTTGACATTTCATCTGATTCAGAGTTCCTATCACTGAAGAGAATCTGTTGAAGTCCCTGCAGAAACATCAGTTTCATTTTCTTTTGTGTCAGTTCCAACAGCATCTATGCCAATGGTTCCCCTGCTAGTTAAATTGTCCCTGCTGCAACCTTGGTGCGAGCTAGCACCTCCTCTTTGGTCCCCTCAAAGAGGAAATCTATCTTGGCATCTGAGATAGTTTCCCCTACCTTTGAGATAGGTTCTAGTTCTCACACTGCCCTACTCTCCCGCACCCAACACCGTAATAAAAATAGGAAGATCTAGCGACATCACGAGCGGGTAGCCAGGGAGATCGATGCTGCCTCCCACATTGCTGAGGAGGGCTCTCCACGTGAGGTTTACCCTTTCTTGGGTGGTAGCAGATTCCACCTCCTCTCTAGTTAGATGGAAGGGAAGATGTTAGGAGGATAGCACTACCTCCACCACCAGCTTAGTACAAGACACCAGCTAGGGAGCAGAGGAAACCATATGCCAGTCTCAAGACAATTCTTCGCCAGGTTGGTAGAGCTTACGGACCCACAGAGTCTGGTGCATTGTTTGACTTGAGGTCTGTGATCCCTAAGAGTGTCATGGATCAGATCTGTAGGGAGAAGGCCATGGAGGTCGAAGGTATAGCCCAAGCAGGCAAGAGGGAGAGATGGAAGTACACTGATAGTCTGACTCATTGTTGATTTTCTAGATTGGCGGGCTTGAGATCATCTGACGGTATAGTGTTGCACCGTTGCTAGAGGAGAGTTCCGAGGCGGTCATGTCACCCCATCACCGCTCCGTTCCCCATCCACCATCACCTATTCAAGTTCCCCCTTCCATAGTTCCAGCCAAGATCCAAAAGTTTGCATCCGAGGAGAGAAGATTCCCATTGGTGATCCAGCTATAACCTAAAAATCCCACTCCATCTATGCCATCAGCTGAGGTGAGGTCGAGCTCCCCCATTCAACCTCCTACTTCTGCCGTGGCAAAGAGGGAGTGGCGACTCAAAAGTGTCATCGTGCCACCACCGTAGTCACCAGTAGTAGTAGAGGAAGGGGAGAATGATAGCATAGTTCCCATGGAAGTAGACCCTCCTAGTCAGCACCCCTTCAATGCGTGTCCGATGAAATTCGGACAACACACTTATAATTATAGTCGGTGGGTGTTTGTGCTAGTACCCAGTGAGATCGTTCTTTAGATGACATCCTAGAAGACTACTTTGTTAAAAATAAAAAACTTCTTAGGAGCGATCATTCAGATCAGGAAGAGGGTAGCGTAGCCTACAACTTCAATGAAGATGATCTATTTGAGGACTCAGCAAAAGTCCATATGGTCGATACCTAAGGATTCCTTCTTAGAGACCACCATAGTCAGGAAGGTATTATGGTTGAAGAAGATGACATTGCTCATTTAACCTAACACCTCTTCCAACAGCTCAAGTAAAAGGATGAGCAGGTCAATAGAATGGAGAGGAGGATCAAAGACCTATTAGCAACAGCTCCTGCACTACAGAACCAAGCCCCAATTTTACAACCCAATCCTATGGAGGCCAATATGCTTGAGCTCCTACATGTTTTAGATCCTACCAAGAGTGCATCTTTAGTGGATCAGGATAGTGGAAGCCTGCATAGGAAGGTCATAGATAGTACCTCCGTTCAGGAGAAGGACATCAAAAAAATAGTGGAATAGTAAGTGAGAGAAGCATTGGCGCAAGCCCGAGATACCTCATCCATTCCAAAGGGTAGACCCTACCCAGAGGAATTTGACACAATTCAATATCCCAAAGGGTTTGTGCCCCTTCTTGCAAGATTTTTGATGGCAGTGGGAACCCTCGACAACATATAATGCACTTTAGTGTCAGCTGTTATAACGCCGATGGTAGCGACGTGCTTCTTTTTTGCTTGTTCATCAGTAGTCTATCAGAGTTGCATTTGATTGGTATGTCGAACTACCCAACGGTTCGGTAAAGACATTTGCTGAGTTGGAGCAACTCTTCATTAAGAGGTTTGTTAGAGCTTTGCAAAGGGTAACTGTGGGTGATCTCATTATGGCATAATAAAATCCCAATGAGTCTCTTGTTGATTATATTCTCAGGTGGCAAAACCTGAGTATGAAATGCGAACCACAACTGTCCGAACAACATGCCATAGAAATTCTTTTTAAGAATATCCATGGTTCCGTTGCTTTCATGCTCAAGGGATTTATAATCAAAACCTTTGAGAAATCAATCAACAAGGCAATTAGTTTGTAAGGGGAAGTTAAACATTTACCTTTTCCATACCAGTCTTCCATGTCCAAGCTACGGAAAGCTTATGAGAAGAAACCAATGATAATAGTGTCAATCGATAAGGGGAAGCAATCGACTAGAGTTCAATTTGAGAGACCTCGAGCTCAGCAGCCTTCACTTCCACCTCCTCTACCACCGCCTCAGCCATCATATTGGCCACCATAGTTGCCTCTATGACCATTTCCAGCACCACCTCCTCAACAGTATACACAGTAGTGGTATTCCTATCCACCACTAGGTAGAAATTATCCATCTACTCTTATCGATAGATTAAATAAATCATATTCATTTAAGAGAGAGGTAGTCAGAAAAATCTTTAAGAACCTCTTAAAAAGCCTGATTTTTAGCTACTAGAGCCTAAGAGGCTGGAGGAAGTGGGCAAGAGTGATGATCCTAACTTTTCCCCTACCACCGCATGTTAGGCCATGTCTTAGAAGATTGCATCACTTTCAAGGAATAGCTTGAGCATAGCTATAAGTCGGGTGCCATAATTATCCCCAAGGATTACTTGTTAGAATAATCATTTAGTTCTATTAGAGTAATCTTTGGGGATACATGTGATCCTCTTAAGATAAAAGAAGATCGAGATATATCCTTATCCCGAATCTCTAAGAAAATTATTTTAAGATCAAGAAACTCTCTTTATAAGTGATTGAGGTAGCTTAAACCTCCAACACCAAGGAAGGTTTGCAAGTTATCTAAGATAACTTGAGGAAAGTGGGATCTCAGCAGCAGCAGCAGTAGTCTTCACTTGCCCAGGATAGGCCAGTAGCGCAACCACCATCCAAGTCAAGCATTCTTTCTACTGTTGTAGCTACTATCACTTCATCCAGCTCTTCTTCTAGTAGAAGTATTGTATATGCGGATGAGAGAACTAAACCCCTCACTATGCTTACTTTGCTTTATTTCTATCATGTACCTCCACCTAGAAAGAAATCAATTAAGAAAATAGATTCCACTTATATCTTCTCTTCTTTTGATAGTCTTGATTATCTCATTTCAATTGAACGCTCTCTAAGTCTAAATAATAATAATAACACAAATAATTCTGATCCTTCCTTTTATCATTTAAAATCATATTTTCCCTTTTGAATGAATCAGGTTCACCCTTTGAGATTGACTTGGAGTCATCTGACTTTGAGGGTCCCATAGGAGATGTTGAAGGTATACCCGATGAGCAGGTAGAACTTTCCACCAACCTGCCATATAAAGTCACCGAAGTCAACCTACATTTTTAAAAAGTTCTACCTCCTAGGGTAGCACCTCAGGATAATGGTAAGCAAGTCATTGGTTCCAGTGAGCAGATAACCCCTCCACAGAATGCTCCACCTATGGATATGATTGTGGAGGACCAAGCCAGAGTTGATTATAATATCCTAGCTCACCTTAGAAACTTACCAGCTAAGTTAAGCATATACGATGCCCTTGTATTATTCAAAGAGATGAGTACTTGATCTTGAAATATGCTTAGCTCTGACCGCTACTAAAGAGGAGACATAGCCATTTGAAGGACATCTTAGGAGTTACATTCAGTGATGAAGACCTGCTGGGATGGACGACTGAGCACAATTTTCTCCTTTACATCACATTAGATATGGGCAGATTCAGGCTATCCAAGTGTTAGTTGATCCGGTGCATCAGTCAACATTATGAGCCTAAGAATCCTTGCCTACTTGAGGATCGATATCTCTAAACTCTAAAAAGAAAGAATGATGTTGAGAGGATTCAATGAATAAGGTGAGAGGGCCTTAGGTTCCATAGTGTTGCCTTTACAGATAGATGATTGGAAGACTGAAGCCAAATTTCACATTATAGACTTAGATACATCTTTCAATACTTTGCTTTGGAGACAGTGGATACACGAAAATAAAATGATTCCATCCTCTCTACATCAGTGTATGAAGTTTGTGAGAGGTGGGATCGCCTACTATGTCAAAGGAGATCTCAAGCCATTTATAGTTCATTAGGTCGACATATATGAAGATGTGGCCTACTACCTCTCTCAAAATCAACAAATCTATTCTTACAAACTTGGCCAAAGTTCAAAAATGAAAGAAAAAGAGAAAGAAAAAGAAAGATAAAAGGAAAAAGAAAAAGAAAAAGAAAAAGAAAGTGAGAAAGAAAATAAAAGGGAGTGAGAAATAGACTTAGAGAGGAAGTGGTGCCCAACATTAGATTCCACCCACAGTTCATTACTCCATTTGAACACATGGGTAGGATGACCCGACCTCCACCAGGCAGAGGAAGAGGACAATTCAGAGGCAACCCCAGAGGTGGAAAGCCTCCTTATTGGCCATGTAACAGTTTTATCCCAACCACTAGGAGTACACCTGCTATCCATATAGACTTAGAATCTAGTTAACAAGATGAGTCTTATATGGTTAGCACACCAGCCAACTCTTCTCAGCAGTAGATTCCTTTCGAGGTGATACTTGAGCTGGATAGTGATGAAGACTGGGCTCCAAAGCAAAGCATGAATGTATCCAAGTCAATATGTGAAATAGTTAGGCATCAATTGGGAACCTTAGCTCTAGCCCCACTTTCCTCACAAAAAGTTGAGGGTTTGGTAGTTAAGGAAGCCCCTAAATCATCCACAGATGTGAAGACTTAGAGGTTCTTTCGGGGAGCATCTTCCTCAAGTCAAGAAGTTGATGTAGAACTTGAGGATGATTCACATAAAGATTTAATAGAATTACTTTTCATTAGTACTCTCTGTGTGTTCTAAATTTAGCAAACAAAGGATTGATTCCACATGTTTGGTCGAAACACAGGTCTGTGGAGAAAAATTCCTATACAGGGAGTCACCTTTCAAATCTGGGAGAAATGAAAGAGGAGACCTTATAGAAATTCATCTTTTTAAGAAGACAAGCAGATCTATTTATGTACTTATTTAGGTGATCGGGTATGTCATCAAGGAAATAATGTACTATCTCGAGAGATAGAAATCACTTCCCTTTAATGGAACCAATCACCTTAATAAGGACTCCTAAGGATGATGGGTCTGCATATGTACCAGAGATTCTTCCCCTATTTTACATGAAAAAATAAAGTAGGGTTTATTTTAAACCAGGTTCGTTAAGTTTCCTACAAGGGAAAGCCCCCTATAGTTAATTACATCCAAAGGAATACGGATCCCTTAGGAAAACTCTCGATTAAGATAAATGATCGTTATCTCTAAAGATTTCAATAGGAAAGGACTATCAATCGGTTGGCTTATTTTGAAGATAAAATGAGATTGATTAAAAGAGGGAGTTATTATCGAAGCCAAAATGGAAAATAAGTAGGAGATACTCACGATGCTAGGAAACCTAGCGAGCATCTCAAACTATCCTATAATTGGGCTTTACATTTTAGAAATTGAATTAGTTTGTTTGAGTTGCATTTTTCATTAGAAATTTAGGAATTAAGATTTCTTAACACAAGATTAAAGAAATGCCTACGAGATGAGGAATTATGCTTATGGCCCGCAAAGGGGAGAAGCATCCTCAGAACCTAAATCTAGGGAGCTTCAGCGAGGGCCAGAAGCACAACCTAAATCTAAGGCAAAACATGGGTAATTAGTTTGCCTCCATAAGAGAGGACAAATCACTTGACAGTTTGGACTTACAACTGCCTGGGGGTGGCCACTAACTAACTCCTCCTACGATTTTAAATACATGTAGGCAAGTCTTTATGTTTATGCAAGATAGCTAGGCTGTTATAAATTTAGAAAAAAATTAAGTCCTTAAACTCACTCCCTAAAGAGACTAGATCAAGTAAAGGGACATGCTTCAAATGACCTAAATCTAATGCAATTCAAATTTCATTTTATTTTCATTTTGGACAAATATTTTGACTTAGGCTAATAGGATTTTTATGACTAATGCATGAGAAAGAAGGTTATTGGCCAAAATCAGCGAGAAGGGAGGAGGTGAGTTTCCACCATGGCTCTCAAAGGTCAAGCCGAGTTCTCTGGCAAAGGTGGAAGCCCTCCAATCAAGAGTGAAGTAAGATAACGTATTGCTATATTATAAAAGAGTAATAAAAATCCATTTAAGGAGTTGCTAATTCTTTTATCTTGATTTTAATCCTAAGCTTTATGTGAGGTTATGAGTTATTTAATTTTTATTTGAGTTATTAAGTTGGGTAAAAGATTTATTTTTTCCTAAAGAGCCTAATCTACATCCAAGCCATACATAAAGCAAAGAACAAACTAGGAAAATCATGCCACTTAATACAAAAGCTAAACAAATCATCAATCAATTTATAAAGTTAATTGTAAAAAGAATGAATGGCCGTTGTGGTCGGGCACCACCACAAACTCAAAAATATCAAATATAGGTAGCCGAGCTCTACCCTTATACAACCCAAATTATAAATGAATTAAATTACAATTAAGAAAGAAATTCATTATTATGAGGGGTCTTCAAGCTCTATTCTTCTTTTCTTCTTTCTTTCTTCTTCTTTTTTTCTTTGGTTCCTTCCTTTAGATAGTGGGAAGGTGGATGCTCTGAGGCTTCACATGGTGCATAAGATAGGATTTTATGACCAATGCTTATCCTAATCTCCATAACAATCATTCCAAAATCCTAATTATACAAATTTTTACATGAAAAGGAAAAGTGAAAATCTAACTAACACCTGCAAAATAAAGGTTAGCTAAAACACACCACATAAATTCCAAGCATGTATATTGGACTTATCACCCCACACATGGGTGACTAAGTTCACCTAGCCTATGGATATGGTTAGGGGTATAAAGCACCTATAAGCAAAAGTATTTATATTTTTATTTATGATAGCTCCCCTTAAGCACAATCCCCTACAAAAAAGAGCAGTTAGACTAAGAATGTCCTACCATTCATTCTACAAGCACACACCCTAACATCCAGTCTAAAACATACATCACAAAATAAAACACATCATGCAACCTAACTAAGGCTAGAAGTGGTTTAGGCTAATGTGTGCTTTGAAGGCTTGTGTGGTATGCTTATGACTTTAGGTTTATATTTTCTAAGTGTGAAGAACATGTTCAACTTAGAGGGTTTCATTTAAGTTGTTTAAGTGTTTTAGTTGATTTATTTCATTTTTTGATTTAGTTTAAAATTAATTAGTTACTAAGTTATGAAGAGAGGGAAAGAGAAGAGAACTTATCTTTCCTTCCCTAACCTAAGTAATTTCTAAAGTGGATTCACATTTTAGTTTCATTTAGGTGAATATTTTGATTACATCTTTTAATCAATCCTAAGTTTTGATAAACTCTAAACAAACCTATTCAAAAAGAAAGGCATTTTAAGATTAAATAAAATGAATCAAAATTCACATAACACACATTACTTCATTTCTTTCCCAACATATATATATGCATATGGATGGACCTAAGCATATCAATACATACAAATGAGAATATTTGACACACTTTATGATGCATGCTAAGTAATCCATTTAAGAAAATTTAGAAGTTGAATATGCATGATTTTTCTTAAGTAGAAAAACTTTTCCTTATCTAAATTTTCACATACAAACATGAAAGTAAGAAAGGCATAAGTGAGTACAGTATCATTGTTAACTAGAGGTGTAAGGTACAAGACCTACTTAGGGCTACTTAAAGCCTCATAATCTCGGGGTTGTCCAGACTAATATACCACTTTCCTTAAACATAAACATGTATATAAAAGAAATGAAATAGAAAAGGAAAATGCAAAAGTTGTTTAATGAATTCATTTTTGTTTTATTCAATTTATACATGCAAGTATAGGTAACCTTCTAAGTGATAGAATAGGGATGAATAGGGTATGAAATTAGGTAAGTGTTGGGTTCTTTTCAAATGAACCCTACATCTTACTAACTCCTATTCAAAATTATGCTAACATAAGAAAGAAAAGAAACCTATACTAAGCATGACTTTATAATCTATCACATGCAAGCTTATAATTAAAATATAAGTAGCATACTTTTAAGTTTGGTATTTGATTTATGTATTTTGAAAATAATTTGGATTTATTAGTGATAATAGCAATTCATATTTCTACTTTAGCCAACACATGCAAATTTGACATAAAGTAAATAATTTCATTTTAAAATTTGAATTTCAAAACTATGAAGGCATGAATCACATGTATGTTGTTGGGAAAGCATGTCACTTCACTTAAATCCTAAAGACATTCCTATAGAATAAGAAAATTTAGAATAAATCAAAGTGAAATTCAAAGTGATTTTTGTTTAGTTTGAAGTTTGATTTAATTTTGAAAAGCTGAGATGAGTTTACTGTTCCTAACCCATTCCCACATGTGTTTGATATTTTTGTTTAATTTTTAGCTTATTAGATCCATTTTTATGTGTTGATTAGGTTAAGGTATGAATTAAGTAGCTTAATTAACCCTTACCTACACCACCTTAGAAGAATTAACTAAGTAATTATGAGCCAATGAGATGACATAAAACCAAGGAATTTAAATTTGCAATGCACCTAATAATGAAAAGGCCTAATGCAATTTGGCACAATTAAAAGTTAATTAAGCTAAGGGGTTTAGCTTAAGTACTTTCAAAACACCCTTTCACACTTATAAATAGGGTTTTGATTTCTTTAATTGAACTTAGGCTATTAAACACCTAAGCATATACCCAAAGTAAATTAATTAAGTTCTAGAACTTTTTAAAATTTTTAGAAATTGATTAAGGGGATAATTAATGAATTAACCCTTAATTAAAAGAAGATTAAAGAGAGGGGGGTTTAGGGAATAGCTTAGGAGAAATGCCCCAAAAATATTCCATAAACCTCCTACTTACTAGATCAGACCTTAATCAACCCTAATCATAGGGTAAAATCACTAATGATGCCCTAATTATGCTTAATTACATGAGAAGGGTAATTAAGGAAACCATATAAAATTACTCTAATCAAGCCTTCAATAAATCCAAAAAAAATTAGGGGAGGTAGAGGCCATCCCCTAAAATTTACCCAAGAAATTTGGGATTAATCAGAGGCCTCTAATTAATAAGTAATTAGCAAAATACACTTTCAAATAAAACCCAAATTCAAAAAAACCATACCTCAAAACTCATCAAAGTTAATTTTAAAATGTTCTAGGTTTAATTATCTATCCATAGGATTTTATTTCATATTTTTTTTGAATTTTCTATGAAGAGTTATGAATTTTGGAAGTTCTCTAAGTGAATTAGGAATTAATTAAGCATTTTATTAATCCACTTAATCTCACGCTCACGTGCGATGCATGGCGTCGCACTTTACGTGTGTGCTGAGGGGATAACAGTTGTCACCTCACAAAGGCGATGGCGGCGCCGCTAAATTCTTTCCATCAGGATCCACCCCCCTGTGTTTATAAGGATAAAATGATATCTAAACATGTTAAATAATCTCAGTCGTCCATCTAAAATGTATGCAGACTGAGATGAGCCAAGTTCTTCTCCTTGATCAATAGAGACCATCCATGATCAAGGAGAAGATCCAAGCTCGATCTAGCATGGAATCACACCAAATTTAATGCACACCATCTAGAGATAGAAAGCGACAAATCCAATGGTCAAAATTTGATGAGGTAAAAATTTCTTTCACAAAGCTCCACACCACATTGAGTTTAGTGATCGAAAAATCTCATACCTCATCGGAGGTGATCACCGGCGCTCGATTCTCTTGGAGAAGCTTTGTCTGGTTGAGACGAAGCCTTGCTAAAGTTTGGAGCACTTGAGGTTGAGTGGATCAATGGATAAATGAACTCCTCCTTGCTTGAGCTTCGACGGCTTTAATCCAATTGGACTCTTCCTTGCTGTGGGAACTCCAATAGAAGCTTAGGTAGGATCAACTTAGCTCCTAGATGAAGTGTACAAGAGCAATTGGAAAGAGATGAAGTGTAGAGGAAATTGGCAATTCACTCTACCTCCCTTATTTTTGCACTATGCAAAAGGCTCTCTAAGAAGCTTGGGAATGCTCTCTGATGATTGCTCTAAGTTCCTTAGCTTCAATCGACAGAGGGTGAATGAAAACATAAGTGAATTAGGGGGAGTATATCTCCCCCTTGAAGGATCAGTTGACAATGTCCATGCCATTTTGATCCAATTGATGAGATTGGGAGGCTATTTGATCTATTTTGAGTGTGTACATGGTCGATTTGATCCGAAGAGTGGATTGCTAACCTCCCATTTGCCTTAATTTGGGTATAAAGGAGTTTGAAATTTCAATTTTGAGCAAGGGGGTCGGGTTTGGTCTATGGGCCAAATGGGCTGATCCAAATCTATTGGGTTGGGTGCACCACTCATCACTAAGTCCCCTTGAGCTTTTAGGAAAGCCTCAATTGATTGTGAAGAAGGATGACCAAATTACCCATGGATCAAGCCAAAATTGGTTCTATGGCCTAGGGGTAGGATGGTCATTTTGCTATTTTTTTCACATTGGACATGTTGGGTATGTGGAGAAACTAGGTTTGGTCAAGTTTCATAAGATTTGGAATTCATTTGATATGGTTTGACTCATGTTGACCCATTTAGATCAAAATGGGTCAACTTGTGTCAAGTTGACCAATAGGTCAAATTGGGTCAAACCAAGGGTTGGGTCAAGTTCATATGACCATTTAAAATGTTTTGGTGGCTTTGGTTTGATTCAATTTGGTATATATTTGGTTTTGGCTCATATGACTTCATTTAGGTCAAATGGGTCAAGTTGACCTATTTGACCCATTATACCTATATAAGGTAAGTCAAGGGTAGGCTTAGGTTAGGTTAGTCATATGGAGTAGATTGGTATCTTTGTTTCCAATCAATTTGGGTTAAGTTCAATTTTGGCTCAACATGACCCATTTAGGTCATGTTGGGTCTAAGGTCAATTGGGCTAGGTTGGGTCTAGTTGGCAAATTGAGGCTTTGGTCAAGTTCCACAAGTGATTTAGAATGGACTTGACTCATTAGTTCCAATCAATTTGGCTTAGATCAAGTTTTGACACATTTTAGTCCATTAGGTCAAAATGGGTCTACTTGGATCAAGTGGGCCAATTGGGCTAGGTTAGGCTCAAATGTTGGCTTGGTCAAGTTGAAACATAGGTCATGAGTGAACTTAGATCAATGGTTTCAATTAATTTGGCCTATGGTGAAATTTGGCTATGTTAGGTTTCATTTTTGGTTAAGTGTTGACTTGGTCAACCCTTAGGTTTGACTTGGTTTGACCCAATTTGATTGATTGATCATCCTGTGATGATTGTTGATCATGATGAGAGGGATATATGAGTTTGGTTCAATCCAATTTGGTTAGGATCAAAGGCTCATAAGGGTACTTTAGGTCACTTTGGGTCAAGTGAGCCTAAGTGGGTCAAATGGCTTGGTAAAAGCTTCATTTGAAGTTGGTTGATCTTGTATATGGATTCATGATTGAAATATAAATCCATTTACAAGTGGTTCGAAGTCAAATGGGTTTTGACCCATTTGAAAATTTCATATTCGAAGGAAGAATATGAAAGGGTTTTGGGTTTGATTTTTGATTTGGGTTTTGATTGAATGATTGAAGTTTGGATTTATGTATGAACTCATGATTGTAGGATTGATTGAACCATGAGAGAAAATCAAAAGTTTGGCTTGATTTGAAAGTGATTTGGCTAAGTTCAAGATTTTGACTTGAAAGGCTTAGATTGGATTTTGAATAGATTTGAGTTTGATTTATGGAATAGGTTTTGATTGTTTGAATTTATAATTCATTTACATATGTGAATATAAATGAGAATATAAAATTATCATGAGAAAATTTTAAGAATGTGAAGTGGTTTAATCATGATTTATGTTAAATCCATTAAAGGGAATTTAAAAGATTTAAGGAAATTTTTAAATTGAAATTTAATTTTTGAACTTGATTTGATTGATTTATATTTATACTTCATTTATATATGAAAATATAAATGAGAATACAAATAAGTTTTGAGGAAACTCCATGAGTTTGAATAGGTTTGATCAAAAATTTGGCTTAAGTCTATTAATGGAAAATTAAGGGACTTAAGGAGAATTTCATGGATTTCAAATTTGGAATTTAATTTTTGCATTTGATTTGATTGATTTATATTTATATTTCATTTATATATATGAATATAAATAATAATATAAATAAGTTTTGAGAAAATCCCAAGGGTTTGAATAGGTTTGATCCAGTTTTAGAATTGATTTTAGCTAAACCCTTTAATAAAATAATTAAAGGGACTTTAGAAAATTTTCATGAATTGATTTGGAATTTTGAATTTAGTTTGATTGATTTGAATTTATATTCCATTTATATAAATGGATAGAAATGAGAAAATAAATAAATTATGAGAAAATTTCAAAGATTTGATCTGCTTTTGATCATGATTTTGGTCAAGTCCTTAAGGGTAGATTAATGATTTAGGCAAAATTTGGACTTAGGAATTTTTGGTAGATTTTGATCATAAGTTTCAATCATAGATTTCAATCATGGATTTCAATCATGGAGTTGATTTGAGTTTGGAGAAAATAAAATAGAATTGATTTGGAGTTTGACTTGAAAGAAGGAAAGTATGGAGTGATCTAAGCTAAGGGTAGGATATTTCCTAACACCCCTAAGGCATGACCTATTCCTATGGCTAACACTTCTAAGTCTTCTAGGGCTAGGACAATGTCCACCTAATCACTAGATGTGTCTTAAGACTAAGGAACTCTTAAAGCCTAAGAGAAGTCTTATGTCTAAGATGGAGGGGTTGAGAGCTCATTCTAAAAATGAGGTCAACAAAGGGCACCCAATATGTGTGGTGTGATTGACAAGGAACACCACTCATATTGGTGTTGACCAAAACGATCAACAACATTGAAAGATCACAAGCACTAACAGAAATAATCTATCCTTAACCCAAGGAAAAGAAAGAATCCAGAGCTTAGTGCAATGTGGCTTTACTTATGTCCAAGACATAAGAGAGGGAAGAATCCACTAAGGGATAGAGTGTGAACCTTTCACTAGGGAAGCATGTTCCAGTCATCCACAAGGGGATGAGAGGTTTGATTTGATTTGAATCTCACTGAGGTGAAAAAGATTTGATTTAAGTTACACTAGGGAAGAGGGTTAAATTTGTTTCAAATTTTTGTTAGGTTTGGATTTTTAGATGAACACTATTGGTTTGCAATGGTTGTATTGAATAGGAGCCATGAAGGCTAAGACCTAATCTCTGGTTTACCAATCCAAAGGGGTAGTCTACTAAGCATGTAGTAGGACTAGCCAACCAAAGGGAAAATGCCTTTCAGTATACAATGGCTAAGTTGGGAAGAAAGCATGAGGACTCACATCTTCCAAAATTAGAGGCCACTAGGGTGATCAGTTGGCAAGGCAATAGATTGAACCCAACCTAGGGCTGACTATTGAGTGAATGCCACTGGGGGACTTAAATCAACTCAAGAATAGTCAAGGTTGATTTCATTTTTAATTTGTTTATTTTGATGGATTTCATCAATTTATGATGTATCAAACTGAGAAGGAGCTTGTAGAAGCCTAGACCTATCTTAGATTTACTGAAACAAAGGGAGTAACTTCCCGATGGAAAACTATCCAACTAAAGGAGTGCCTTTCAGTTTGTAATGATCAATTCAAGGGAAGAAAGCTCGGGGACTCACATCTTTCACTAGAAAAGATCACTAGGGTGATCGATTGCTTTGCACAATAAATTGAACCCAACCTAGGGATGCTAGTCAGTTTGTGACAATCATGCTAGAAATAATGCGTGATAGTCTTATATCTTTCAAAGTGGAATGATTATCAGGGTAACTTGTTTATGACAAGACAGATTAAACCTGACTTAAGGGAGACTATGGAGTGAGTAGAGATTTATCTCAACTCGGGTAGTGGTTCTATGGGGTTCGACACTACCCTAAAGATAGGATGCCTACTTGGGAGAAGGGGCCCTTTGGGGGCTTGAATTCCTAATCCACAAGTGAATTAATTTTGTTTATTTATTTTAATTTGTTTATTGTGGACCCTGTTAGTTTGCGAAGGATCACACTGAGAAGGATCTTATATCAGCTTAGACTTATCTCAGATTTACTGAACCAAGGGAGAATCTGCGGTTCCACTGAACAAATTCTCCAATCACAGGGGTGGATACTAGGAAAAGGGGACTGTCCAATCCAAAGGTAACTAGGTAGTGTCTAAATGGGGTCTGAAAGGACTTAATCCAAATAGAGTGCCCACAAGGGATGGGGCCGCTAAGGGCTTAATCCAACACCCTAAAGAAAAATGACATGTCTAGTCATAAATTTAGTAGGTATTCAGAGTCCAACACAAGGAGAAAGCACTGGGACTCATGTCTGCTAAGAGTGGTATACTCGGGTGAGTCACTGTCAGTATAATAAACATCAACCAACCTAAGGTGCCTGTCACTTTGCAACAATCAGCCTAAGAAGAAAGCTCGGGGACTCACATCCTCCAATAGCGGAACTGACTGCTGGGATAGTATGTCTTCTTAAACCTCAAACATAGAATGACTACTGAGTAATGCCACTAGGGGACTTATATCAACTCAAAAGTATTCAAGAGGAAAGGAGCCTATGGGGAACTTATCTTAAACCTCAAACATAACCTAGTTAGAACATGGTGGCTAGTTTAAGAAGAAAGCACAGACTCACATCTTCTTAAACAAAGTCAACATGATGTAGTTTATTGGCTGGGAAGTGAAGACTACCATACTAATAAGGCGCTCATTAGTTTGCAATGGTCAAGTTAGGAAGAAAGCTTGGGGACTAACATCCTCCAATAAATGACCACTAGGGTGACCTACTAGCGAGGCAACATATAGACCCAACTTAGAGTAGCTAATGAGTGAGTACCACAGGGGGCTTGCTCCCACATCAAAGTAGCTCGAGATAAAAGATTTGTGTTTATTGTTGTGCATGTATTAAAAGGAATAGATGCCTTTCGGGGACTCTCACACCTACCTTAAACATACTAGGAGTTTGGATGAATGGTGCCATGGATGGCAAAAGGATTCCCACTAAGAAAGGATGTTGTTTGGTTTCTCTCACACATATCTTAGTTATGTTAATTGAAATAGGATGCCTCTCAGGTTCTCTTACACCTACTTTAATAGCATTGAAAGATTGTGTTTGTGTTTGGAAAAGGGATAGGATACCACTGAGGGACTCTTACACCTACCCTAAACACGTCATCAGGAATTCGCAAGACAAGCAAACAACACTTCGAAAGAAGAGAAGATTTGATGAATGGAATCAAATTTTGTTCTTTTTATTAATGATTATTTTCAAATAAGTTTTATTTCATGGGTAATATTTCTTTAGATAGAGCCCATTAATTGGAAGTATCGGGTGTTCCCCTTTACAATCAATAAGTTGATAAGATCTTCCTTAGTAGGCCTTCTCTATGACATAGGGCCTTTCGAAGTGGGTTCAAACTTGCTTCCCATCTTTCGATGGTAACAATTGGTCTCCTTAGGACTAACACAAGTTCTCCTACTTGGAAAGACCTTGGGCGGACCAACTTGTTGTGAGCTTGAATCATTTTGGCTTTGTACAACTTGAGGTTTTGGCACGCCGTAGGCGACTCTCCTCCAAACCTTCGAGCTCTTCTAACCGCAACTTTACATTATACTCTATAGTGATCTTGTTACCCAATGTTATCCTTAGTGATGGGAGTTGAACTTCTAAAGGAAGAACTATTTTGGACCCATGCACTAAGGAAAATGGGGTAGACTGAGTTGGGATTCGATATATGGTGCGGTAGGCCCATAAGGCTTCAACCAACTACTTGTTCCACTATCATTTGTTGTTATCAAGAGCCTTCTTTAGTATCTGGATGAGAGTTTTATTGAATGCTTTCGCTAAACCATTTGCTCTAGGGTAGTAGATGGTGGAGTATCTCCAATCTCTATCGTGTCTTCTAGCAAAGCTGTTGATCTTTGTGCTTTTGAATGCAGTACCATTATCAGATATAATTTGTCAAGGCACCCTGAACATATGATATGGTTTTTGAAAAATTGAAGCACATGGCTAGTTGTGACCTCTCTGAGTGGGATGGCTTTCGCCCACTTTGAAAAGTAGCCAGTGGCAGCTAAGATGAATCGATGCCCCTTAGAAGAAGGAGGATCGATTTGACCCACAATATCGGTACCCCAACACTCAAATGGCCATAAAGCCAATATAGGGTGTAGAATGTTAGGTGGCTGGTGGTGGACCACACCATGCACTTGACACTGATGGCATCTTCTAGCTACATCCATACAAGATGTGATCATCGAAGGCCAGTAGTATCCAAGTATTTTGATCTTCATCTTCATCTTTGGACCAGATTGATGAGCTCGCATAGACCTGAGTGTATCTCAGTTATAATGCCATGAGCTTCATGTTTTTCTAAACAACGTAACCATATTTGGTCAAAGGATCAGCGGTACATGGTGCCATCAACAAGAGCGTAGGAGAGAGCTCTTTGTTTCACATGATGGGCTTGTGATTTGTCTTGAGGTAGTTTGTCAGTGTTCAAATAATCTATGAACGGTTGCCTCCAATCTAGCTCCTTATCCATTTTGACAATGACAACCCTCCGCCCCCCCTTCAAGAGAAAGCCTCTCGATGAGTTCAGCATCAATAAGGGATATGACTTATCTATTTTGGACCCTTATTGAAATGGACTCATCTTCTGGACATGCCAATTCTTTGGCAAGTTTGGCCAAGGCATCTGCTACTGCGTTCTCTGCTCGGGGAACATTGTAGATGGTAACTTCAAGAATTTGGGCCAACAACTTCATGGTATACTCATAGTAATGATGAAGCTTGGGCTTGATAACATGGTAGGATCCATCAATCTGGTTGATGACTAGTTGAAAATCCCTAAAGATGTTGATGCTCTTGACACTGATAGTGATGGCTAATTCTAGATAGATAATTAAAGATTCATACTCAGCTTCGTTATTGGTGCAGGGGTTGGAAAGATAGTGTGAGAATCTCATCACACCGTGGTTTGGAGTTAGGAGAACTATTCCTACCCTGCCTTTTCTGGGAGAATAGATCATGGTGATTCACATTTAAGAAAAGAAGCAGCACCATCAAAATACATCTCTCATCAACGGTTGCCAGCCTCCCCTAAGTTCATGATTTGTTGATCGGGGAGATCATCACTAGGCGGATAATCAGCAGAAAGTGGTTGTGCTACTAAGAAATCTGCCAGTGCTTGTCCTTTTACTGTATGGAGGGGTACAAATGTGATATCGAACTGTGAGATAATCATGGAACAAGCCAAACGTCTAGAAAGCATTGGTCATGCCATGAGATAATGTAGTAGATTGATTCTAGAGATCAAGTTCACCTTATGAGAATGCATGTAGTGTCATAGCTTCTGAGATGCAAAGATCAAAGCTAGGTAATGTTTCTTAATAGGTAAATAGTTTGCTTCAGTAGGGATTAGATGATGACTGAGGTAGGGAGATGTAACTGTACATGCCTTCTTTTTAGACTAATGATAAACTATCCTGACAATTAGTTTCACTTTTGGGAGTTGTAACTCTACACGCCTTCTTTTTAGACTAATTGTTGCACGACAGGAACCTTAGGTTAGTTGGTGTTCGCTATGCCGATAGCGGTCCACTCGATAGATACACCACTCTTGGCAGATGTAAGCCTGTTATTCTTTCTCCTTGATTTGGACATCGTATACCTACAAGCTTTCTTATTTACAGGGTCCAGGATAACGCCCCTAGTGGCACCTCTTCTGTGGGCACTCTATTTGGATCATGTCCTTTATGACCCCATTTAGACACTACCAGGGTTATTTTTGGATTTGATAGCCCCCCTTTCCTAGTAACCACCCCTATAGTTGGAGATTCTATTTTGCTGATGTGTAGATTCTCCCTTGGTCCAATAAATTTGAGATAAGTCAAAGTCGACATAGCCCTTTCTTAGTGTGGTCCCTCACACACCAACTGGGTCCACGATAATAAACAACAAACACTAATTAATAAACAAAATATATATTTGCTTGTGGATTAGGGGAACACCCATAGTGGCACCTTTCCAAGCATCTAATCTTTAGGGCATTATCAGCAAAACTCGTATAGGAATTGTTTAACTATCTTTGAGTTGAGATAAGTCCCCATAAGCACTCCCTCAGTAGTCATCCTTAGGTCGAGTACAACTTGTGCCACCAACAAGTTACCCCAGTGATCATCTTGCTTTGGAAGAAGTAAGTCTACTACGCATTCTTTCCAACATGACTATTGTACACCGACGGGCAGCCCTAGGTTGGGTTCGATCTGTTGTACATCAATGGGTCATCCCAGCGGCTGATCCTTGCTCAGAAAGATGTAAGTCTGCTATGCTTTCATCCTAGCACAATTGTTCCACACCGAAAGGCACCCCTTAGGTTGTATAGTCCTACCCTTCGACTGGTAGACTACCCCTTTGGATTGGTAAATCTGAGACAAGCCGAGGCCGACATAGCCTCTTCTCAGTGTGGTCCATCACACACTGATAGGGTCCATCAAATTAAAATGAAATTAATCTTGACTACTTTTGAGCTGACACAAGTCCTCAGTGGCATTTACTTAGTAGTCACCTTAGGTTAGGTTTGATTTATTGCGCCATCAATAGGTCACCCCAGCAGTTGTTCCCCACTTTGGAAGATGTAAATCTACTACGTTTCTCCTTAGCATAGTGTTGCACATCGAAAGGTAACCCTTAGGTTGGATAGTCCTACCTTGTAGCTGGTAGACTACCCCTTTGGACTTGTAAATCTGAGATAGATCAAGGTCGATATAGCCCCTTCTCAGTGGGTCCATCACACATCGATAAGGTCCACAACATAACACACCAAATCAAATCAAATCAAATTAAAATGAAATAAGTTTTGATTGCTCTTGAGTTGAGTTAAGATCTCAGTGACACTCTCTCAGCAGTCGCCTTAGGTCGGGTTCAATTTGTTGTGCATCTAATAGATCACCTTAGCGGATTTTTCTTAATTTGAAAGATGTAAGTCTGCTACACTTTCTTCCTAGCATTGTCATTGTATATCGAAAGGCAACCCAGTGACAAGACTATGGCGTGGACCCCTTTGGACTTGTAAATCTAGACAAGGCCAAGGGTTCTTCTTAGTTGGTTCCGCCTTGGCGGTCCATAACAAATCAAATTCAAAATCAACCTCCCCAGTGGGGTCAAATCAAATATATCAAGCAAACTGAACTTCTCTGTAGCAAGGCACAAGTCAAATTAACCTCCCTAGTGGAGCCTAGATCTAAATCAAACAAATCTAACCAAGCATACATCTCCAGTGGATATGCCCTCAATCTAAAACCCTTCTTCCTAGTGGAGCCATAACAAATTGAACAAACTTCCCTAATGGAGTCTAAATCAAAGAAAATCCAACCAAACTTTTATCCCCCAGCGGATGCACCTCCCAAACAAATCATATTTGAAATTAAATCCATATCCCTAGTGGATAACTTGAACCTATTTTCCTAGTGGAAGGTTCACATTTCCAATCCCTAGCAGATTCGAGCCCATATCCCTAGCAGATATGCCTCCATATTAATTAAAATAAAATAAATTAAAATTAATTTGATACTGATCCCCTGCGGATTATAGATTCTTATCCCCAACAGTTCTTCTTTCCACAAATTATATTCACAATCAAACTCAAATTCTCATCCCCAGTGGATAACTTGAACTTGCTTCCATTGTAGAAGGTTCATATACTCAATCCCTAGTGAATTCCTCCTTTTATGCCCTTGGCATAAACCTCTCACATGTCATGCCCAATGCATGTGTGATCCCTTAGCAGATCTTCCTTCATGTCCTTAATATGAAATTCCAACCAAATCTTCTTTGCTCTCTTATGCCCTTGGCATAAGTTGAGTTGCATTGCACTAAGATCGTGATTCTACCTACCTTTTGGACTTAGGTATAGATCATTTCCATTAGTCTTTGAAATCTTTTAGATGTTTTTGATCATCTCGGTCAATGCCAATACGTGTGGTGTGCCTTGTCAGTTACACCACACCTATTGGGGGTCCTTTCATAGACGTCACTTTTGGAGTGAGATCTCAACCTCCTCTTCTTAGACCTAGGAATCTTTTAGACACTAAGATTTTCTTAGTTATAAGACACTTCTAATTATTAGGTGAAAACTTAACCTAAGCCTAGAGACTTAGAAGGTTTATCATAAGATTAGGCCATGCCTTAGGGACTTAAGAAAATCACCTACCCTATAGCCTAAACCCATTCCATGTGCATCTTATTAAATTAAATTCAAATCCAAATGTCAAACCAAACCTCAAATTCAATACCAAAACCAAATCCAAATTCCAAATCAAATGATTGAAATCCTTAATCAAAATCTTTCCTTAGCATTATGATTGGATTCCATGGACTTAGCCAAATTTCCATCCAACTCAATCCAAACTTGATTGATTTCTTCATGAACCAATCATAACTTCAATCATCTTCACAAATATAAATTAAATCTACAATCAAATAGCCAAAAATAAAGCCAAGTCAAATCAAAACCCAAATTTTAACCCTTTGAGCCAATTCCTTGGACTCAACCAAATGACATCCAAATCAAGCCAAAACTAATGGATTTTCTCTTGAATCAATCATTCCTTCAATTGCATATCTAAATATAAATGAAATCTACAATCATCAAGCCAAACCAAAATTAACTCAAGTCAAACCCAACTTAGCCCTTTTGACTTGAAATTTTTAAATGAAGCAAAGTTCATTTGAATCCAAACCAATTGCAATTAGATTTATATATCATTTTCAAATCCATATATAAAATCAACTAAATCAAATTCAACCCAAAATCAAGCAAACTAAATCCAATTGGCTCACTTGACCCAAAGTGGCCAATTTGACCTACATGAACAAAATCCAGTTCAATCCAAATCAAAGTGAATTAAGCCAATCAAAACTTCATGACATGATTGTTGATCATCCTAGATTGATCAATTATCACAAATTATGTAAAACCAAGTCAACCTAGCACAAGTCAACCCTTTAACCCATATGAGCCCAAACAAGTCAAATTTCAACCTAAGCCAAATCTATTGAAACCCATGATTCATATCAACCCAAAATCAATACTTGAACATGACTTGACCTTCAAATGAGCCAAACCAAACCTAGTTGGCCCTCTTGACCCAAGTTGACCCAAATTGACCTAAATGGTAAAAATGGGTCAAATCAAAATCCAATCCAAATTGATTACAATCAATGGCTCAAGTTCATTCCAAATTGATCGTTGAAAGCCTCAAGTGAGTCCAATTGACTCACTAAACTCAAATGACCTATTGAACCCAACTTGACCTAAAGGGTCAAACCAACCTAAAACCTAATCAAATCCAAATTAAATTCAACCAAAGCTCACAACAAATTCGAAATGATTAACTAAACCCAAACCTAGCCATAATTAAACCAAATTGGTCAATTGGGTCAAATTGGTCAACTTGACTCATTTTACCCAAATGAATTCAAAGATCCAAAATCAAATTTAAATCAAATTAAACCAAACCAATGACACCAACACACTCCAAATGGTCATATAAACTTGACTCAACCCTTAGTTTGACCTAATTTGACAAATTGGTCAACCTAACGTAATTTGAACCAATTTGAACCAATTTGACCCAAATGAGTCAAATTAAGCCAAACCTAATATAATGAACTCCAAATGATATAAAATTTCGCCCAAACCACTTTTGAATCATTTTAAATCTGTCTAAATCAAATTTATTATCAAATGACCAAGATACCCTTGGGCTAATGGTATCACAAGAGGCAAATCACATAGAGGAATGGTCATTTCTCTTCTTTGGACACTTGACACTCATCCATTGCTCCACCTAGGCACCTAGGACACTTACTAACCTAACCTAGGGGTTGGTTGGGTCAGCCATGACCCATGGGAGGTGAAATCACCTCCTTATTTCCATTGTAGCATGTGGCAAGCAAGGAATCCCACTACCCTTGCCTTGGCTGCATTCTCACACCCTCTTCCACTCAAGTGAAGCCAGTTAAAGTGATTCCCTACCCAAATAGAGCTACCCATCACAACCACTTGATCAAAATGGCCAAACGACCATTGTCGTTGGATCCAAAGAATGAGGGGGTATACCCCCCCCCCTAATTCTCACTCAAACTCATGCATTCACCCCCTCATAGCCCTAGCAGTCAGAGAACTCCTCCCTAGAGCTTCCTCTTGCATTTCACAAGCTCCCTAAATCTTTCATTCTCAATTTTATAAAAACCAAAATAGGGGAGGCCACCTTCGAGTCCCATTTGCTCAAATCATCACCAAAGTGCAATTAACTTTGCACACACTTTTCTTGGAGCTAGATGAGTAAGAACGAATCACTTCCTGTCACCTCTGACCGCTAGAAGTGGGAGTTAGATCAAAGCCGACCACCTACATCCCGTACATTGGTCTTCTGAGCAAATCACACCAAATCAAAGCTCATGCCGCTCAATAGGGCATCACCTTTACTAGACGAAGCTTCCTCAATTGATTGGAATCATCAATCTAACTCTAATGAGGTATGCCATTGAAACCAACCCCTAGGTAGAAATGGTTTGGTCCTTTGTGAAGAAAAATTATTGTCACAAGATTTCCACCATTAGATATCTTTGTTCTGCTTCCCTGATGGTGTGGGATCGATTTGATCTTCATTCGAGCTCAAGTGAGCTCAAATCGAGCGGTGAACGATGGACTGTCTCCATCTCTCACCGGAAGAGATAGATCACAGACCTTCCATTTTGTGTAATCGAAAAGGATAGTCCTGATCAAATCATGCTAATTTAGTTTGATTGATACTATTAAACCACGACTTTGATCGTGGTCGCCCGATCTTAGATCGGACAACACACAAGAAAGCACGTCCCGCCGCTAGATGAGTCATCCCGCAGATGTGACAACTTAAAGAACCAATCTCGCATTGCCACGTGGAAAGCACGCTGCGTGCCACATGCCATCAATAGGATTAAGGTTAATTAAGATTAATTAAATGCATTTGAATGGATGAAACTTCATAAATTCATAACTAATTGTAGAAAATAAAAAAATGCAAATAAGTACTCATTTTAAAGGTATTTCAGAGAAGATTAATTTAAAATTAATTCTAATTAATTTTAAATAGTAATTAAGGCTTAATTTAGGTTTAATTAAAAACTTAGTTTTCTTAATTTCTCTTTAATTATCCAAATAATTAATTCCAAACTTTCTGAGAATGATTAATGGGATGACCTTTACCTCCCATAATTTTCTTGGGATTTATTATTTGGTTAATTAGGAAAATTGGTTATCTTAGTATTAATCACTTTCTTAATTAATTAAGTGATTAATCAACATTTTAAATAGTAAAGAAACCATTAATTGACCTTACCAATCATTATGGAATAGTGAATGGGCATGGGGAATAAGATTGGAACCTCTTTTCCAATCTTTTCCATATGTTCATTTTAGTTGAATAAAAATTAATTAATATGAGATTAATTAATGGTTTAATTCTTTAATTAAATGACTTAATTAATCAAGTTGAAATCATAATCATTCCATATCTCATCTAATTGAGTTTCTTGGGTAGACTCTCAGGTTTTCAATAACCTAAGAAAATCTTAAAGGAATTATGGTTAGCTCACAAGCGTGGGATTTAATTGAGTTCCTTAAACTTAATTAAATATTAATTGAGAGCCAATTATATTAGGCTCTTTTCATTTTTAGAAGCATTGCTAATTTAATTTCCAAATATATTTGTATATGATGTTGGCTCATAATTATTTAGTTGATTACCTTAAGGTGCCATAGGTAAGGGTTAATTAATTGATTTAATCCATATCATAACTTAATTAACCCATAAAATCAACTTATTTACTTTTCATTAAACTAAATTAATTTATAAACATGGGAATGGGTTAAGATCAGCAAACTTTTCCTCATTTCTTTAATCAAATTGAAATATAAACTTAAATTCATGATTAAAAAGCCTTGGCTTTCTTTAATTGCTTCTATTTGAGATGATTGTCCCTAGGAATTAGTTTGATTGAATGAAACATGTGTTTTATGTCTTATTATTCCTTTCCAATCATATTAAATGATGTGTCTCATGTGATTTCATGCATTCATGTTCTCAAAATATTTAAATTTAAATGAATTTTCCTTATGTTAAGCTTGCATATGTTGAATTAAATTTATAATATGTGTGGCTATTATCACTATTAAATCAAAGTTATTTTCAAAAGTTTATAAGTCAACTATAATGTTTGGAGTAATAATAGTTATAAATCTCTATAAGCTTGCATGTGTCTATGGCTTAGAACATGTGATATGGAGTTCTCTTTCTTTAGTTTATATGGATTTACATAAGGTTAGAAAGTTAACAAGTGTATAACACATTTTAAAAGGGCACAACATTTGTTTGAATTCATTCCTATGTATTTCTATGTTAGAATTTAGATAGAACTTTAGCTCACATGTATAAATAATTTAATTGAAAGAAATACAATTTTTGCATTATTTTCCATTGTTGTAGTCATTTGTACATTCATGTGTATTCAAGAATAGTTGGTATATCTAGTCTAGACATTCTGGGGATGCGAGGCTTTAAGTAGCCCCAAGGAGGTCTTTACCTCACTCCCGTGGTTTAACAATGGTGAAGTACTTGCTTAAAATATTTATACACCTATATGTGCATTTAGCTAATGAATGAAAATCTCATTTTCAACTTTAGCTCATATGCATAAATAATTCAATTGAAAGAAATATGACTTTTAAATGATTTTCCATTCTTGTAGTCATTTGTACACTCATGTTTATTAAAGAATAGTGGGTATATCAAGTCTAGACATTTCGGGGACGTAAGGCTTTAAGTAGCCCCAAGGAGGTCTTTACCTCACTCCCCTAGTTTAATAATGGCTAAGTACTTGCTTAAAACTTTTATACACTTGTATGTGCATTTAGCTTATGAAGAAAAATCTCCTTTTCAATGTTAGCTCATATGTATAAATAATTCAATTGAAAGAAATACAACTTTTTTTATGATTTTCCATTATTGTAGTCATTTGTACATTCATGTGTATTCATGAATAGGGTATATCTAGTATGGACATTTGGGATGCGCGAGGCTTTAAGCTGCCCCAAGGAGGTCTTTAACTCACTCCTCTACTTTAACAATGGTGAAGTACTTACTTAAAACTTTTATACACTTGAATGTGTATTTAGCTAATGAGTGAAATCCTCATTTTCTACAAAATACACAAATGCATCTTTCATTTAAAGTGTGCTAAAAGAATTATATTGCATGTGTAGGTATACTTAAGATTTAATATCATATGCATGTTACATGTGATGGAAAGGAATAATTGAACATATGTCTTAATCTTAAGATGTCTTTCATATTGAATGGAATCATTTAAAGTGAACCTAAACTTTGGATTAATTTAAAATGGGTAATAAGCCATTCACTAAAGAGAAATAAATTAAATTAGCATGCTTTAGAAAGTGGCTTAAGATAGGGATGAAAGAGACAACCTCTTTTCTTCTCTTTACAATGCTTAATTGTTAAATGTAAGTCATATGAAACAAAAGAAAACACAAATTAATATTCTCAAATCAGTTAAATCACTTTAAATGAAATCAACCTCTTATGATTAAACATCCTTTCTACACTTAAAAAATCATAACCTCAATGTTTAGTTAAGACATACCACACAAGCCTTAATACACACACATTAGAATTAAGTCACAACTTTTAGCTTTATATTAGGATGGTGCATGGTGTGATATTGTGGTGAAAATTTTCATCCTTCATCTATCTTTTTCTTGAAGAAAGAAAATAAATGAAGAACAAAAATAACAATGTGTTGGACACCACATAGATCCGTAGATGTTCTTATTAGGGTGATCGGGTACATATGAGGAATGATGTACTATCTCGAGAGACAGAAGTCAATGGACCTAATCACCTTAATAAGGACTCCTAAGGACTATGGGTATTCAGATGTACCAGAGATTCTTCCCCCATTTTACATGGAAAAGTAAAGCAGAGTTTATTTTAAATTAGGTTCTTTAAGTTCTCTATGGAGGCAAGCTCCCATAGTTAATTACATCCTAAGATATGATTTCTTAGGAATACTCGAAGGTAAATGATCGCTGTTCCAAAGATTTCAAAGATATGACTATCAATCAATTGGTTTATTTTAGAAGATCAAGTGAGATTGAAGAGGAGAGGGAGTTATTATCGAAATTAAAGGAAGATAAGTAGGGGATGCTTATGATACTAGGAAGCCTAGTAAGCATCTCAAACTATCCTATGGTTGAGCTTTATATTTTTAAAATTGAAGTGATTTATTTATTTGAGTTGAATTTTTATTAGAAGTATAGGGCTTACAATTCTACAACACAAGATCATGGAAATGCCTAAGAGGTGAGATTTATGCTTATAGCCCGCAAAAGGAAGTAGCAACCTCTGAACCTAAATCTAGGGAGCTTTGGTGAGAGCCAAGGCATGACCTAAATCTAACTCCATAAGAGAGGATAAATCACCTTACTGTTGGACTTAAAATTGCTTGGGGGTGGCTGCCAACTAAGTTCTCCTATGACTTTAAATACATGTAGGAAAGTCTTATGCTTTTACAAGATAGCTAAGATGTTGTTTATTTTTGAAAGAGACTAAGTCCTTAAACAAACTCCCTAAGAGACTAAATCATGTAGGGCATGATTAATTACTTAAATCTAATGCAATTTTTTTATTATGTTTTATTTTTATTTTTGGACAATTGGTTTGACACAGGCTATGGGATTCATATGCCTAATGCATGAGAAATTAGATTATGGGCCAAAATCAACAAGAACTAGGTGAGTTTCCACCATGGCTCTCAAAGGTCAAGCCAAGCTCCCTAATAAAGGTGGAAGCCCTCCATAACAAGAATGAAGCAAGATGCTTTTTATGCATGATGTGAAAACATACAACATCCAACTAAGGGGTTGCTAAATCTTTTATCTTGATTTACAACCTAGGCTTTAGGTGAGGTTATGAGTTGTTAATTTTTAGTTTTGAGTTTATTAGTTGTTAATTTTTAGTTGGATAGAAAACTTTTTTTTTCTAAGAGCCTAATCGTATCCAGGCCATTCATCAAAGCAAGGAAGAAACTAGGAAACCATGTCATCTTAATGCACAAGCTAAAGAAACATCAAACAATTTATAAAGCTAGCACAAAAGAATAAGATGCCTTTTGTGGTCGGGCTCCACCTCACAAACCTCAAAAAAATCAGGTAGCTGAGCTCTACTCTTATACAACCCAAAATAAAAATGAATTAATCACAATCAAGAAGGAATTCATGTTATGGGGGCCTTCATTCTTCATTTTTTTCTTTCTTTTCTTATTTTCTTTCTTCTTTATTCTTTTCTTTCTTCTTTCTTCTTTTGGTTAGTTGGAATGTCATTGCTCTAAAGGCTTCACATGGTGCATAAGACATAGCCTTATGACTAATGTTCATCCTAATCTCCCATAACATTCATTTCAAATCCTAATTGTAAAAATTACATGAAAATGGGGAAAGTAAATCTAACTAAAACCTGCAAAATAGAGATTAACTAAACAAACCACACAATCACAAGCATGTATATTAATAAATTGGACTTAGTACCCCACATGGGTAACCAAGTCCACCTGGCCTATGTTGGATTATGCTTAGGGGTATAAGCAACTTGCACAACAAAAGCATTTATATTTTTATTACAGTGCCCCTTAAGCATAATCCCCTGCAGAAGATAATGATTAAACTAAGATCGTCCTACCATTCAGTCTATGCACAAACACCCTAACATTCAGACTAAAACATCACATCACTAAATAAAATCAAGCATCAAATCATGCACCACCCTAACATAGGACTAGAAATGGTGACTTAGCCTAATGTGTGTGCCATTTAAGGCTTGTGTGGTATGTCTTAGCTAGGTTTTATGGTTAGAATTTTCTAAGTATGAAGGGTTCAACTTAGAGGGTGGTTTCATTTAAGTGACTTAGTTGATTTCATTAATTTTATTTTATGATTTGATTTGGTTTGAATGAACCTACACTTAATTACTAAGTGTTGCAAAAAGAGAAAAAGAGAAGAGAACTTCTCTTTCCTACCTACCTTAAGTAATTTCTAAGGTAGATTCATTAGTGATTTTTGTTTAGTGAATGTTTTATTATGTGTTCTAATTAATCTTAAGTTTAGATTTGCTCTAAATAAACCTATCAAATAAGAAAGGCTTTTTTGGATGAACTAAAGTGAATTACTATCACAAAACACACAACACTTTATATCTTTCCAACATGTGTATCATGCACATAAAATGATCCAAAGCATATCTATACATGCAAATGTAAATATTTAGCACACCTTAATTATGAATGCTAAGAGATGTTGCTTAATAAAATTTGGATGCCTCATGATGCATGATTTTGTTAAGTAGAAAAGAGGGGGATTCTTTTATCCATTAATCAAATGCACATTTACATGCATGAAAGACATAAGTGAGTACGACACCATTGTTTTCTACACCAGGGGTGTAAGGTACAAGACCTACTTATGTCTACTTAAAGCCTTGTAACCCCGGGATGTCCAGACTAATATCTCACTTTTCTTAAGTACATGTGCATGTACAAAAAGAAATGAATGGAAAAAGAGTCAGGCAAAAGGTTTATGTTTGTTTATTGGATTTGTTGGTTGTTTATTTTATATGTGTAATGTGAAGATACTTCTTAAGTTATAACATATAGAAATGGATAGGAATGGATTTAAGTAAATGTTATGTTCTTTTCAAATGGACTATACACTTTGCAAATCCTATTCAAATCTATATTAAGGGGAAAGAAGAAAGTACATAACACATTTGATTTTATAATCACATGCAAGCTTATAAGTATTTATAAGTAGCATACCTTTATTTATAATGTTTGATTTATAAGTTTTGAAAGTAATTTTTGATTTAGTAGTCATAATAGCCACTCATATTCTTACTTTAGCCAAAGCATGCAATTTGGCATAAAAGAAAACATTTCATTTATTTTGATTTTTCAAAAGATGTGCATGCATGATTTTCATATGGCACACAACATTTAGCATGCTAAGAAAGAAATAAAGTGATGTAAGCATGTAAATTCATTCACCCTAATTAATTCCTAAAGACAATCCTATGGAATAAGATCATTTAAAGTGAATCAAATTATTTAAAGAAATTTTGTTTTAATTTTGAGTTTGATTTGATTTAGAAAATGTGAAAAGAGTGTTTACTGGTCCTAGCCCATCTCCCACATGTGTGTGTTATTTTAGTTTAATTTTTAGAATCATTAAGTTTACTTTATGTTTTGTTTAGGTTAAGGTGTAAATTAAGTTCATTAATTACCCCTTACCTGCACCTCCTTAACATAATTATTCGAGCAATTGTGAGCCAACATATGATATGCAACCACATGGAATTTAAATTAGTAATGCACCTAAGAAAGAAAGAGGCCTAATGCAATTGGCTCATAATTATTGATTAATTAAGCTAAGGGGTTTAATTAAGTACTTTCATAACCCCTCCCACACATGTGGGTTGGAAATGATTTCCTTAAATTAACCTTAGGCTTTTGAACACCTAAGGATCTACCCAACAAAGGATTAATTAAGTTCAAATTGATTTTGAAAATTTGATTAAGCTAATTAAAAATATTATTAGTGGATTAACCCTTAATTAGGTTTGGATTAAGGAAAGAAGGGGGTTTAGGAAATAACTTAGGAAAAATACCCCAAATCCATTCCATAAACCTCCTACTCACTTAAGTAATGTTTAATTACCTTAACTAAATGATTAAACCATTGCATGCTTAATTTCCCCATTAATTGATAATCAACCTAATAAATTCCATGAAATTGGGGAGGCCTCCTTGAAATTGATGCAAATGAATTTGGCCATTTCTTCTTCAACTAGATGTCACACCTCTTTAAACGATCAATGTGTGTTGAGCTTGGGGGTTAGCTCTAGGATCTATTGCTAGCTTATGGATTGCTACATCATGAGATAATCTAGGCATCTCTTCATAACTCTATGCAAAGAAGTCCTTAACTCAATCAATAGCCTAACTAAGTCATTGGTTTCTTCTTAACAACATGCCGCGTGTAGCGGATTTTCTTTGTTGATTTGCCAATTGTTGAATGGATCTCCTCTTCAAATTTTGCATCTTTGATTTTGAGATCATCTGGATCATCTGAGGTTTCTAAACATACATCCTCATAAGAGTTGGTGTTGTGTGAAAAGAACCTATCATATTCCAAATGATTGGTAACAACTAAGCATTAATCATCGTCATCGATTGGACCCATTGTACCAAATCCAAGCCCTAATCTTGATTGTGCTTCTCTACTTATATTGTTCCACAGCTTCTCAAAATATACCTATGCTTGGACCATGTATGAAGAACCAAACCTTTTTGTATAAGATTATGAACATAAGGTGAGTAAAAGTCAAACGATAATTCCATTAATTCTTTATATGAGTTCTCCTCAAGTTCTAGATCAACTTCAGGACTTGAGGAGGATGATCCTAAAAAGAATTTCTTCAGCTTCATGTCATTGGAAGACTTAGGGGCTTCCTTAGCCTTCAACTTTTTCAGGTGAAAGTGAGATTAGAGCTAAGGTTCCCAACTGCTGCCTGATAGTTTTACATATATGTGATTCAAATACTTTGCTTTGTCTGGAGGCCCAGTCTTCATCACTGTCCGCTTGAGTGTCACCTCCAATGAAACCCACTGAGAGGGGTTGGATGGTATGCTAATCACATTAGACACCGAACTGGATTCTAAGTCTTTATGAATAGTAGGGGTACTCCTATGAATTGGAACATAACTCCTATTGGCTGATGGCCAACTAGGGGGTCTTCCACCTCTAGAACTGCTTCTATTTCTGCCTCTGCCTCTGCCTAGTGGAGGTTGAGTCATCCTATCCACACGCCCATATGAAAGAATGAATTGTGGGTGGAATGTGATATGCGGCTCTATTTCTTCTTCAATTTCCCTTTCTTGTTCACTTGGATTTTCATTTTCTTTTTCTTTTTCTTTTTCTTCATTTTCTTTTTCTTTTGCATTTGTGTTTAAATTTTGTCCAAGTTCACGAGAAAGGGTGTTTTGAGAAAGATTGTAGGTTGCATCCTCATATATCTCAACCTCTAACTGAAAATGGCTTTTCATCTCCTTTGACATAGTACTCAATCCCATCCTTCCTAAACTTGATGCACTGATGGAGGGAGGATGAAATCATCTTATTCTGATGTATCCAAGGCCTACCGAGCAAAGCAGTGAATGAAGTATTCAAATCAATGATATAAAATTTGGCTTTAGTTTTTCAGTCACCTATCTCCAAAGGTAACACTATGGAACCTAAAGCTAGCTTGCCTTGTTCATTAAATCCTCTCAAAATCATCTGATCTCCTTGGAGTGTGGAGATGTTGATCCTCAAGTAGGCAAGGGTATTTAGACTCATAATGTTCACCGATGCACCTGGATCGACGAGAACTCTGGCTAGTCTGAATCTGCTCATGTGGACTGTAATGTAGAAGGGACGGTTATGCTCCAAGTCCCCCAGAAGAAGGTCTTCATCTGTGAAAGTGATTCCCTGAGCTTCTTTGGAGTAATGTGCCTCCTCACCAATAGTAGTCAACTAAGCTAAGCATATCTCAGGATCAAGGAGAGTCTTGATTAATGATTCCCTTATCTCTTTGGATAAGATAAGGGCATCATATATGCTTAGCTTAGATGATAACTTTTTGAAGTGAGAGAGGACATTATAGTCCACCTATGGATGATCCTCCACAAGCATATCCATGGGTGGATCATCATATGGAGGGGTTTATCAATCCTCTAAGCCAATGACTTGTTTCCCTCTATCTTGAGGTGCTGCCCTAGGAGGTAGAACCTGCACTATGGAGGTTGACTTGGTGATCTCTTATGGTAATGGAAGGTTCTACCGCACATCGCTCACCTACTTCTCCTATGGGACCCTCAAATAATGATTCCAAGTCTATCTCAAGAGGTGAACCCAAGTATATGAGTAAGAAAATCAACTCAATTAGAAAGAGGAAGATCAGAATTATTATAGTTGTTGTTTAGACTTGAAGAGTTATTAGGAATAGATTCAGATAACCCATCAAAAGTGACACAGATGTAATTCAAGCTAGCTTTATTCTTCAATTTCTTGGATTTGATAGGAGGTACAAAGTAGAAATCAAGTAAAGTAAGAGGAGTTAGGGATTTGATGCCCTCATCCATCGATACAAGATGTCTACTAGAAGAAGAAGAACTAGCTGATGTAGCAAGAACATGGTAGTACAACAAAGGGACCGAGGTGACTCTGGTTGCGCTCTATCTGCTAGCACATGTTGTTGCTACCGTTGAGCTCCCCTTTCCTGAAGTTGGCTGTAACTTGCAAACCTTCCTTGATGTTGGAGGTTTGAGCTAACTCGAACCCTAAGGAAAGTTTCTTGATCTTCATATAATTTTCTTAGAGGTTTTGGATAAAGAGATATCCCAACCTTCTTTGGTTTTGAAGGATGTATCCCCAAGGATTACCCTAATGGAACTAGATGGTTGTTCCACAAGGTATTCCTTCGATGACTATAACACCTTCTTGAAGCTATGTTCTGCCACCCCTTAAATGTGAAGCAATCTTCCAAAACATGACCTAACATGGTGGAGGGCAAAAGTTAGGATCATGGATTTTGCCCACTTCGCCTCCTAGGTTTGCAAGCTAAAATCAAGCTTCTTTAAGAGATTCTTAAAGATCTTCATTACTCCTCCTCTTAAATGAATAAGGCTTGTTAAGTTTATCCAAAAGAGGTGGACCATAGCTACCTGGGTATGTGTACCACCGCTATGATGATGAGGAGGAGGTGGTGTAGTATGGAGGCCGTGGCTAATAGGGCGCCTATGGTGGTAGAGGAGGTCGTGGAGCACGAGGTCTCTCAAACCGCATCTCTGTTTCCTTATACTATCAATGCCCTGTGTTTCTTCTCATACCTTATGACTTTGCTTTGTGGTAGATCAGAAGGTAACTTTGGCTTCTCCTTGCAAGCTAGCCTTGTTGATTAATTTCTCAAAGTTTTGATGGTGAAACCTTGAGCATGAGCAGGACGCCATGGATATTCTTAAGAATCTCAATGGCATGTTATTTTGATATTGTCACATTTCATACTCAAATTATGCCATTTGAGAATGTAATCAATGAGGACTCACCGTGATTTTGTTGAGCCACAAATGAGATCACCAACAAGGACCCTTTTTGAGCTCAAAGAAACCTCTTGATAAAGAGTTGCTAACTCAAAGTCTTCACGAACTATTGGGAAGTTCAGATACCAATCAAAAGCTATCCCGCTAAGCTACTGATGAAGAGATAAGAGTAAAGCATCACTGCCACCAACATTGCAACAACTAGCTCAAATGTGTGCAATGTGCTACCTTGGGTTCCACTACCATCAAAACTCTTGAAAGAAGGTGGCAAAAACCCTTAGGATATTGGATTGCATCAAATTCCTCGGTAGGTCTACCCTTTGGAACCGATGATCCTGCTTGAGCCAATGCTTCTTCACTTCGCTCAACCATGGACTTGATATCTTTCTATGGAGGTACTATCCACTACCTTCCTATACATGGTGCTACCTTGCTTTACTAGAGGTAAAGTCTTGGTTTGGTCCAAGACATGCACCAACTCGGCCGACTCTATGGTAGGATGAACTACTGTGCTTGGTCGAATGCTAAGACAGCAAGATCTTAGCCTCTTCTCATCCTATCTATTTTTCATCTTTCTATTGTATAGGAGGTGTTGAGTGTCTTCCTCGCCTCAACACCTTCCATAGTCTTCTGGAGGGATCCCCACATCTACCATGCAAACCCCCCAAGTCTCCCAACAAATCATCTTTGGATCAAAGCCGATCATCCACTAATCCATATCCTAGATCTTTTCTTCTCCATGAAATAATCAGCCACTATTTCATCTAGAGAATGATCTATCAAAATTGGCATAAATGACTTTGGCTAACCATTGGTGGGATCACAATCATGTACTGTGAGGCACCGGACCTCCCTTGCTGCTAAAGAATTAACCATGTGAGGGCTATACTCGCTCGAAGAAATACACTCCTGATTGTCACTAACTTTGTATGGGGTGACACTCCTCGGAGGATCTATCATCATACAACTGCTATCTTCTCCTCGCCCTGATGCAATCTCCATCTCATGTGGTGGTGGTGGTGATGGGATGACCACTATGCTTCGAGGTCGCCATTCCTTCTTCACCACTACTAGGATAGAAGGTTGAGCAGGAGAGCTCGGCCTCGCCATAATAGGTTGTGCAGATGGGATGGGATCTCTCGGTCATAGCCAAATCACCAAAGGGGTCCTCTTCTCCTCTGATGTGGCCTTCATGGCCTTTGGTGGAACTAGAGATGTTGAAACATGACGAGATGATGATGGGTAGAGTGGTGGAGACACCATCGACTCTCTGAATAGCTCTCCTCATGATGGGTAGTCCCCGTAGTAGAATACTATCTATGATCAACACGTAGATGAAATCAAATACAAAGGCATCGACCACTAAACTGCCTCTCGGCTAGTGATATGAAGGTATGGGCCTCCCGGCCTCTCCTATCAAGATGCTTCCCACATGAGGGATAGATCTCAAATCAAATTGAGACTGATCATCATAAGCTCACCAACTAGCGTAAAATTGAACCGGAGGTGATATGACCTCCTACCTCACCGATGGCTAAAATGAACCAGGGGAGGTGAAGCAGAGATCCTCGGCATCCTCTACATAGAGAGATGGAATGGGTTCTATAATCAAACCAAAGTGGGCAACCAATAATGTGATCGTTGCCTCCATCTCCTAGCGTGTACACTTTATCATGCAATTCTTGTTCTCCTTTGGTCTTGTGGGGCGAGCAGTAAGAACTAGACCCAACCTCAAAAGTACAGAGACAACTGATCGGGAGCCTTCCCTGAAGGTGCTAATGAGGTGCTAGCTCTAACTGCAGCAGGAACAGGACAAGCACTAACACCGGCACTATCTCGATCACTACCATAGGGAACACACCTTCCTCTTCGTGAGGAATATCAAAATCGATGGCATGTCTGAATGATCGCTCCTCCCCACCACTATGCTACTAACAATCATGAGGGAGTGCCTCATATAATTAATCCTCAAAACCTCATCCAAAGTGAATGAGGTGGGTGAGTCGAAGGGAAGGTGGCTGATCCAGGCTGATCCATCCCATGGAAAGGTAAACACATATCTTGCAACCATTGCTATCAAAGAATCAATGAATCAGAACTAAAATTGATGCCAATGAAAGTCTCAATATTGAAAATAAACTTGAATCGATTCTTGTTGATTTGAATTTGAATTTAGAATTTGAACCCATACTCAACAACTTGAAAGTGTTAAGTCGCTCAAATGATTTAGAATAGATTTTGAGATTTGATTGAAAGAGAATTTTGATGTAGAATCCACTTTCAACAAATTTGGATATGTTGAAAATGGTTCAAATATTTTGAAGATGCTTCCATGGTTCATATTTGAATTTTTTTGATTTTAAGGACCCTTTATTTAACAAATTTGGGTATGTTAAAGTAAAGGTTAATTATTTTGATTTGTGATTTTGAATTTACTCACTTAGCAAATTTGGTATGCTAAGTGAGATGTTTGAAAACAATTTCTGTTTGCTTTGTTTTGTGAATCATTTGTGATTTGATGGAATTCTCATTTAGAAAATTTGGTATGCTAAATGAGAATCCAAGTGTGTTTTATTTTGGAAATTTTTGAAAAAAGGACTCTTAGTAAATTTGAGTATGCTAAGAAAATCTTAATGTGTTTCTTTTGATTTTAGTTTGATTTTGAAAAAGTGGGATTCTTAGCAAATTTAAGTATGTTAAGGGAGTCATAATGTGTTTCTTTTGATTTTGAAAAATGTTGATCTCACTTAGCAAAATATGGTAGCAAAATGAGTTTGTGTTTTCTTTAATTTTGTGAAATGGAAATTTTACTTAGCAAATTTGAGTATGCTAAATGAAATTTCAAAATGTTTTAAAATTTTGTGTTTTGATTTTGTTTTGAAATGGAGATTTCCTTTAGCAAATATGGTATGAATGAAATCCAAAAGTGTTTTTTTTTTTGATTTTGTTGAAAATGGAGACTTCACTTTAGCAAATGTGGTATGCTAAAATGAAATTCCAAAATTTTTTTTCAAATTTTGAAATGGACATTTCATTAGCAAATTTGAGTAAGAAATGAGATTCCAAAATGTGTTTCAATTTTTGTGTGTTTTGTGGAGACTCACTTTAGCAAATGGGACATAGCTAGAATGAAGTTTCAAATGTATTTTGAAAATTTTGTTTTTGTTGATTTTGAAAAGAGAGATTTCCTTAACAAATTTGGTATGTAAGATGGAAATCAATTATGTTTCATTTTCAAAGATGTATTGTGTGATTACTTTTGAAAGAGGAAATCCCAACCTAATCATATATGGAATATATTAAGTGGCATTTAAAAATAATATTATTTTATTTGGAAATGAAATTTCCATTCAATAAATTTGGGTATATTGAATGGAGAGGTTCATATGTGCTTTTTTTTTAAATGTGAAAAATTCCAACGTAACACATGCGGAATGTGTTGAGTGGAATTTCAAAGTTGTGATTTTGCTTGAAGATGTAATATCCATTCAACACATTTGGATGTATTGAATGGAAATGTCCATCTTCAAATTTTATGCTTTTGAAAATATGATTGTTGGAATTTTTATTTTTGAAAATGAGGCTTCACCAAAATGAATTGAGTGAAGAAGTTCATTTGTGCTTTTAGAAAATATATGATTGTTTTTTATTTTTGAAATGTTTACATGTAACAATGAAAAAATTGTTAGATGTAAAATATTTTATTAAGTGTATTTTGAAAAGTGCTTTTGAAAAGAAAATTTTATGAAGGATTTATTTTTTTTTTTTTAGAATGAACCTTTCCTTACCATAAAATGGTAAGGAGGAAGTTTTAATTATTTTATTTATTATTTATTTCACCCATTGAGACCAATGGGGGTTTTAAGACCAACATGGTGAGGTCCTAAAACCTAAAGATGTTGGCTAGCTTAACTTAAGGATGAAATAAGCTTCCAACGAAAAAGATAGTCTTGGATTCATACAAAAGTACAAACCCACTATCGATACTTGGAGACAACGATCATTTACCAATGATGGAGGGAGGAACCATCCCGAGCGGAGTGGCCAGAAAAATATGTGGTGAAATATTTAATTTTCTAAGTGTATACTTCCATCTTCAATCTATGTGGATAAAATTAAAATAGAAATATACTCCTTGCATTTGGATGCCATGTAGATCCGCATATATTCTTATTAGGGTAATCGGGTACAACATTGAGGAGAGGTGTACTATCTCAAAAGATAGAAGTCACCACCCTACAATGGACCTAATCACCTCAATAAGGACTCCTAAGGATAATGGGTCAGCATATGTACCAGAGATTCTTCCCTACTTTATATGGAAAAGTAAAGTAAGGTTTATTTTAAATCGGTTCGTTGTTCTCATGGAGGCAAGCCCCCATAGTTAATTACATCCAAAGGAATGAGATATTTTAGGAATACTCTCAATTAAGGTAAATGATCATTGTCTCCAAAGATTTTGAAAAGGTAGGACTATCAATCGATTGGTTTATTTTTAGAAATTCAAGTGGGATCGATCAAGAATAGGGAGTTCTTATCGAAGCCAAATGGAAACAAGTAGGGGATGCTTAAGATACTAGGGAGCCTAGTAAGCACCCCAAACCATATGGTTGGGCTTTACAATTTTGAAGTTGAATTTTTATTAAAATTCTAGGGCTTATAATTCCATGGTACAATACTATGGAAATGCCTAAGAGGTGAGGATTTATACTTATAGCAAGAAAGGGAGAAGCAACCTAGAACCTAAATCTAGGGAGTTTTGGCGAGGCCAAAAGCATGACCTAAATCTAAGAAAATGGGTGTTTGGTTTTTTATAAGAGGATAAACCACGATTGGACTTACAACACTGGGGTGGCACCAACTAACTCCTCCTACAATTTTAAAATATGTAAGAAAGTCATGTTTATGCAATATATAGTTATTTATTTAGAAAGAGACTAAGTCCTTAAACACACTAAAGAGACTAGATCATGTAAGGCATGCTTCAAATAACTTAAATCTAATGCAAAATTTTCACATGTTTATTTTTATTTTGGACAATCATTTGACTCAGGCTATAGGATTCATATGCCTAATGCATGAGAAATAAGATTATGAGCCAAAATTAGTGAGATAAGGAGGTGTGTTTCCACCATGGCTCTCATAGGTCAAGCCAAGTTCTCAAAGGTGGAAGCCCCAAAAAAAGAGTGAAATAATATGTTTTATGCATGATATAGAAAAGAAATACACATCCAACTGGGGTTACTAATTCTTTTATCTTGATTTTAACTTAGCTTTAAATGAGGTTATGAGTTTATTTTAATTTTGAGTTGATTAATTTGGTAAAATATTTATTTTCCCTAAGAGCCTAATCATCAGTCATACATCAAGCAAGGAAGAAACTAGAAAACATGTCATCTTAATGCATAAGCTAAACAAAATTTTAAATATTTAAAGCTAATGCAAAAAGAATAAAACCATTTGTGGTCGCACCACATAAAACTCAAAATAAATTAGAGTAGCTCTACCCCTTATACAACCCAGACAAATGAATTTTTACAATCAAGTAAGAAAATTCATGTTATGGGGTCTATTTCTTCTTTTCTTTTCTTCTTTCTTCTTTCTTCTTCTTCTTTCTCTTTTGGTTCCTTCTTTTGGATGGTTAGAATGTGGTTGCTCCAAAGGCTTCACATGGTACATAAGATGAGATATTATGACCAATGTTTATCCTAATCCCCCATAACAGTCATTCCAAAAATTCTAATTACTAAAGTATATGAAAAGGAAAAGTAAATCTAACTAACACCTATAAAACAAAAATTAGTTAAACAAATCATATAATTCCCAAGCATGTATATTAGACTTAGCACCCCACACATGGGTTCCAAGTCCACTGCCTATTGATTATGCTTAGGGTATAAGCACCGCATAGCAAAAGTATTTATATTTTTATTATACTCTTAAGCACAATCTGTAGAAATAATGAGACTAAGATCACCCTACCATTCATTCTATGCACATTCACCCTAACATCTACACTATAAATAATACATCACAAAACAAAAGCAAACATCAAATCTTGCACCGCCCTAACCTAAAGCTAGAAATGATGACTTAATCTAATGTGTGTGCTTTAAAAGGTTTGTGTGGTATGCTTAGTTATGGCTTTAAAGCTTAGATTTTTTTAAGTGTGAAGATGTTAAACTTAGATGGGTGATTCATTTAAGTGTTTAATTGATTTGGGTGATTTTTATTTGGTGATTTATTTTGGTTTAAGTGAATCCTATAATTAATTACTAAGTTATAAAGAGAGGGAAAAGAGAAGAGAACTTCTCTTTCCTTCCCTACCTTAAGTAATTTCTAAAGTGGATTCATATTTGATTTTATTTAGTGAATGTTTTATTATGTGTTTTAATTATCCTAATTTTAGGTTTTCCCTAAACAAACCTATTCAAAAGAAAGCATTTTAAGATTAAGTAAAGTGAACTAATAACACACATCACTTCATTTCTTTCCCAACATGTACAACATGCATATGAACGAATCCTAAGCATATCTATACATATAAATGAAAATATTTTGCACACTTTATGATGAATGCTAAGGATTATTACTTAAGAAAATTGTAATGCTTTATGATGCATGATTTTCATTAAGTAGAAAAGGGGTATTCTTTTATCCTTTATTCATATGCACATGTGTATGTATGAAAGGAATAAGTGAGTACGGTGCTATTATTAGCACCAAGAGGATAAGGTACAAGACCTACTTAGGGCTACTTAAAGCCTCGCAACCCTGGGTTGTCCAGACTAATATACCACTTTCCTTAAATATATATGCATGTGCAAGAGAAATAAATGGAGAAAGAAAGATGCAAAGTTTATGTTAATTTAATTTTTTATTTGTTTATAAAATTTATATGTGTATATGAAAATATCCTTCTTAAGTTATAACATGAAAGAGGATAAGAGTATATTTTAAATAAGTGTTATGTTCTTTTAAAAGAACTATACACTTCACAAATCTTATTCTGTTAAGAGGAAAGAAAGGAAACAAACATAAGACACATTTTTATTTTCACATGCAAGCTTATAAATAAAATATAAGTAGCATACTTTTCAATTTTGATATTTGTTTTATAAGTTTTGAAAATAATTTTGAATTTAACAGTGATAATAGCCATTCATATTTCTACTTTAGCCAAAACATGCAATTTGACATAAAGAAAATATTTCATTTTAATTTTGATTTTAAAAGATATGAATGCATGAATTTCATATGACATACACATTTAGCATGTTAGGAAAGAAATAAAGTGATGAAACCAATATAAATTCATTCACCCTAACTAATTCTTAAAGACATTCCTATGAAATAAGAGAGTTTAAAGTAAATCAAAGTTTGTTTAATGTGATTTTTTGTTTTGAATTTGCTTTATGTTTGATTTAGGAAATGTGAAAGAATTTTTGTTGATCCTAACCCATTTCACATGTGTAGTTTTAGTTTAATCTTTAGATGATTAGATGATTTTATATTTTGATTTTAAGGTATGAATTAAGTGTTAATTGCCCTTATTTTACCACCTTAGCATATTTAACAAATAATTATGAGCCAATGAGATGACATAAAATCACACAAGAAATTTAAATCACAACTAAGAAGAAAAGGGCCTAATGCATTTGGCTCATGATTAATGATTAATTAAGCTAAGGGTTTAAGTTAAGTAATTTCATAACCTTATCACACATGTGAGTTGGATTTTGATTTTCTTAATGTACTTAGGTTGAACACCTAAGAATCTACCCAAGATGAATTAGTTAAGTTTGGAAGGTTTTAGAATTTTATCAAATTAATTAAGTAGGTAATTAGGGTTAATTCCTTAATTGAATTTGGATTAAGGAAGAAAGAGGGGTTTAGGAATATTAAGGAAAATATCCCAAAATTATTCCTAAACCTCCTATTCATTTAAAAAAACCTTAATTAACTCAATCGTGGGATTAAACCAATTACATACTTAAGTAGGCTTAATTACATTGAGAGTAATTAGAATGAATCCAGAATTACCCCAATTAAACATTAATAAATCCCAAGAAAATTAGAGGAGGTAGAAGTCATCCCACTAAATACACATAAGAAGTTTAAGATTAATTAATGGAATAATCAGAGAGTAATTAGCCTAATTACATTCCTAATAAAACCCAAATTCAAAAGATAACAATATTCAAAATCCATCAAAATTAATTTTATAATATTCTACATTCAATTATCTTTCATATGCAATTTATTTCATATTTGTTTGATTTTTTTACACTTAGATATGAATATTTGAAGTTTCCTTGTTTAATTAGATAATTTAATCCCCTAATTATAAAGCTAATCCCGTCGGTGCCACGTGAAGGCTGATGCGGCGCATGCTTTCCATGTGGCATGATGGGAGTGGCTATTGAAGTAGTCACATCATAGCGTCTTACCAGCGATGGTGCTACACGCTTTCTCCCTATCCATCCCATCAAGGATCGAATCGGAGAATAGATCCAATAAGGGATAATGTGATCCACGTGATTAATCATGGTCCCATCCAAAATGCACGGATGGATGGCCCATGATTCTTCTTTGATCTTCCCTATGGGAGATGGCCACCGTCCATCTTCTAAAGGAAGATTCGAGCTTGATTAAGCTCACATTGAAATAAAATTCAACCCACACCATCACCATGCAAGGGAGATCACATCCAATGGTTAGATTTCCATGAAGTAGAAATTCCTTTCATAAAGGACCATACCACATATAATATAAGCTCAATTTAATGGCTTACCTCACCGGAGGCTATCACCGACGCTCGATTCCTTTGGAGAATCTTCATCTAGTGGAGATGAAGCTTTGCTAAAGTTTTGAGGTGTTGAGATTGGGTACAAACTTCTATGGGCCAAGTCCACCTTCAACTCCTTGCGGCTTTGATCAAAGTGGTACCTCCCTTGCCTTTGGAGCTTGGGAAAAGGTTTGGGTGAACTGATTGAGTTCCTTGATGGAGCTTGCAAAGTGAATTGGCTTGGTATTGAGTGTGGAGTGAGATTGAATTTGGCTTAAGCTCCCCTATTTTTGGTTTGAGAAAATTCAAAAATGGAGAAGTTCAAATCACTTGAGAGAGCCTGGGGAGACTTGGAAATGGCTTCTCTGGCTTTCTTTTGCTCAATTAAGTTATTCCCTAAACCCCCTTTCTTCTTTAATCTAAACATAATTAAGGATTAATCCATTAATGATCTACTTAATTAGTCTAATCAAACGTTCAAAATTAATTTAGAATTAATCAATCTCTTGCTAGGTAGATCGGGTGTTGAAGCTAAGGTAAATTTAAAGAAATCAAATCCAACTCACATGTGTGGGAATTATGAAAGTACTTAAAAAACCCTTTAGCTAATTAATCAATAATTAGAGCCAATTGCATTAGACCCCTTTATTTCTTAGGTGCATTGCTAGTTTAATTTCCATGTGGTTGCATATCATATGTTGGCTCATAATTGTTTGGTTAATTATGTTAAAGTGGTGTAAGTAAGGGGTAATTAATGGATTTAATTCACACCCTAACCTAAAGAAAACATGAAAATCAATCTAATTGTTCTAAAATTAAACTAAACTAACTCACACATTAGGGAAATTGGTTAGAACCAGCAAACTCTTTTCATATTTCCTAAATCAAATCAAATTCAAAATCAAAAAATCTTTTAAAGAATTTTGATTCACTTTTAAATGATCTTATCTTGTAAGATTATCTTTAAAAGTTAATTAGGTTGAATGAAGTCATATGCTTACATCACTTTATTTCTTTCCAAGTATGATAAATATTATATGCCACTTGAAATCATGTATTCATATCTTTTGAAAAAATAAATTAAATTAAATTAAATGTTTTCTTTATGTCAAATTGCATGCTTTGGCTAAAGTTAAGAATATGAGTGGTTATTATAACTATTAAATCAAAATTATTTTTAAAACCTATAAATAAAAAATTATAAATAAAGTGATGCTACTTATAAATACTTATAAGCTTGCATGTGATTATAGTATAAGATGTGTTTTATGTAATTTCCTTCTCTCCTCTTAACATAGATTTGAATAGGATTTGAAACGTGTATGATTCATTTGAAAAGAACATAACACTTGCCTAAATCTATTCCTATCCACTTCTATATTATGACTCAAGAAGGATCTTCACCTTTACACATATAAATTGCATAACCAAATCAAACACAAAAATCTTTTGCATGACTCTTCTTCCATTTATTTCATTTTGTACATGCACGTGTATTTAAGAAAAGTAGTATATTAGTCTGGACATCCCGGGGTTGCGAGATTTTAAGTAGGCCCAAGTAGGTTTTGTTCCTTACACTCCTGGTGTAGCAAACAATGGCATCGTACTCACTATGTCTTTTATACATGTGGATGTATATTTGATTAACGAATAAAAGAGTCCATCTTTTCTACATAACAAAATCATGCATTCATGGAATATCCAAATTTTCTTAAACAACATCTCTTTGCATTCATCATCAAGGTGTGCTAAAATGTGCATTTTGTATGTATAGTTATGCTTAGGATCATTCATATGCATGACATACATGTTGGAAAGAAATAAATGGTTGTGTGTTATGTGATAGTAATTCACCTTAATTAATTCTAAGATGTCTTTCTTATTTGAATAGGACTATTTAGAGTAAATCTAAACTTAGGATTAATTAAAACACATAATAAAACATTCATTAAAGAAAAATTATTAATGAATCTACCTTAAAAACTACTTAAGGTAGGGATGAAAGAGAAGTTCTCTTCTCTTTTCTTCTCTTTACAACATTTAGTAACTAAATGTAGGTTCATTCAAACTAAATCAAATCATCAAATAAAATTGACAAATCAACTAAATCACTTAAAATGAAACCACCCTTCTAAATTAAATTTCTTACACTTAGAAAATTCCAACCTTAAAGCCTAGTTAAGACATGTCACACAAGCCTTAAATGACACACACATTAGGCTAAGTCACCATTTCTAGCTCTATGTTAGGGTGATGCATGGTATAATGCATAATTTTTTTTGTGATATAATGTTTTAGACTGGATGTTAGGGTGTATGTGCGTAGATTGGATGATAGGGTGATCTTAGGCTAATCATGTGAGGATTGTGCTTAAGTAATAAAAAATATAAATACTTTTGTTGTGTAGGTTATACTAAGCATAATCCAAACTAGGACAGTTGACTTGGTTATCCATGTGTGGGGTGCTAAGTCCAAATTATTCATATAATTGCTTGGGATGTGTGGTATGTTTAGCTAATCTCTATTTTGTAGGTTTAGTTAGATTTACTTTTCTCATTTTGATGTAAATTTTACAATTAAGATTTGGAATAAATGTTATGGGGAATTAGGATGAACATTGATCATAAAATCAAGTCTTATGTATCATGTGAAGCCTTGGAGAAAACTACATCCCAACCAACTAATAGAAGGAAGGAAATGAAGAAAGAAAAAATGAACAAAAGAAGAAATGAAGAAATGAAGAATGAAGATCCCCATAACATAAATTCCTTCTAAATTATACTCATCCATTTGTAATCTGGGTTATATAAGGGTAGAGCTTGGCTTCCCATATTTCTTTTCAGGTTTGTGCGGTGGAGCCCGACCACATCGGCCTCTTATTCTTTTGTGTTAGCTTTATAAAATTGTTTGATTTTTGTTTTGCTTGCATTAGGATGGCAAGATTTCTCTAGTTTCTTCATTGACTGATGAATGGCCTAGATGCGATTAGGCTCTTAGGATAAAATAAATTTTCTATCCAATTAATCAACTCAAAATTAAAATTAAACAACTCATAACCTCACCTTAAGCCTAGGACATAAATCAATATAATAAAAGATTTAGCAACCCCTTAGCTGGATGTTATAGTTCTCACATCATGCATAAAAATCATCTAGCTTCACTCTTGTTAATGGAGGGATTCCACCTTTACCAGAGAAAATTGCTTGACATTTGAGAGCCATGGTGGAAACACACCTCCTTCTTGCTGATTTTGGCCCATAACTAATTTCTCATGCATTAGGCATATGAATCTCATAGCCTGTGTCAAATAAATTATCTAAAAATCAAAATAAAACTTAACAAAAATTTGCATTATATTAGGTCATTACTCATGCCCTTCATGATCTAGTCTCTTAGGGAGTGAATTTAAGGACTTAATCTCCTTTCTAAATAAACAATAGCCTAGCTATCTTACAAAGCATAAGACTTTCCTACATGTATTTAAAATCGTAAGTTAGTGTGGCCACCCCCGGGTTGTAAGTCCATCGGTGGTTTATCCTCTTTTATGGAGATAAACCATATACCCATTTTTTCCTTAGATTTAGGTCGTGCTTTGGCCCTCACCAAAGCTCCCTAGATTTAGGATCTAAGTTTGTTATTTTCCTTTGCAGGCTATAAGCATAAATCCTTGCCTCTTAAGTATTTCCACAATCTTGTATTGTGGAATAGTAAGCCCTAGATTTCTAACAAAAATTCAACTCAAACACATAATTCACTTTAATTTTATAAATGTAAAGCTTAACCATAGGATAGTTTGGGATGCTCACTAGGCTTTCTAGTATCATGAGCATCCGCTACTCATTTCCCTTTGGTTTCGATAATAACTCTTTTCTTTTGCTCAAATCCCACTTGATTTTCCAAAAATATCAAATTTGTTGATAATCCTATCTTTGAAATCTTTGGAGACAACAATCATTTACCTTAATTAAGAGTATTCCTAAGTGATCTCATTCATTAGGATGTAATTAACTATGGGGGCTAGCCTCCATAGGGAACTTAACAAACCTGATTTAAAATAAACCATACTTTACTTTTCCATGTAAAGTAGGGAAAGATCTCTGGTACATCCGAAGACCCATCATCCTTAGGATTCCTTATTAAGGTGATTAGGTCCATTGTAGGATGGTGACTTCTATCTCTTGAGATAGTACATCATTCCTCAATATCACCCATCACCCTAATAAGTACATATGTGGATCTGCGTGGTGTCCCTCCCACTTTCTCCCATTTTCTCAATCGAGAGAGAATGAGAAGAAGAAGAGAGAAGAAAAACAACACCATAAATTTTTCTATTGACTCGCTGGGGATGGTTCCTGTCTCCATCTTTAGTAAATGATTGTTGTCTCCAAGTATCGATAGTGGATTTATATTTTATATGAGTCTGAGACTATCTTCTTTTTTGTTGGCACTTAGCTCATTTCATTCTTAAGCTAAGCTAGCCAACATCTTTTAGGTCTCCTAATAGGTGAAAACAAAAATTTAATCAAAAGATATAACTAAAGAACTTTTTCCTGCCATCTCTATGGTAAGGTAAAGTTCATTCCAAAAAATAAAAAAATAATAAATCCTTTATAAAAACATCACTTTTCAAAAGCACTTTTCTAAATTCACACACAATAAAATATTGCACAAAAATTTTCATAACTCAACCTCATCTAATAATCTTTAAGATTATTACATGTAGGATCATTTTCAAATAAAATAAAAAAATCATCTTTTCAAAAAGCACATATAAACATCCTTATTCAATATACCCAAATTTATTGAATGAAGATTTCATCTCCAAACAAAATCAAAAATCATCTTTTGAAAAAGCACATATGAACATCCTCATTCAATACACCCAAAATTATTGAATGAATATTTCATTTCTAAATAAAATCAAAATCATTTTTTTAAAAGCACATATGAACATCCTCATTCAATATACCCAAATTTATTGAATGAAGATTTCATCTCCAAAAAAAATCAAAAATCATCTTTCAAAAATCACAAATGAACATCCTCATTCAATATACCCAAATTTATTGAATGAAGATTTCATTTTCAAACAAAATCAAAAAAATCATCCTTCAAAAAGCACATATGAATATCCTCATTCAATATGCCCAAATTTATTGAATGAAGATTTCATTTTCAAACAAAATAAAAAAATCATCTTTTCAAAAAGCACATATGAACATCCTCATTCAATATACCCAAATTTATTGAATGAAGATTTCATTTTCAAACAAAATAAAAAAAATATCTTTTCAAAAAGCACATATGAACAGCTTCATTCAATATACCCAAATTTATTGAATGAAGATTTCATTTTCAAATAAAATCACATCATAAAATTAAAATTCCATTTCAATATATCTTACATGTGTTGAAGTTGGAGTTTCTTCCCTTTTCAAAAATTACAAATTTGAAGATAAGCTGCTTCATTCAATATATCCAAACATATTGGATGGAGACTTTATCTTCAAATAAAATCACACCATTTGAAACTCCACTCAACACATTCCACATGTGTTAAGTTGGAATTTCCTCCTCTTTAAAAAAGCAATACACAAAAATTTTCATCTTTAAAATAAAATTGGGTTCCATTTAACATACCATGATTGTTAAATAGAAATCCCTCCTTTTAAAAATAACATAAAATTAAAACAAAAACAAAACACATTTAGATCTTTTATTTAGTGTACACAAATTTGCTAAGTAAAGATCCTCTTTTCAAACACATTTGGATTCTCTATTTAGCATACCCAAATTTGCTAAGTAAAGATCCTCTTTTCAAAAATCAAAACACAAAAAAAAAAAAAACAAAACACATTTGGATTCTTTATTTAGCATACCCAAATTTGCTAAGTAAAGACTCTCTTTTCAAAATCACAAAAGTAAAACACATTTGGATTCTCTATTTAGCATACCCAAATTTGCTAAGTAAGAATCCTCTTTTCAAAAATTAAAACAAAAATAAAACACATTTGGATCTTCTATTTAGCATACCCAAATTTGTTAAGTAAAGATCCTCTTTTCAAAATCACAAAAATCAAACACATTTGGATTCTTTATTTAGCATACCCAAATTTGCTAAGTAAAGATCCTCTTTTCAAAATCAGAACACAAAAAATAAATATATTTGCATTTCCTATTTAGCATACCCAAATTTGTTAATTAAGGATCCTCTTTTCAAAAATCAAAAAAAAAATAAAAACAAAACACATTTGGATCTTTTATTTAGCATATCCAAATTTGCTAAGTAAAGATCCTCTTTTTTAAATAAAAAAAAAACAAAATCAAACACATTTGGACTTTATTTAGCATACCCAAATTTGCTAAATAAAGATCCCATTTTTCAAAATCAAAATTAAAATTAGATATGAGTTTTATTTAGCATACACAAATTTGCTAAGTAAGGATTCCATTTCTAAATTCACACATGATTCACATTATAAGTAAACAAGCAAAAGAAGAAAATTATTTTCAAACATCTCATCTAGCATACCCAAATTTGCTAAATGAGTAAAATTCTCAAAACCAAAATCAAAAACAAAATCAATTGACCCTCTATTTAACATACTCAAATTTGTTAAATAAAGGGTCCCAAAACATTTTGAACCAATGGAAGCATCAAAAATCTTTTCAAAATATTTGAACCCATTTTCAACATACATAAATTTGTTGAAAATGAATTCTAAACTCAAAAATCCCTTTTCCAATTCATTCAAAATCTCTCTCCTAAAATTAAAGAGCCCCACTTAACATATTTAAATTGTTGAATGTGGGTTCAAATTCTAAATCAAAATTTAAAAAAAGTTAACAAAAGCAAAAAAATTTGATTCAAGTTTGTTTTCAACAATTGTAGAATTTCAACTCAGTTTCAGTCAACTTTTAATTGGTTCAGTTCAGTGCTAATGGATGCTCAGAAATATGTCTTCACTTTTCCTTTTGGAATGAATTTGGCCTTGGATCGCCACCCCATTGACTTTTCTTAGATTCACTTCTGCCATGAAGGCTGTGATCACTTGTGAGGGGACAACCCTCACATCCGTCAGCAGGAGTGTGGTGACTGAGAAGAAGCTAATCATCCATGTTGAGATGCCTTCAGATTCCAAGTTTCCCTCAAGAGGAAGTTCTGCAGCTGCGCTGTGCCCGTGGTTCCCAGCCTCAAGCTAGCACCCACTCATTGGCTTCTTCCAAAGGGAAGGCAACCCTAGCTTTAGGGATAGTCTCCTCTACCTATGAGGTAGAGTCTAGTTCCCGTGCTGCTCCTCCCAGAACTTAGTGCTACAACCGATGCCACAAGATCAAGCGGCATCATGTGTGCATAGCCAAGGAGATGGAGCTCAGTTTGCAGTAGAGGAGTCACCCATGATAGTTTCTCCTATGACTACATAGAACAAGTTTCATCGTCTTTCCGGATCTGATGGAGTGGAAAATGTTAGGAGGTTTACAGTGTGACCACCACCTACAATTTAGTATGAGGCTCCTACCAGGGACAGGAGGAGGACGTATGCCTCAGGATAGTTCTGAGCTGAGTTGGCGGGGCTTACGAATGGTCGGGGCCCAATTTGATCTATGATTAGTCATCCCTCATAGCATGGGCGAACATATCCGATAGAAGAGGGCCAAGGAGGCCTATGTATGGCATGAGGAGAGGCTAACATGGTGTCAAGCTTGAGCCCACATGGATTTCCCTAATCAGTGTGCTACCCGTGCCATTCATACTGACATTATTCTATTGACCGGTACTACCATCATGGAGGAGTCCTCACAGAGAGTGGTGCCCACCATGCCCCACACTATCTCCCAGGTAAAGTTCCATCTTCCATAATTCCATCAAAAGCCATGAAGGCAACATCCGGGGAAAGAAAGCCTCACTGGTGATCCGACTACAGCCAAGAGATCCCATTTCATCTACACTGCCGACTGAGGTGAAGCCAAGCTCTCCTACTCGACCTCCTACCTTAATTGTGGTGAAGAGGGAATGACAACCTCGTAGCATCATAGTTGTGCCATCACCACCACCACCGTAGTAGATCATGAAGATAGCGGCGTAGGGAGAAGGAGATATTGCCCCATGGCGAGATCCTCCTAGGAGGCCACTCCATCCATACCGATGACCCATGAGCATGTATCCTCCGGAGCGAGCTCACAGGTTAGCGAGGTCAAGGGAGGTCAGATGTATCTCTGTTCATGAACATGATCCCGCCAACCGTCAGCCACAAACATTTATGCCTGCACAGTTGGACCACTCCATAGATTATATTATAGCACAATATCTCATTAAGAAGGAAGGAAATTAAGAAAGAATGAATGAAGAAAAGAAGAAAAGAAGAAATAAAGAAATGAAGAATGAAGACCCCCATAACATAAATTCCTTCTAAATTGTAATCATTCATTTATAATCCGGGTTGTATAAGGGTAGAGCTCAGCTACCCACATTTCTTCGGCGGTGACCCCACATTGGCCTCTTATTCTTTTGTGCTAGCTTTATAAAATTGTTTGATGTTTGTTTAGCTTGTGCATTAGGATGGCATGATTTTCTCTAGTTTCTTCATTGATTGATGAATGGCCTGGATGTGATTAGGCTCTTAGGCTTAGGAAAAATAAATTTTCTATCCAATTAATCAACTCAAAATTAAAATTAAATAACTCATATCCTCACCTAAATCCTAGGACATAAATCAAGATAATAAAAGATGTAACAATCCCTTAGTTGGATGTTGTATGTCACATCATGCATAAAAATCATCTTGATTCACTCTTGCTAATGGAGGGCTTCCACCTTTTCTAGAGAAAATGGCTTGAGCTTTGAGAGCCATGGTGGAAACATACCTCCTTTTTGCTAATTTTGGCCCATAACTAATTTATCATGCATTAGACATATGAATCACATAGCCTGTGTCAAATAAAATGTCCAAAAATCAAAATAAAACTTAACAAAATTTGCATTATATTAGGTCATTACTCATGCCCTTCATGGTCTAGTTTCTTAGGGAGTGTGTTTAATGACTGTTGATCTCATTTTTGGAAGAGGTCATTTTAGCACTGAAAATAGCTCAAGTTCAAATAGGGATTTCCAACTTCAATATTCAAGTCACTATGCTTAGTGACTTAAGAAATACATTTTTGAGCTAAATCTAATGTACTTGGTTTAATGCAAAATCAAGTCAAATATCCAACATAAATTAAATCAAGTAAAACAATGAAAATAAAATAAAATGTCAAATTCAAACCTAAAGTCAACTCTAGTCAACCTAGAATTGACTTAAGTGGGCCCACTTTGTCAAAAAGTCAGCCCACTAAATTTCACTAAATTAAATCACCAAAAATATTTTAAATAAGTAAATGAATATGTGTGATCACAATGACAAAGAAATTTGAGTCCATTGAGTCCTAGATTAGGTAAGTTAATCTCTTAAATCAAAATAAGCTAAATAAGCCACACTGAACTCAAATCTAAGAAAAATAAAAATAACTCTAAATTGATTATCCTAAATCATATGGGATGGTGATGGGACATAACCTAACTCCCTATTGGGTGTAGTTGGGTCAAATGGGTCATTTGACCCATAAGAAATTATGTTTAATTAACTTAACTCAATTTGGGTTAAGTGAGTTAAGCAAGACAAAAGAAATAAGAAAATATCAAACCACTTCCAACCAAGTCACATGGGATGGGGGGTGACACTTCCTTAAACCCTTCTAATGAAGGCTTACATCCCTAATCAAGCTACTTAGAGACTTCTCTTGCATCATTGCATAAAATCCAAATAAGGAAAACTAATGCAAGCAAAGGAATTGGAGAAGTAAAATTCTTTCTCCCTTCTTCCCCCCTCTTCACATAGACAATTGTGGGATGAAAAGAGTGCACTAGCTAGCTTCCAAGGTCCTCCATTAGCAAAATCGACCAAGGAATAGCTAGGGAAAAAATAATATAACTCTCGGCCATATGGGAAAATAAGAGGAAAGACTTCCCCATGGAGAATTGAGCACACACACACATTCACACATTAGAACCGAAGCTAAACAAAAGTTCCCCCTCCCCCAAGTGCCCTTAACCACTACAAACCATCAAAGCCAAAAAGAGCACTTAAGGGTTGGTTTAAGAAACAATTGTAAGGGATTAACCTAATTCCTTTGGCAAGCAAGTTCGTTTCAAGCATTCAAAGCTCTAGGATCAATTGCAAGGTCAATGGTCCAAGGAATCAAGGTATGCCATTATTGACCTTAAGCTTTTTCTTAGGAAATTTGGTTGTGGTCAGTTTAATAGGAAATGAAATCTTCAATACGATTCAACCATATAGAATCATAGGATTTCTTTCAATGATTGTGTAGCACTTGAAATTGTGTGATTTCGTTATCTATATCAAAAGATATTAGCAAAATACTATCAACAGTCCTCGGCTCCGTAGGAATTGAAGGAGATGATCTCTGCATCGTCCGATCCATGTATTTGGATCGGACGGTCTAGCGACGATCGATTTCACCCCCAGGAATGGATTGATCGACGTCGATCTTTGATTGACGTCGTAGGTTATCCCACATTTTGAACTCGCGCGGTGCCGGTGGCGCCCGTGGAAACGTGCACTCCACTCGATGGGGCGCCTACGTGCGTGCGTGACAGCGTGGATCGCATGGGACCCCCCACATAAAAACCATTAAAATTCGTTATTTAACGGATTTAGTTAATTTAAAAAATGTAGAAAACTTCAAAAAAATCATAAATAATCAAATATAAATAAAAAAATTACAAATAAAAGCTCTATGGATTTGTCTTGATGAGAGGAATCCATAGAAATTAAAATCCCCAATTTTTATTGAGTAATTTTCCCTTAATTTAGGTTTAATTGAAAAATAGTCAATCCTAATTACTCCCAAATTAATAATCTAATTATTTTGAAACTTTGGAGAAATGAAATTAAGCATAAAATAAACCTTAGGTGAATTTTTTGGGATTTATTTCTCTAAATTCAAGGAAATTGAAATTTCATATGCTTAACCTTTTAATTAATTAAATTAATTAATCTTTAATAAAATAATTAAGAAATGTTGATCTAACAATTTTAAATCAACATAATAAACATTAATGAGCATTAGAATACTAATAAAACTTAATTAAACCTATATGAACCTAATAATCTCTAAATTGAGTTAATTAGATAATTAAATGAATTAAATAATTCAATTAAACAACCTAAACTTAATTAAATCATAATAATTCAACTAGTTAACCTAAAATTATAAATAAACCCTCATTGGGAAGGTATTTCAGTGAAGAATTTATGAAAAATAAAACCCTTAATTGAATCAAAACATTAGGTCTAATTTAAGTTTTAATGAAATAATTAAAACCTTAATTACACCCTAATTACATCTCTAATCAAGATGAAACTTTAGGAATATAAAATTAGCATATAACCTTACTTGCTAGAACTATTTTAAGTCCAAATGAAATCTGGATTAGAGGTTTTTAAATTTCTAAATCCTTAGGTCAATGTTAATCAAAATTAAGTTAAGGAAATTAATTAACCAATTAAATAAAGTGGTAATTTAAACTAATCTCTATCAAACATTAGAAAACTATTCATAAACTTCTCTAAGTACCCTAAGTTAATTAAAGTGATCAAATTCAATCTTAGGTTAATGAAATAAAACCTTAGGTTAATAAAACTATTAATTAACTTAAACCTTAACCTTTGAGTCAATGAAATTTAATAAAATCACTCATCTCTAATAAATTTAAATAATGAATCTAAAACCTAGGTTAATCAAATTAGATCAAGTAATTAACCTAAGTACTTTAGGTTAAGAATAATCCATGAACAAACCTAAGGTATTAATTCCTATTAATGAATTTAAACTTTAAGCTTACAAATCCATATTTTAATAACTTAAGTTAAATTGAATGAAATCAAACTTTAATCTAAACTCTTTAAACTTTAATCTAAACTCTTTAAACAAATCGAATGAATTAAATCAAATTAAGCAATTCAAATAAATGAAATAACATAAAACTAATCCAAACATAAATAACATCAAAAAGATTAATTAAGATACTTAAGGATCTTAGTTATACTTTTGGAAACTTCATTAGGATTTTGGATGTGGAATAAAGTGAGTTTCACCTAAAAATGAAATTCATTCTATTTCTCATTCTTAAAAACTTAAATATTACTTTAACCAAATAAAATGAACATAATAATGGGAATTAAATCATTAAAATCATTTGAATTAAAACCACCCAAAGGTAAAAATTAAACAAAATCAAACTTCAAATTTAAACTTGAACTTAAAGGAGCCTGCAAAGATTACCACACAAACCCCACTTTTACACACACTAGATTATTTAGGTCACATACTCTAGATCTAGGTTAAATTGTTCTGATTTCTTTTTTAATTTCCCGTGATATGTTATGCTTCACATGTCTGTGTGGTGTATTACTTTAGACTGGATGTCTAGGCTTGTTTGTTCGTTAGACTAGATATTAGGGCGTTCTTTCTACAATTAACACTATTTTCTACAAGGGATTGTGTTAAAGGGATCGTGGTGATAAATAAATCATAAAATTTCTATTTGCTTGCAGGTGCTAAAAATCCCTTAACATAGTCCCTAGGATAGGTGGGCTTGGCAAGCAATAAATGCTAAGCCTGTATGTTTGTGAAATATAAACTGTTTTGTATATTGTGTGTATTTTCTAACATCTATTTTGCAGGGCTTAGGATTTCTTTTTTGAATTTTAAATATAAATTTGAGCTTAGAATTAGGTTAGGATCTATGAGGTCTAGGATTAGCAAGAGCTGGCCCTACTAGGAGATGGCGCAGTGGTCCCCTGTGGAGCCCAATAGATGTCCCTGAAGAATGAGACTTTCCTGGAAAGAAGACCCATAGATCTAAACTTGTAGTTCTAGGCTTGGTTGTATAAGGGTACCGCCCATTTTCTTCTTTCTTTAATTAGGTGTTGCTTTGGCCTTTTTCTTATATAATTTAATTTGGCTTGATTTATTTTGGGTGTACAATAGAACTATCATGCTTTTTCTAGGTTTCTTTTGTGTTGTGTTTGTGCTGTGATGAATGCCTAGACGTAGGCTCATAGGATAAACTAAATTTTCTACCCAACTAAATCAATCAAAACATAAAAATAAATACAACTCATAATCTTCATATAAAAACTTAGGCATTAAAGCAAGATAAAATATATTGCAACCCCTTAGCTGGATGTTTTAACATCATACATAAATCATATTATTTCACTCTTGATTAATGAAGGACTTTCATTCTTGCCAGAGAATCTGAGCTTGACTTTTGAGAGCCTATGATGGAAGTACACATTCTCCTATTCTAATTTGGCCCATAATCTTTTTCTAATTGCATGCATTAGGCATAAATTGCATACCTATGGCCTAAAATAAATCCTGAGTCAAAAATTATAAAAATCTGAAAAATATGCATTACTTAGATGCATCTTCATACCCTACATGATCTTAAGGATTAGGGAGTGAGTCTAAGTTCATAGATTTTTTTTCCTAAAAATGCAATAGCCCAGCCATATTACATTCATATGACTTATCCTCATGATTTTAAAATGCACTTAGGTGGTGTTAGTTGGCAGCCTTCTCTAGGCAGGTTGTAAGGATAGGTTAGTTCCCTCAATTGAGGAGAATGACCAATGATTCCTAAGGATAGAACTAGGTCTAGCATCTGACATGTGTCAAGAACCTGTAGACTAGGTTCTAAAGCATCCTTTAAGGAATAAGTCTTCAACCCTAGGCATTTTACAGTCTTATGCAGCTAGAATCTACACCCTAGATTTATAAGAAAATGATAACTTGAAATCTAAAATTAAATCCCAAATTTGAAGCCTAATCATTGGATAGATGAAATGTCTACTGGGCATCCCAGTATCAATAGACATTTCTTACTTTTTCCTATTTGACTCTTAAAAAAATAACTCTCTCCAATTTGGACCTCTCCCAATTGAATTTCCTAAAATCAATCTGCTACCTTAGTAGTCTTTAAGAATAACCACTTATTTCTTTAATTGAGAGTATTCTTAGGAAGAGACCCTTCCTAAGATATAATTAACTATAGAGGCTTGCGTTTATAGGGAACCATGATCCCAGGATAAAATAAACCCTTTTCTATATTTCCATGTAGTTCAGGGGAAAATACTCTAGTTTACAAAAGACCTATTAGCCTTAGGAGTCTTTTATTGAAATGATCGAATCCATTATAGGAGAGCATATTTATCTTTCGAGATAATATGTTTATTCCTTAATGTTGTATTTGGTCATGTAAATAATTTTTTCCTAAACTCTATGTGGTGTCATTTCTTTTCTCTATTCCAGAGAAAACACCAACATATTTTATGGCGACTCACTCGGGAATTGGTTCCTCTCTCCATCTTTAGAAATAGATGATTATTTTTATATATCAGTAGTGTACTAGTGTGACTCACCAGTCATGACTGCCTTTCTTTCCATTGGATACTTCTCCATTTCATCATTGGTTGAATTTATCCAACATCTAGAAATAAAGTTCGAAAGGAAATGAGAGAGAGAGAGAGAGAGAGAGAGAGAGAGAGAAAATCTTAGCCATATTATTGGCTAAAATATCTTGATAGGTCAAAAACCTATTTTGACCATATTCTGATTATTTTATGTTTTAAATAAAATTAAATTTTATTTCTAAAAATAGGAAAATGGTCGGCCAGCTGATCTTTGACCACTTCTAGCTTTTCTTTGACAATAACACGATGGATCCATCATCAAATTTGGGGCCAGATTTGAAAACTTCAACATTACTGCCAACGGAGTGACTCTTGCTCCTATTGTTGAGGCAACTCTAAAAAATAAGTAGCATATTCTATAATTTTCTAGTGTTTCTTTTCCTAATCCTATTGGGGATAGGATGCTTACTAGCCAGATTGTTGAAAGGGTCTAGCAGGAACTTGTCAAAAAAAATCAAAGCTGCCCACATCAAAGGCATTCCTTGCTCTAGTTCCCTTTAGCACCTTTGAAGTAGGTTACACCTCTAAAACATCTAAAATGACCAAAAGTTAAAAGAAAATTAGAGGGAGGAGACTTAGGAGGATAGCTCTTAGGGAGAGGAGGCAGAGAGATATGCTAGACATGGAGCTAGCTATAAAGAGGGATGGATGTACTCTTCTTGACACTTCCCCACTCTTAGGTGGAAGCAGATTCTACCCTTTGTCTATTGCCCTAAAGGAGGAGGATGTGATGAGGATTGCTAGTTCTTCACCCCATCCTTTCATCTATCCTGAAAAGAAAAGCTTTAAGCAGGTAAATAGAGAATCCCAAGGTCAACTTCACCAAACCTTACACAGTATTCCTAGATCTTCCTACACTAAAGAAGATCTATTGAGAGCCATGAAGCATCAGGCTTCTCAAAATTTAGCTAGAGAACTATCAGAAAGATTTGCACCTTCCATCATCAAAAAGAAGGGAGAGCGGTCATGTCTGATAGGAGGAAATCTCATTTACCTGTGCCTATAGTATCAGGGTGATATTCTCATCCCGTGCACTCACTTACATGGCATATAGATCAATCTACTAGGTTAGAAAATGATAGGACCTATCCTAAGAAAAAGAATAAAAGGGTTATATTAGGAAAGTCCCTTCTACTTCTGAGCATAAGATTCCTTCACCACCCTTACCTTTTCACCTTTAGAGAGATCTTTTGTTTGGCCTAGTTTAGATGAGCCTTCATTCTAATCACCAGTGCCTCAGGCTGGGGTACATTCATTAGATATTCCTAGTAAAGGAATGGATTCTTCTCATCCATCTTCTTATGTCATGGAAATTACTAATGACAATCACTTAGGCCTAGGAGCCTTCATTGAGAGTATCCCTACATCCCAGGAGAATATGAATGAATCATCTAAATTAAGGCCAATGGAAATTGGTGAACCAACAGATGTCATCTTAGATAGTAATGGTGTTCCACTCTCTTTATCCAAAGAGGAGATGGAAAACATCATTAAAGATGATGAAGAAAATGAAATTTTGAAAATAAGCTCTAAATATTTTGATCATGAGCAAGATGACCTATTGGATGATGATTTAGGGTTGCCAGTAGCACATATCTACATGGTTGACACCATATCAGCTAAAAAAGAGCAGGAAGAGACACAAGAAGACCCTGCTTTAACTTCAAACTAGCAACTTATCCTTCAGCTTCAAAAGAAGGATGAATAGATTGATTCTATGAGTAAGAAGATGGAGGAGATGATTGCTATGCTCACTCCAAAGTATGATTCTTCCATCAGATTGAGCCTTCAGATTGATTGTGTCCTGCCAATGATTTAAGGTCTAATTTGGAAGAGTACTGCGGGGAATCAAAACCTGCAGTTGTAGTACCTTCCAACATTGAACTAAAGACATTGGTACAATAGGTGAAGGAAGCATTTGCACAGACTCAGGGCACAACCTTGACTCCAAAGGGTAGACCATACCTTGGGAAGTTTGATTCCATTCCTTATCCATAGGGGTTTTTGTCCCCATCTTTTAAAGTATTTGAGGACTGGAAATCCCAATCATCATTTGGCTCACTTCCGAGTAAGTTGTTGTAATGCCGGAGGGAGCCATGCTCTTTTATTTAGACAGTTTGTTGGCAGCTTGAGCGGAGTTACTTTCGACTGGTATGCCAATTTTCCAAATGATTCAGTGCGCACTTTCACCGAATTGGAAGAGATGTTTATGAAGCGATTCACATGTGTTCAGCATCATGTTATCGTAGGAGACCTAGTCGTAGCACATCAGAAGCTAGAGAATCTCTACTAGATTATATCCTAAGATGGAGAATCCTCAGCTTAAAATGCGAGCCTCAGCTATAAGAGCAACATGCTGTTGAGATCCTCCTTAGGAACATACATGGCCCTATAGCCTTTCTGCTCAAAGCCTTTACTATTAAAACCTTTGAGAAACTTTTAAATAAAGCCTCTAGTTTACAAGAGGAAGTTCCTAGGATGTTGTTCCTAAAAGACCAATATGAGTCATCCAAGCCTAGGAAGCCTTTAGAAAAAAAAGAGCAGATAATGTCTCTGCAATGGATAGAGGGAAAGCTCCTATGCAAGTACAACCAAAGTGAGCTTCATCTTATGAACTGCTGCAGCAGTAGAAGTCATCATTTCTTAGGAATTTTCCAACTAGCTCTTTCTTAGAAAGGATGAACCAGCCTTATTCCTTTAAGAGAGAGGCAGTGAGAAAATTTTCAAAAATCTGATAAAAAAGCTAGACTTTAAACTCTAACCCAAGAAAGCCAGAGGAGGCGAGAAAGGTAAATGATACCAATTATTGTCTATATCATCAGATGTTGGGGTATACCATTAAGGATTGCTTTTCTTTCAAAGACTAGCTTGAAAGAAATTTTAAGAAGGGATTGGTGACTATTCCAAAGGAGTACCTTATGGACCCTAGACAAGGGTCCATTAAGGTTATAACAGGTAGTTCTTCTTCCAGTTCTTCATTTCAAAATGAATGGGATATAGCTTTATCTCATTCTACAAAGAAACATATGATGAAAAATTTGAAACTTGCCATGCAGGATCTGAGTCAGACCCGGGAGGTGATCACCCAGGTTGATCGATTGGAGTCTAAAATATGAGTTCCACCTCAGCCCAGTTCAGCATTTTCAACTACACAGAAGATCAAAAAGTGTGGTGAGGGAGGAACATTTGTATCTAGTGATAGAACTCTGTATGATAAAGATGGAAAGACATTAGCATATAAGCCTTTATCTTTATGTACTTATCTCAAAAGAATGAATAAAAAATCTATCTTTGATGATATTTCTTACATTCATGCTATTTTGATTAAAATGAAAATAAAAATATTAAAAAATTAAATATCAAAAAAGAAGAATCTCATGATGTTTTACATGACTCAGGGTAAAACTTACATGGAAGATTTGCATGGTAACCCACTTATCATAGATATAGAAGTGTCAGATTCTGATCATTCATCAGAAAAAGATGTTCAAAATGAGGAACAGGTTGATTCAAACCCTGGAGATATTGCTGAAATAAATCTCCATAGTGGAAGAGTCTTACCACCTCGTTTACCTCCTACTCCTCAAGAAAAAGGGAAGCAAATCATGGATGAAAGCATAAGTTCAGATTCTTTACTTAAAGAAATACCAATAGAAATAAAAGTTCCCAAAGTATATTATAATGTTCTAGCCCATCTTAGGAAGCTCCCTGCTAGATTAAGCATTTATGACACTCTCATTCTTTCAAAAGAAATGAGAGAGTCACTAGTACATGCATTACTTAATCTAGAGGTATGCCTGACTCAACTAGCGCTACTTCCTCAGAAGAGGCTTGTACTTTAAGGATATCCCAGGAGTTACTTTCTCGATGAGGATCTACTTTTGGGAACCAGTGACCATAATCATCCTTTCCATATTACTGTAAAAATTGAAAATACAAGATTTTCAAGAGTTCTAGTAGATCCTAGTGCATCTGTTAACATCATGAACTCTAGAACATTGGCATTCTTAAAAATTGATAGTAGAAGACTTAGTTATGATAAGATGTTGTTAAGGGGCTTTAATAAAATAGGTGAAAAAGCTTTAGGTTCAATCACTCTATTATTAGAAATAAAAGGATTAAAAACTAAAGCTAAATTTCACATTATAGATTCAGAAACTTCCTTTAATGCTCTCTTAGGCAAACCTTGGATCCATGAGTATAGAATGGTTCCATCTTCACTCCACTAGTGTATTAAGTACACTAGGGATGGAGTGGAATGTGTTTTAAAAGGCGATATACAACCATTCGCTATTCATGAGATTGAGCTCTATGAAGATGTTATTTACTACATGCCTAAGAAACCTAGATTTGATTCTATGAAATCCATCATTGTTGAAGCACAAAGTACAATAATCAAGAAAGATGAAAAGAAAGAAAAGGAGAAAAAAGAAAAAGAAAAGGAACCTCCAATAATTCATATTTATTTGGAATCAGTTCAAATGAAGAATCCCATCATAGAAATGCTTCAATAAAGTTTGAGATTTTCTTAGAATCAGACACTGATGAGGAAGAAATCAAAGCATTAAAGGAAGAGTCTGAACTATCCACATATGAAAAATTGAAAAATTATGTGGATACTTTAACTTTGACTCCTCTAAATCAAAATAAAATATCTCAATTAGAGGTCAAAGTAGCCCCTAACTTATCGAGAAGTGGGAGGTCGCAAAATTTTATTTTGTAATTGGTCCTTCAAGCTCAGAAGGAGATGTAAAGCTTGAAGAACCATCTTTCAATGAAATAATAGAACTTCCTTTTGACTGGTATTCGGCCTGTGTAAAGAATTATGTGAAACATGGTTTTGTCACAAATATTTAGCCCAAAGATAAAGCCCAACGCATGGAGAGCTTATGGAATCAAAAACATAGAAATTTCCACTCCAAAGCTGGCATTGGGTTTGGTACTGTTTTAATGATAAGTAATCGTCAAATAGATCAACTCTCTGAAGTCTCTTCTACTGTTCTAGAAGACTCATTCATAAAAACTATGGAGTAATTAAAAGATGATTCACTTCAAAATGCACCTCTTGAATATGAGGAAGAGATAAAATCTATTATAAATGGAATAAAGGAGGTTAACCTAGGAACTTCTGAGAACCCAAAATTGACTTTTATTAGCTCTTTGCTAGGTCCAGAAGATTTTGAAGAGTTAATCACTTTACTCTTTAAGTATAAAGATTGCTCTTCCTGGAGTTATGATGAAATGTCAGGTTTATCCCAAGATGTGCCCGTACATAAACTAGGAATTAAACCTGATGCTATCCCAGTGAAGCAGGCTTCTAGGAAGATGCACCTAGAAGTTAGTGATCATTGAAATAAAAAAAAAATAATTTAAGCTGGCTTTATACGAGAAGAACAATACTCTGATTGGGTAGCCAACATAGTTCCAATAAAAAAGAAGAATGGTCAAATACGCATCTGCGTTGACTTTAGAGACTTAAATAAATCTTGTCCCAAAGATGAGTTCCTCACTATACCCAAACTCATGGTCGACATAGCTTCCTCACATGAGATCTTTTCATTTATGGATGGATCATCTAGTTATAATCAAATTAAGATGTCCCCAGAAGATGAAAAGTATATGGCGTTCAGAACTCCAATAGGGATTTTCTGTTACACAGTCATGCCATTTGGCCTCAAAGATGTTGGAGCTACTTGTTGACCTCATTTTTAGAATGAGCTCTCAACTCCTCCATCTTATACATAGGTCTCCTCTTAGGCTTTAAGAGTTTCTTAGTCTTAAGACACATCTAGTGATTAGGTGGACACTCAACCTAGCCCTAGAAGACTTAAAAGAGTTAGCCATAGGAATAACTCAAACCATTAGCTTAAACCATTCTTCACTTTCCTTCTTTCAAGTCAAACTTCAAATCAATTCTATTTGATTTTCTCCAAACTCAAATCAATTCCATGATTAAAATCTATGATTGAAACCCATGACCAAAATCCAACAAAAAATTCCTATGTCCAAATTTTACCTAAGTCCTTAATCTTCTGTTAAGGACTTAACTAAAATCATGATCTAAACTAATTCAAATCTTTGAGATTTTCTCATAACTCATTTATATTCTCATTTATATTCACATATATAAATGGAATATAAATTCAAATCAATCAAATCAAATCCTCAAATTAAATCCTCAATTTAAAATCTCCCTAAGTTATTAATTCTCCATTAATCGACTTAGCCGAAACTTTGATCAAATAAATTCAAATTCATGGTATTTTCTCAAAACCTATTTATATTATCATTTATATTACATATATAAATGAAATATAAATATAAATCAATCAAATCAAAGGCAAAAATTAAATTCTCAATTAAAAAATCTCTTTAAGTCATTAATTCTTCATTAATGGACTTAGCCTAAACCTTGATTAAAACACTTCAAATTCATGGGATTTTCTCATAACTCATTTATATTCTCATTTATATTCTCATATATAAATGAAATATAAATATAAATCAATCATACCAAATTCAAAAATTCAAATTCTAAACTCCAAAATTTTCCTAAGTCCCTTAAATCATTCTTAATGGACTTAGCCCAAATCATGATTAAACCACTTCAAATCCATGAAATTTTCTCATGATCCATTTATATTCTCATTTATATTCACATATATAAATGAAATATAAATTCAAACAATCAAACCAATTCCAAAAATCAAACTCAAATTAACTCAAAATTCAATCTAAGCCTTTCAAGCCAAAATCTTGAACTTAGCTAAATAAATTCTAAATCAAGCCAAACTCTTGATTTTGTCTCATGATTCAATCAACCCTACAATCATGGGCCCATATATAAATCCAAACTTCAATCACTCAATCAAAACCTAATTAAAAAATCAAACCCAAGACCGCTTCATATTCTTCCTTTGAATATGAAATTGTCAAATGGATCAAAACCCACTTGACTTCAAATCACTTGTAAATGGATTTATATTTCAATCATAAGTCCATATACAAGATCAATAAAGTTCAAATCAAGCTTTGACCAAGCCGTTTGACCCACTTAGGCTCACTTGACCCAAAGTGACCTAAAGTATCCTTACGAGCCAAATTTTGATACTAACCAAATTGGATTGAACCAAACTTATATTTGCCTCTCATCATGATCAACAATCATCATGGAATGATCAATCAACCAAATGGTCAAATTAAGTCAAACCTAAGCATTGACCTCAACACTTAACCTAAATGACCTAACATAGCCAAATTCCATGGGCCAAATTTTGAAACCATTGATCTAAGTTCACTCATGACTTATGTTTGAACCAAGAACATTTGGGTAACCTTGAATGACCCAAGTTGACCCATTTTGACCTAAAAAAATGTGTCAAAACGATCTAAGACAAATTGATCAAACCAATGGGTCAAGTCCATTCCAAATCACTTGTGGAACTTGACCAAAACCTAATTGGCCAACTAGACCAATAGATGACCTTGACCCAACATAAGGGGTCATGTTGACAAAACAAACTTAAAACTTGATTAAACAAAGATACCAATCCACTCCATATGACTAACCACTAACTTTGACTGCCTCAAATAAGTCAACTTGATTTGACTAAATTTGAATCATGAGCCATATTCAAAATAATCCAAATTAAACCAAACTAAAGTCACCAAAACATTTCAAATGGTCATATGAACTTGAGATTTGGTTTGACCCAATTGACCTATTGGTCAATTGACCCAAGTTGACCCATTTTGACCTAAATGGGTCAAGATGAGCCAAACCATCAAATGAATTCCAAATCTAATGAAACTTGCAAAACCTATTTCTCCACATACAACATGTCCAAAGTGGAAAATAGCAAAATGACCATCTACCTAGGCCATAGAACAAATTTTGGCTTCATTTCATACCCTCTTCACATTGACTTTCTAAAAGCACAAGGAAACCTAGGGGAGTAGTTACCCAACCAATGGGTTTGATTAATTGGTTGACTAAGAATGATCAAAATTTGAAATTTCAAATCCTGATTCAAGCACATTTGAATCCACTCCTTGGCTGACCATGTGCACACTCTAACTAATCAAGCAACCATCAATTGATCAATTATCAAAATGGCATGTTCATTGGCCATTGATCCTTCAAGAGATATACTCCCCCTTAACAAACTCAAATGCATCATTCCAATTTGATTGGTGCTAGTGAGACCTAGGACCATCAAAGTGATAAGCATCCACAAGCTCATTCCATTCTTCCATTTCTTGATTTTCTGAAAATGGGAAGAATTGAATTTTAACTTCTTACACTTCATTTCCTTAATTCTTTTTTGGCACTTAGGTGACCAAGTGAGCTCACCTAAGTTGATTCAAGTTCTAAGGTAAGGGAGGATTAATTGGATCAAGCTGAAGCTTAAACATAGGATGAATAGAATGATCCACTCAACCTCAGTGCTCAAAACTTCAGGCTTAGTCTTAAACAAGCTTTAATGAGCATGGTCATCACCTCCAATGAGGTGGAATTTTCAACCATTAAACTCAATGTATTGTGGAGCTTTAAATTTTCAATTTTTTTGACATTGGATTTTCGTTCTCTGTCTTTAGATGGTGTGGGTTGATTTGATTAATTCATGGATCGAGCTTGGATCTTCCCTTGATCATGGATCTCGTTCATCAAGGGAAAGAACTTGATGATCTCGATCATCCATCTGCATTTTAGATGGGCTAAGATAATCATGTTTAGAAATCATTTTACCCTTTAAAATGCGAAGATCCTTGGTCATCCATCTTTGATCTGGCGAGGTAAAGTTCGCCAATCACGATTTGACAACAAGTAGTTCATGCAACATGTAAGCTTTTGATCGCTTAATTATGCATGAGAATTAGTTAGGATTAATATGCTTTAATTAATTCTTAATTCTTATCTTCAAAATTATAACTCTTGCTATAAAATTTAGAAAAATGTGAAATAAAATTTGATGGATAGATAATTAAACCTAAAACATTTTAAAATTAATTTTTATGAGTTTTGAATTATGCTTTTCTCTGAATTTAGGTTTTATTGAAAAGTGTATTTTTATAATTACTTTTTAATTAAACCTTTGATTAATCCTGAATTTCTTGGGTAAGTTTTAGGGGATGACTTCTGCCTCCCCTAATTTTCTTGATATTTATTGCTGGCTTAATTAGAATAATTGCATTTGGTTTCCTTAATTACCCTTCTTATGTAATTAAGCATAATTAAGATATGATTAGTGATTTTAACCTATGATTAGGGTTGATTAGGGCCAGATCCAATAAGTAGGAGGTTTATGGAATAATTTTGGGACATTTCCCCTAAGTTATTCTCTAAACCCTCTTCTCTCCTTAATCTCCTCTTAATTAAGGGTTAATTCATTAATTATTCCCTTAATCAAATTCTAACAAATTCTAAAAAGTTTTAGAACTTAATTAATCTACTTTGGGTAGATGCTTAGGTGTTAAATAGCCTAAGTTCAATTAAGGAAATCAAAACCTAATTCACATGTGTGAAAGGATGTTTTGAAATTACTTAAGCTAAACCTCTTAGCTTAATTAACTTTTAATTGTGAGCCAAATTTCATTAAGCCTTTCATTATTAGCTGCATTGCAAATTTAAATTCCTTGTGGGTTTTATATCATCTCATTGGGTCATAATTATTTTAATTCTTAAGGTGGTAGAAAGGGTTAATTAAATTTAATTCATACCTTAACCTAATCAATACATAAAAATGGATCTAATTGTTAACAATTAAACAAAAATACAAAACACATGTGGAATGGGTTAGGAATAGCAAACTCATCTCATTTTCAAAATTAAATCAAACTTCAAACTAAACAAAAATGGTTTGAAATTCACTTTGATTTATTTTAAACTTTCTTATTCCATAAGAATGTCTTTAGGATTTAAGTGAAGTGAGTTTGTTTACATGCTTTCATTACTTTGGATCTTTTCCCAACATGTTAAGCTGTATGTCATGTGATGTCATGCATTCACAATTTTGAAATTCAAATTTTAAAATGAAATTGTTTGGATGTGTTGGCTAAAGTAGAAATATGAGTGGTTATTATCACTACTAAATCCAAATTATTTTCAAAATATATAAATAAAATATCAAATATGAAAGTATGCTACTTATATTTTAATTATAAGCTTGCATGTGATAGATTATAAAGACATGTTTAGCATTGGTTTCCTTTCTCTTTTATGTTAGTATAGTTTTGAATAGGAATTAGTAAGATGTAGGGTTCATTTGAAAAGAACCTAACACTTACTTAATTTCACATCCTATTCATCTCTATGCTACTACTTAAGAAGGGTTGCTTATATTTGCATGTGTAAATTGGATAAAATAAAATGAATCCATTAAACAACTTTTGCATTCTCCTTTTCTATCTCCTTTTCTATTTCATTTCTTTTATACATATGTTTGTATTTAAGGAAAGGGGTATATTAGTTTGAAAACTCGAGGTTCGGCTTTAAGTAGCCTAAGTAGGTCTTGTACCTTACACCCTTAATGGTCTTGTTCACTTATGCCTTTTCTACTTTCATGTGTGTATGTGAAATTTTAGATAAGGAAAACCCTTTCTACTTAAGAAAAATTATGTGTATTCAACTTCTAAATTCCCTTAAATGGATTACTTAGCATGAATAATAAGGTGTGTTATGTGAATTTTGATTCATTTCATTTAATCTTAAAACGCCTTTCTTTTTTAAAAAGTTTGTTTAGAGTTTATCTAAACTTAGGATTGATTAAAAGATGTAATCAAAACATTCACCTAAATAAAACTAAATGTGAATCTACTTTAGAAATTACTTAGGTTAGGGAAGGAAATAGAAGTTCTCTTCTCTTTCCCTCTCTCCATAACTTAATAATTAATTGTAGGATCCAAATCAAAACATGAAATAAAATTAACCCAAAATATTTAAACAACTTAAATGAAACCCTCCTCTAAGTTGAACATGTTCTTCACACTTAGAAAATTTGAACTTAAATCCATAGCTAAGCATGCCACATAAGCCTTCAAACTACACACATTAGCCTAAGTCACCACTTCTAGCTTTAGGTCAGGTCAGTGCATGGTTTGATATTTTTTTTGTGATATATATTTTAGACTAGATGTTAGGGTGTATCTTCGTAGAATGAATGGTAGGATGCTCTTAGTCTAACTATTCTTTTTTGTAGGGGATTGTGCTTAAGGGGCGCTATCATAAATAAAAATATAAATGCTTTTGCTTGCAGGTGCTTTATACCACTAAGCATAATCCATAGGCCAGGTGGACTTAGTCACCCATGTTTGGGGTGATAAATCCAATATACATGCTTGATATTTGTGTGGCTTGTTTTAGCTATCCTTTGTTTTGCAGGTGTTAGTTAGATTTCCACTTTTCCTTTTCAAGTAAATTTATACAATTAAAATTTTGGAATAATTATTATGGGAGTTAGGATGAGCATTGGTCATAAGATCCTATCTTATGCACCATGTGAAGCCTTGGGGCATCCACCTTCCAACCATCTAAAAGGAGGAACCAAAGAAAAAGCTAAAAGAAGAAAGAAAGAAGAAAAGAAGAAAGAAGAATAAAGCTTGAAGACCCCCATACAATGAATTCCTTGCTTAATTGTAATTAAATTCATTTATAATCTGGGTTATATTAGGGTAGAGCTCGGCTACCCATATTTGATATTTTTGGGTTTGTGCTATGGTGCCCGACCATAATGGCCTTTTATTCTTTTTGCGATTAGCTTTATAAATTGGTTGATGATTTGTTTAACTTTTGCATTAAGTGGCATGATTTTCTTAGTCTCATCATTGCTTTATATTTGGCCTGGATGTGGATTAGGCTCTTTAGAGAAAAGTCAATCTTTTACCCAACTTAATAACTCATAACCTCACTTAAAGATTAGGATTAAAATCAAGATAAAAGAATTAGCAACCCCTTAGATGTATGAGCATTTCTTTTATAATATCATGCACAAATGCATCTTATTTCACTCTTGATTGAAGGGCTTCCACCTTTGCCAGAGAAACTTGGCTTGACCTTTGAGAGCCATGGTGAAAACTCACCTCCTCCCTTCTTATTGATTTTGGCCAATAATCTTCTTTCTCATGCATTAGTCATATGAATCCTATTAGTTTGAGTCAAAATAATTGTCCAAAATGAAATAAAATTGAAATTTGAATTGCATTAGATTTAGGACATTTGAAGCGTGTCCCTTTACATGATCTAGTCTCTTTACGGAGTGAGTTTAATGACTTAGTCTATTTCTAAATTAATAACAACCTAGCTATCTTGCATAAGCATGAAGACTTGCCTACATGTATATAAAATCGTAGGAGGAGTTAGTTGGCGGTCATCCCAGGCGGTTGTAAGTCCAAGCTGCCGAGTGATTTGTCTCTCTTGTGGAGGCAAACCAAATACCCTCTTTTTGCCTTAGATTTAGGTTATTATTTCGGCCCTCGTTGAAGCTCCCTAGGTTTAGGTTCTAAGATTGCTTCTCCCCTTTACAGACTATAAGTATAATTCCTCACCTCTCAGGCATTTCCTTAATCTTGTGTTAAGGAATCTTAATTCCTAAATTTATAATGAAAAATGTAACTCAAACAAACTAAATCAATTTCAAAAATATAAAGCCAAATTATAGGATAGTTTGAAATGCTCGCTAAGTTTCCTAGCATTGTGGGCATCTCTTACTTATCTTCCATTTTGGCTTCGATAATAACTCCTTTTTTTGTTCAATCCCTTTTGATATTCAAAATAAAACCAATCTATTGATTGTCCTTCCCTATTGAAATCTTCAAAGAAAATGATCATTTACCTTAATCGAGAGTTTTCCTAAGGGATCCCATCCCTTAGGATGTAATTAACTATGGGGCTTTATATAAACTTACGAACAGGTTTGAAATAAACCCTACTTTACTTTTTCATATAAAGTAGGGGAAGAATCTCTAGTACATATGCAAACCCATCATCCTTAGGAGTCCTTATTGAGGTGATTGGTTCCATTAAAGGGTAGTGATTTCTATCTTTCGAGATAGTACACTACTCCCTGATGACATACCCGATCACTTGAATAAGTACATCTGCGGATCTATGTGGCATCCTAACAAGATAAATTTTTATATATGTGTTTCCTCTTTCATTTCTCCCCACAGATTCGAAAGGCAACTCCCTGTACAAGAATTTTAAACCAACACTACTTATCAAAGAGCTATAATTAGAATATTCGATGACTTGATTCATAACCAAGTTGAATGTTATATCGATGATTTAGTCATTAAAAGCAAAATAAAACAAGAACATTTTTTATGATTTACGGGTCATTTTTTAGCAATTGCACCACTATAACTTAAAGATGAATCCTCTGAAGTGTGCCTTTGGAGTGTCTTCAGGGAAATTCTTAGGGTTCATAGTGCGATCGTGGATAGAAATTGACCCAAAAGATAAAAGCTATTATAGAAATGCCATAGAAGTCTTACGCAGCTAAGATCATTCCTGGGAAGGCTTGCATACCTAAGGAGATTCATATCAAATTTATATGGAAGGTGTCAACCCTATGCAGCATTATTGAAGAAAGATTTAAAATTTATTTTGGATGAAAAATGCGAGGGTGCCTTCGAAAACCTAAAGAAACATTTAATGAATCCTCCTGTTTTGGCTTCCCCGATTCTGGGAAAGCCATTAATTCTCTATACTGCGACTATGGATGAATCTCTTGGAGCTTTATTAGCTCAAACAAATGAAGAAGGGAAATAAAGTTCCCTTTATTATCTAAGTCGCAGGCTTATCCCAACATAAAAGAATTATCCTCCTATTGAGAAACATTGCTTAGCCTTAGTTTTTGCCGCTCAAAAACTAAGGCATTATATGCTTTCTCATAAGGTCAACCTGATTTAAGGGTGAATCCTTTGTAATATCTCATGACCCGTCCAACCGTGGCATTTAGCATGATAAATGATTTAATTACAATTTGAGATCACTTATATTCCTCTTCATGTTGTAAAGGACAAATAGTGGCGATTTCCAGCACCCTATGCTTGAAGGGTCTCCTTTAAATGATGATCTCCCATGAGCATCATAATATTAGAAGGTGAACCTAGTGCCACCTGAGAATTATACTTTGATGGTGCATCATCATCAAAAAGACATAAAGAATCAAACTCATCAATCCTAGGGAAGGCAGGAATTAGGTTAATCTTTATAACCCTATAAAAAGGAATGATGAGATATTCATATCATTTGGTTGAGCCTTGTACAAATAATGAAGCTGAATATGAAGCTCTTATTACTAGTTTAGAATTGGCAATCCTTATGGAAATTAAAAATATAAAAGTTTTTAGGGATTCCCAACTAGTTATAAACCAAGTAAGCAGAATCTATAAGGTTTTGCATCCAAAGCTCTTCAATTATCATCAATATACAATGAAATTACTTGAAAAGATTCCATATGTAATGCTGTGTCGCAAAGAGAATACAATAGCAAATGCTTCGACTAAATTAGCCAAAGAAATCATATGCCTATAAAAAGAATCAATTTCTATAGAAGTTCAAAATCAATAGGTTTTGTCTCCTATAGATTTAGATTACATTAATAGGCAAGAAGAAATGCAAAGAATAGCCACTCTTACTGAAGGTCAAATAGAATGTGATTGGAGGCAACCGTTTGTTGACTATTTAAGTAAGGGGAGGCTTCCTAAAAATAAATCATAGCAAATCAAATAAAGAAATGTGCTTTATCTTATGCATTAATTAATAATGCTTTGTATCAAAGGTCATTCGACCAAATGTGGCTCCGTTGTTTAGACAAATCAGAAGCCCATAAGGTTGTGATTGAGATACACTCTGGATTGTGTGAAGCACACTAATCTGGGCCCAAAATGAAAATAAAAATCAAGAGACTTGGGTATTACTGGCCATCAATACTAAATGACTATTTGGAGGTTGTACATCGATGTCATCAATGCCAAGTACATGGTGTGGTATTACATCAACCACCCAATGTATTACACCCTACAGTTGCCTCCTGGCCATTTTAGAGTTGGGGTATTATCATAGGGCCTATTGATCCTCCTTCTTCAAAAGAACATCATTTTATTTTAGATGTAACAGATTATTTTTCCAAATGGGCTGAAGCGATACCACTGAAAGAGGTTAAAGCATATCATGTGTTGAAATTCTTTTAGAAAAATGTCAGATATTGATTTGGCATCCTTGCCGAATCATATCCAACAATGGTCCATCCTTTAGATCCACAAAAATAAATCACTTTGTAGCTAGACATAAAACTGATTGGAGATACTCAACCATCTATTACCCTAGGGTGAATGGATTGGCTGAGGCATTTAATAAAACATTGGTAAGAATTCTAAAAAAGATATTTAATGAAAATAAGCGCCAATGGCATGAAAAGTTGGTTGAAGCCTTATGGGCCTATCACACCACATATAGGACTCCAACTCAGTCTTCACCATATGCTTTAGTTTTTGGGATTGAACCGGTTCTTCCATTAGAAGTGCAACTGCCTTCATTAAGAATAGTTGTTCATAATAATGTTACATAGATCAAAATCATAAGATTCACTTGGAAGAACTAGATAATCTTGAAGGAATATGATTGAAAGCTCAACAAGACCTTGAACTGTACCAATCACGTATGGTTCAGGCACATGATAGATTGGTTTTTCCTAGAACTTTCCAAGTAGCAGACTTGGTCTTGGTTCTTAGATGACCAATCCTAGCTCATCAAAGAATCCGAAATAAATTTGAGCTAACATGGGAAGGATCATTTGTAGTGGAAAAAGCTTATGAAGGAGGTTCTTACCAACTTATTACTTGTGATGGTGAACATCCAATACCACCTATCAATGGACGTTACCTAAAGAAATATTATGTGTAACTTGTAACTTGTTGCCAAATAAAGATTATTAAAATAAAAGCTTTTTTCTCTTTATTGTTTTTCTTCAACTTGTATCATTTATCTGGAATGTTGGAAACTCATTTATAAATGTATTTAGAAATGGAAGAAAACCTTCCATCACCCTTTCATCAAGTTAGACTAATCAAGTAAGGATTAAGTCCATTAGACTCTTGCTTATCAGTCAAAATTTTTGAGGATTAAGATTAAGTCACTTTAACTCCCTTTTCCTCATTCATATCACCTATAGGTTGGGAGTAATCCCTTTGTGGAACCTTTCCTATACATGACTTGAGACGGGAGGAAACCCTCTGTGGCACCTTTCTTATGTCTTTCTGGGTTTGGAGTAACCCTTCATGCACCATTCCCATGAAAAACTACCATTGAATGTTTGGAGAAAACCCTTCGTGGCACCATTCTTACTTTTGTGTACATGATTGGATCAAGCCATCAAGGCCCCTTTCATGTTACACAGGCGAGTTAGATTGGATCAAGTCTTGATGATCCCTTTCTAATAGCCAGAAAGATATAAGTCCCTAGTCGGTATTCTTTCTAATCACCTAGGAGTAAGTCCCCAATCAACATCCTACTTTTGTGCACATGATTGGATCAAGCCATCAAGGCCCCTTTCATCTTACACGGGCGAGTTAGATTGGATCAAGTCTATATGACCCCTTTCTAATAGCCAGAAAGATATAAGTCCCTTGTCGGCATTCTTTCTAATCACCTAGAAGTAAGTCCCCAGTTGGCATCTTACTTTGTTTGTACATGATTGGATCAAGCCATCAAGGCCCCATTCATGTTACATAGGCAAGTTAGATTGGATCAAGTCTTTATGACCCTTTTCTAATAGCCAGAAAGATATAAGTCCCCAGTCGGCATTCTTTCTAATCATCTAGAAGTAAGTCCCCCAGTCGGCATCCTACTTTTGAGTACACGATTGGATCAAGACATCAAGGCCCCTTTCATATTACACAGGCAAGTTAGATTAGATCAAGTCCTTATGACCCCTTTCTAATAGCCAGAAAGATATAAGTCCCCAGTCGGCATTCTTTCTAATCTTCTAGGAGTAAGTCCCCTGGTCGGCATCCTACTTTTGTGTACATGATTGGATCAAGCTATCAAGGCCCCTTTCATATTACACAGGCAAGTTAGACTAGATCAAGTCTTTATGACTCATTTCTAATAGCCAGAAAGATATAAGTCCCTTAGTCGGCATTCTTTCTAATCACATAGGAGTAAGTCCCTCAGTCGGCATCCTACCCAAGAGTAAGTCCCTAGTTGGCATCCTATTCAAACTTCTAAGGAATGGAATCAAGCCATTAAAGGCCCCATTTCTTTGGACTACTCAAATAGGATCAAGTTCATATGACCCTTGTTTAGTAGTCAAAGTGCTGCGGATTAGGATTAAGCATTTAAAGCCTCTTCTCCCCAGCATAGCTTTTGAGGATTGGATCATGTCTTTGAAGACCCCTCTCCTCTCTTTAGCTAACTAGGATGAATCATGCCCTTAATGGCCCCATCTTATTAGCTAATACATGGATCACCACTATTCTCAATTTAGAGTAAGTTCCTTGAAGGCATCTTCCTTGAGCATAGTGATTGCATTAGGGTTAAACCATTCTTTGGGTCCACTCCTAATAGCATTCCTCTTCACCCTAGAACTTAATGAAGTTAAGTTTCTATGAATAAATCACACTCCAAAAAAAAGCTAGGTATACATATGCCTATCTTTCATAATCAAAATCAAAACAAAATTCTAAATATTAAAAAAAATCAAAATCATGAATTGGAACCCCAAGTTTATACTTGCATGTTGATCAATCTGGTCAACACCAATATGTGCAGAGTATTCTGACCAATCCACTACATATATTGGGGGTCCATTTGTTGACCTCATTTTTGGAAGAGGTCATTTTAGCAATGAAAAGAGCTCAAGTTCAAATTGGGATTTCTTACTTCAATATTCAAGTCACTATGCTTAGTGACTTAGGAAATACATTTTTGAGCTAAATCCAATTTACTTGGTTTAATGAAAAATCAAGTCAAATATCCAACATAACTTAAATCAAGTAAAATAATGAAAATAAAATAAAACTTCAAAGTCAAACCTAAAGTCAACTCTAGTCAACCTAGAATTGACTTAAGTGGGCCCACTTGGTCAACAAGTCAACCCACTAAATTTGACTAAATTAAATCACCAAAAATATTTTAAATAATCAAATGAATATGTGTGATTACAATGACAAAGAAATTTGAGTCCATGGAGGCCTAGATTAGGTAAGTTAATCTCCTTAAATCAAAATAACCTACATAAATCACATTGAACTCAAATCCAAGAAAAATCAAAATAACTCTAAATTGATTGTCCTAAATCATATGAGGATGGTGATGGGACATAATCTAACTCCCTATTGGGTGTAATTGGGTCAAATGGGTCATTTGACCCATAAGAAAATTTAATTCACTTAACCCAATTTGGGTTAAGTGAGTTAAGCAAGATAAAAGAAATAAGAAAATATCAAACCACTTCCAACCAAATCACATGGGATGGGGGTGACACTTCCTTAAGCCCTTTTAATGAAGGTTTACATCCCTAATCAAGCTACTTAGACTTCTCTTGCATTATTTCATAAAATCCAAATAAGGAAAACTAATGTAAAGGAATTGAGAAGTCAAATTCTTCTCCTTCTTCACCTCTTCACATAGCTGGGATGTAGTGCACTAGCTAGCTTCCAGTGTCCTCCATTAGAAAAACTGACCAAGGAATAGCTAGGAAAAGAATAATACAACTCTCGACCATATGGGAAAACAAGAGAAGAGCTTCCCCATGGAGAATTGAGCACACACACACCTTCACACATCAAAATCGAAACTAAATGAAAGTTCCCCCTCCCTCCAAGTGTCCTTAACCACTACAAACCATCAAAGCCAAAAAGAGCACTCAAGGGTTGGTCTAGGGAGCAATCCGTAAGGAATTAACCTAATTTTTTTAACAAGCAAGTTCATTTCAAGCATTTGAAGCTTTAGAATCAATTGCAATGTCAATCGTCCAAGGAATCAAGGTATGCCATTATTAACCTTAAGCTTTTTCTTAGGAAATTTGGTTGTGGTCGATTTAATAGGAAATGCAATCTTCAATACGATCCAACCATATAGAATCATTGGATTTCTTTCAATGATCATGTAGCACTTGAAATCGTGATTTTGTTATCAATATCAAAAGATATTAGCAAAATACTATCAACGGTCCTCGGCTCTTGCAGAATTGAAAGAGATGATCTCTGCGCCGTCCGATCCTAGCATTTCGATCAGAAGGCCCAGATCTAGGTGGACTGGATTGATTTCACCCTTTAGGAACTACGGGATCGATCTTAGATGTTTGATCGGACGTCGGCGATCGCATTTTACTGGCGGCAGGTGCTAGGTGGCTTCATGTGGACCAACCCGCATGCGCCACACAGGCACGTTCCACGCGGGACCCCCACTTAAAAATCGTTAAAATTCGTTATTTAACGAATTTAATTAATTTAAAATGCACTTCAAAAAATCATAAAAAACAAATATAAATAAAAAATTACAAATAAAAGCTCTATGGATTCGTCTTAATGAGAGGAATCCATAGAAATTAAAATCCTCAATTTTTATTGGGTAATGTTCTCTTAATTTGGATTTAATTGAAAAACATTAAACCATAATTACTCTCAAATTAATAATCCAATTAATTTGAAACTTTGGGGAAATGAAATTAAGCAAAAAATACACCTTAGGTCAATTTTTTGGGATTTATTTCTCTGAATTCAAGGGAAATTGAAATTTCATATGCTTAACATTTTAATTAATTAAATTAATTAACCTTTAATAAAATAATTAAGAAATATTGATCTAACAACCTTAAATCAATATAATAAATATTAATGAGCATTGGAACACTAATTAAACCTAATTAAACCTATCTAAACCTAATAATCCCTAAATTGACTTAATTAGATAATTAAATGAATTAAATAATTCAATTAAACAACTTGAACTTAATTAAATCATAATAAATCAACCAGTTAACCAAAAATTTTGAATAAACCCTCATTGAAAAGGTATTTTAGTGAAAAATTTATAAAAAATAAAACCCTTAACTGAATATCAACAAATTAGGCATAATTTAGGTTTTAATGAAATAATGAAAACCTTAATTACACCCTTATTACATCTCTAATCAAGATGAAACTTTAGGGATATAAAATTAACCCTACTTGCTAGAAACATTTTAAGTCAAAATGATCTTTGGATTAGAAGTTTTCAAATTTCTAAATCCTTAGGTCAATGTTAATGAAATATTGAGTTAAAGAAATTAATTAACCAATTAAATAAAGTCGTAATTCAAACTAATCTCTATCAAACATTAGAAAACTATTCAGAAACTTCTCTAAATATCCTAAGTCAATTAAAGTGATCAAATTCGATCTTAGGTTAATGAAATAAAACCTTAGGTTAATAAAACTATTAATTAACTTAAACCTTAACCTTTGAGTCAATGAAATTTAATAAAACCACTCATCTCTAATAAATTTAAATAATGAATCTAAAACCTAGGTTAATCAAATCAGATCAAGTAATTAACCTAAGTACTTTAGGTTAAGAATAATCCATGAACAAACCTAAGGTATTAATTCCTATTAATGAATTTAAACCTTAAGCTTACAAATCCATAATTTAATAACTTAAGTTAAATTGAATGAAATCAAATTTTAATTTAAACTCTTTAAATTTAACATATGTCAAACCAAATAAACCCATATAACTTAATTCAAAATGAAACAAATCGAATGAATTAAATCAAATAAAGCAATTCAAATAAATGAAATAACATAAAACTAATTCAAACATAAATAACATCAAAAAGATTAATTAAGATACTTAGGGATCCTAGTTAGAATTTTGGAAACCTCATTAGGATTTAGGATGTGGAATAAATTGAGTTTCACCTAAAAATGGAATTCATTCTATTTCTCATTCTTGAAAACTTAAATAGTACTTTAACCAAATAAAATGAACATAACAAAGGGAATTAAATCACTAAAACCATTTGAATTAAAACCACCCAAAGGTAAAAATTAAACAAAATCAAACTTTAAATTTAAACTTGAACTTAAAGGAGCCTAGCAAAGCCTTGCCACACAAACCCCACTTTTACACACACGAGATTAATTAGGTCACAGACTCTAGATCTAGGTTAGATCATTATGTGATTTCTTTTTTAATCTCATGTGATATGTTGTGCTTCACATGTATGTGTGGTGTATTTCCTTAGACTGGATGCCTAGGCTTGTTTGTTTATTAGACTAGATGTTAGGGCATTCTTTCTAGATTGAACACTATTTTTTGTAGGGGACTGTGTTAAAGGGATCGCAGTGATAAATAAACCATAAAATTATTGTTTGCTTGTAGGTGCTAAAAATCCTTTAACATAGTCCATAGGACAGGTTGTCTTGGCAAGCGACTAATGCTAAACCCATATGTCTGTGAAATATAAATTACTTTGTGTGCTGTATGTATTTCTTAACATCTATTTCGTAGGGCTTAGGATTTATTTTTTGAAATTTAAATGTAAATTTGAGCTTAGAATTAGGTTAAGATCTATGGGGTCTAGGATTAGCAGGAGCTGACCCTACCAGGAAATGGTGCAGTGGAGCCCGATGGATGTCCCTGAAGAAGGAGACTTTCCTAGAAAAAAGACCCATAGATCTAAACTTGTAGTTCTAGGCCAGGTTGTATAAGGGTCGAACTCGGCTGCCCATTTTTCTTTCTTCCAGGGTGTAAGTAGTACCCTACTGCATTAGCCTTTTTCTTATATAATTTAATTTGGCTTGATTTATTTTGGGTGCACAATAGAAACAACATGATTTTTCTAGGTTTTTTTTTGTGTTGTGTTTATGCTGTGATGAATGATTGGACGTAGGCTCATAGGATAAACTAAATTTTCTACCCAACTAAATTAATCGAAACATAAAAATAAATATAACTCATAATCTTCATATAAAAGCCTAGGCATTAAAATAAGATAAAATATGTAGCAACCTCTTAGCTGGATGTTTTAACATCATACATAAATCATATTATTTCACTCTTGATTAATGAAGGACTTCCATCCTTGCCAAAGAATCTGAGCTTGACTTTTGAGAGCCTATGATGGAAGTACACATTCTTCTATTCTAATTTGGCCCATAATCTTTTTCTAATTGCATGCATTAGGCATAACTTACATACTTATGGCCTAAAATAAATCCTAAGTAAAAAAATTATAAAAATTAGAAAAATATGCATTAGTTAGATGCATATGCATACCCTACATGATCTTAGGGATTAGGGAGTGAGTCTAAGTTCATAGATTTCTTTCCTAAAAATGCAATAGCCAAGCCATCTTGCATTCATATGACTTAGCCTCATGGTTTTAAAATGCGCTTATGCGGTGTTAGCAGGTAGCCTTCTCCAGGCAGGTTGTAAGTCTATAAGAGTCAGGGATAGGTTAGTTCCCTCAAGTGAGGAGAATGGCCAATGATTCCTATGGATAGAACTAGGTCGAGCATCTTACATGTGTTAGAAGCACCTGTAGACTAGGTTCTGAAGCATCCTTTTAGGAATAAGTCTTAAACCCTAGGCATTTCTACAATCTTGTGTTGTTAGAATCTAACCCTAGATTTTTAAGAAAATGATAACTTGAAATCTAAAATTAAATCCCAAATTTAAAGCCCAACCATAGGATAGATGAAATGTCTACTGGGCATCCCAATATCAATAGATATTTCTTACTTTTTCTCATTTAACTCTTAAGAAAATAACTCTCTTCAATTTGGACCTCTCCCAACTGAATTTCTCAAACTCAATCCTTTAAAAGCTACCTTTGTAATCTTTAGGAATAACCACTTATTTCTTTAATCTAAAGTATTCTTAGGAAGAGATCCTTCCTAAGATGTAAGTAACTATAGAGGCTTGCTTTTATAGGGAACCATGATCCCAAGATAAAATAAGCCTTGTTCTACTTTTCCATGTAGTTCAAGGAAAAATACTTTGGTATATGAAAGACCCATTAGCCTTAGGTTTCTTTTATTGAAATGATTGAATCCATTATATGAGAGCATGTTTATCTTTTGAGATAATATGTTTATTCTTTAATGTCATACTTGGTCATCTAAATAAAATTTTTCTAAACTCAATGTGGTGTCATTTCTTTTCTATTCTAAAGAAAACACCAATGAGGACTTAGTCTCCTTTCTAAATAAACAACAGCTTAGCCATCTTGCAAAGCATAAGACTTGCCTACGTATATTTAAAATCATAGAAGGAGTTAGTTGGCGGCCACCCCCAGGTGGTTGTAAGCCCAACAGTCGGGTGGCTTATTCTCTTTTGAAGATAAACCATATACCCATTTTTTCTTAGATGTAGGTCTTACTTTGGCCCTCGCTAAAGCTCCCTAGATTCAGGATCTGAGATTTTTATTTTCCTTTGCAGGCTACAAGCATAAATCCTCACCTCTTAGGCATTTTCATAATTTTGTGTTGTGGAATTATAAGCCTTAAATTTCTAATAAAAATTCAACTCAAATATATAAATCACCTCAATTTCAAAAATATAAAGCCAAACCATAGGATAGTTTGGGATGCTCACTAGGCTTCCTAGTATCATGAGTATCCCTACTCATTTTCCTTTGATTTTTTAAAAAAAACTTTTTCTTTTGATCAATCCCACTTGATTTTCTAAAATAACCAATTTATTGATAGTCCTATCTTTGAAATCTTTGGAGATAATGATCATTTATCTTAATTAAGAGTATTCTTAGGGGATCTCATTCCTTGGATGTAATTACCTATGGGGGCTTGCCTCCATAGGAACTTAATGAACCTGGTTTAAAATAAACCCTACTTTACTTTTCCATGTAAAGTAGGGGAAACATTTCTGGTACATCCGAAGACCCATCATCTTTAGGAGTCTTTATTAAGGTGATTAGATCCATTGTAGGATGGTGACTTCTGTCTCTCGAGATAGTACATCATTCCTCAATGTCATACCCAATCACCTTAATAAGTACATCTACGGATCTGCATGGTGTCCCTCCCACTTTCTCTCATTTTCTTAATTGAGAGAGAATGAGAGAAGAAGAGAGAAGAAAAACTTCACCATAGATTTTTCTAGCGAGAATCAAAATTATTTAGCATTTGGATTCTTCATTTAGCATACCCAAATTTACTAAGTAAGAATCCTCTTTCAAAAATCAAAACAAAAATACATTTGGATCTTCTATTTAGCATACCCAAATTTGCTAAGTAAGGAACCTCTTTCCTAAAATTTAAAATGAAAAACACATTTGGATCTTCTATTTAGCATACCCAAATTTTCTAAGTAAATATCCTCTTTCAAAAATCAAAATAAAAACAAAACACACTTGGATTTTATTTAGCATACCCAAATTTGCTAAGTAAATATCCTCTTTTCAAATCAAAAACAAAATCAAACACATTTGGACTTTATTTTGCTTACCCAAATTTGCTAAATAAAGATTCCATTTTTCAAAATTAAAATTAAAATCAGATACGGGTTTTATTTAGCATACACAAATTTGCTAAGTAAACATTCCATTTTTAAATTAACACATTATTCATATCATAAGCAAACAAGCAAAAGATGAAAATTATTTTCAAACATCTCATCTAGCATATCCAAATTTGCTAAATCTGTAAAAATCTCAAAATCAATATAAAAAAAAAATCAATTGACTCTCTATTTAACATACTCAAATTTGTTAAATAAAGGGTCCCTAAACATAAAAATCAAATTCAAATATGAACTAATGGAAGCATAAAAAAATCTCTCCAAAATATTTGAATCCCATTCAACATAACCAAATTTGTTGAGATTTGGGTTCTGACTCAACATCAAAAGATAGAATCAAGCAACAAAAATTGAAGAAATCAAAGGAAAGGGATGCCCGTAGCTCTCAAAATAAAAGAAGGTTTGGATATCTCATTATCCCAAACCTCTAAAAAGATTATTTCAAAAATCAAGAAACTCTCATTATAGGTGCCTGAGGCAGCTCGAACCTCCAACATCAAGGAAGGTTTGCAAGTTGCCATAGACAACTTAGGGAAAGTGGGAGCTTAGCAGTAGCAGCAGCAGCCCACACTTGCTCGGGATAGCCAAGTAGGGCAACCATCGGCCAGTCACCTCCATCCAGTTGCGGTACTACTTGTGACACTCACTTCAACTAGCTCTTCTTCTAGTAGACATCTTGTATCGATGGATGAGGGCATCAAATCCCTCACCCCACTTACTTTACTAGATTTCTACTATGTACCTCCTTCTAAATCCAAGAAATTGAGGAATAAAGCTAGTTTGAATTATAATTGCGTCACTTTAATGGGTTGTCTGACTCTACTCTTTAGAAAACTCCTCTCAAGTATAAATAATTATAACAACTCTGAACTTCATCTTTCTAATTCAGAAATGGACTTTCCTTTTCTGAATATTACGGGTTCACCTCTTGAGATAAACTGAAAATCATCTGATTCTAAGGGTCCTATAGGAGAAGTTGTAGGTATGTCTGACGAGTAGGTAGAATCTTCCACTAAACTGCCACAAGAGATCATCGAAGTTAACATCCGTAGTGGCAAGGTTCTACCTCCTAAGGCAGCTCCTCAAGATAGGGAAAATAAGTCATTGGTACCAATGAGCAAGAAGCCCCTCCATAGGATGCTCCACCTATGAATATGCTTGTGGAGGATCAGCCCAAGGTGGATTACAATGTCCTCGCTCACCTAAGAAACTTGTCAGCTAAGTTAAGCATATATGATGCCCTTGTCTTATCCAAAGAGATGAGAAAATTATTAATCAAGGCTCTTCTTGATCCAGAGATATATTTAGCTTAGCTGACCACTATTGGAGATGAGGCACATTATTCCAGAGAAGCCTAGTGAGTCACATTCACTGATGAAGACCTTCTTATGGTGGATATGGAGCACAACCGTCCCCTCTACATCATAGTGGATATGGGCAAATTCAAACTTTCTAGGGTTTTGGTTGATCCAGGTGCATCGGTAAACATTAATGAGTCTAAAGATGCTTGTCTATTTGAAGATTGACATCTTTGTACTCTGAGAAGATTGGATGATGTTGAGAGGATTCAATGAACAAGGTGAAAGGGCTTTAGGCTCTAAGTGTTACCTTTTGAAATAGGTGACTGGAAGACTGAAGCAAAGTTTTATATAATTAATTTGAATACTTTGTTCACTGCTTTTCTCGGTAGGTCTTGGATACACCAGAACAAGATGATTCTATCCTCCCTCCATCTGCATCAACTTTCAAAAAGATGGAATTAAATACTGTGTCAAAGGAGATGAAAATTCATTTTCAGTTAGAGAGATCGAGATATATAAAGATACAACCTACTATCTTCCTCAAAACCAAAATATATATTCTCGTGAACTTAGTAAAAATTTAAATACCAAAGAAAAAGAAAAAGAAGAAAAAGAAAAAAGAAAATGAAAAGAAAAAGGAAAATACAAGTGAACGATAAAGGGATACTAAGGAAGAGGTAGAGCCGCATGTCACATTCCACCCACAGTTCATTCCACCATACGGACATATGGGTAGGACGGCTCGACCTCCATCAGGAAGAGGTAGAGGTAGATACAGAGGCAGTTCTAGAGGTGGAAGACCCCCTGGTTGGCGAGGAGCCAATAGGGGCTATGTTCCAGTTAATAGAAGTACCCTTGCTATTCACATAGACTTGGAATCCAGCTCGGAGGATGAGTCTAATGTGATTAACATACCAGCCAAACCCTCTCAGTGGGTTTCATTAAAGATGACACTCGAGCCATACAATTATAAAGATCGGGCCTCTAAGCAAAGCATGAATGTATTGAATCAAGATTACATAAAACTATCAGGCAGCAGTTGGGAACATTAACTCTAATCTCACTTTCTTCTTAAAAAGTTGAAGGTTTAATAGTTAAGGAAGCCCCCAGGTCTTCCATGGATGTTAAGCCAAAGAGATTCCTATTGGGATCATCATTCTCAAGTCCAGAAGCATATGTAGAACTTGAGGATAATTCATATAAAGATTTAATGGAATTATCTTTTGATTGGTACTCGCCTTATGTTCTTAATCTAGCAAAGAAAGTTTTGATTCCTTACACATGGTCCAGGCACGGGTCAAAGTATTTCACGAAGTTGTAGAATAATAAAGGCAGAGATGCACAATCAAGATCAAGACTAGGATTCGGTACAATGGGTCATTCAACGATGATGATTACTGCTTAGTTGTCACCAATCATCTGGAGTCTAATAAGTTCTTCTCAAACCACACTAACTTTTATGAGGAGGTGTGCTTAGAAACTTCAGATGATCCAGATCATCTTCAAATCAAGGATGCACCTCCAGAATTTGAAGAAGAAATTTTGGCTATAACTTCTTCCTATCTGAAAGGTCGGGAGGCAAGTCTATATGCTATTATTCTAATACTAATAATTCAACTATTGACAAGCTCAAATAAATCAACCTCGAGGTGAAAGAAGATCCACATCCTAGATACATCAGTTCTTTGTTGAATGAAGAAGAAACCAATGACTTAGTTAGGCTATTGACTGAGTTTAAGGACTGCTTTGCATGGAGTTATGAAGAGATGCCCTAATTATCTCCTAATGTAGCAGTCCACAAACTAGCAATAGACCATAACGCTAACCCTATCAAGCTCCTAGATGCATGCGATTAGAAATTGAACAATGGGTCATTTCTAAAATCAAGAAATTGATCAATGTTGGTTTCATCAGGGAAGAAAATACCCTACCTGGTTAGCCAGTGTCATCCCAGTTAAGAAAAATAATGGCCAAATTTGCATATGCGTCGATTTCAGAGACTTAAATAAGGCATGTCCTAAGGATGAATTTCCACTTCCTATACCAGAATTAATGGTGGACATCACCTCATCTCATGCAGTATTCTCTTTTATGAATATGTTATCTGGCTACAACCAAATCAAGATGGCCCCCAAGGATGAAAGAAACACTTCTTTTTGAACCCCAATCAGAATCTATTATTATGAGGTCATGCCTTTCAGCCTTACAAATGCTGGTGCTACATACTAATGGGTTATAACTAAAATCTTCAATAAACTCATTCATCATTAAGTTGAATGCTATTTTGATGTTCTAGTAGTCAAAACCAAATAATAGGAAGACCATCTCTTTGACTTGAGAGTAGTTTTTGAATGGTTAAGACAATTTAACCTCAAAATGAACCCCCTGAAGTGTGCATTCAGAGTAACTTTGGGAAGTTCCTTGGGTTTTTTGTTTGACACCGAGGAATAGAGATAGACCTAGAAAAGATGAAAGCTATTTTGAAAATTCCACCCCTAAAAGTTTAACCCAACTCAGATCGTTCCATGGGCAGTTGGCATATCTAAGAAGCTTTATCTCCAATCTATCGGAGAGATGCAAGCCATTTTCAGCACTTGTCAAAAAGGATGCTAAGTTCAAGTAGGATGATAAGTGCCAACATGCTTTTGAAGATATCATGCAATATTTGGTGAAGCCACCAGTTCTAGCAGCCCTTATCCCAGGCAAGCCATTGATCCTCTACACTGCTGCATTGGATGACTCCCTTGGTGTTGTTGGCTCAAATCAATGACAAATGGAAGGAGAATGCTCTCTACTACCTCAACCATTATCTGATCCCTGATGAAGCAAACTACCCACCTATTGAGAAACATTGCTTAGCTTTAATCTTTGCATCCCAAAAGCTAAGGCACTACATGCTTTCTCATAAGGTGGCCTTGATTACAAGAATCAATCCACTATAGTATCTCATGACACGGCCGACATTATCGACGATTGGCACATTGGTCCATGATTATCTCACAGTTTGATATTATCTTCGTACCCCTCCATGTGATGAAAGGACAAGAACTAGCAGATTTCTTAACATCACACCCACTTCTTGTTGATTCCGCTTAGTGATGATCTCCCCGATGAACAAATCATGAACTAAGGGAGGTTGACAACCATCGTTGGGAGATATATTTTGATGGTGCGGCTTCCTTTCACAAAGGAGAAGAACCATGATCTACTCTTCCAAGAAAGGTAGGGGTAGGAATAATTCTCTTAACTCTAGACCGTGATGTGATGAACAATAAAGCTGAGTATGAGGCTCTGATTATCAATCTGGAGTTAGCCATTACAGTGTGTGTCAAGAGAATCAATATCTACGGGGATTCTCAACTGGTCATCAACTAGATTGTCAGGTCCTACAAGATTCTAAAACCTAAGCTCATTACCATGAGTACATGAAGTTGTTGGCCCAAATCCACGAGTCACCATCTACAATGTTCTCGAGAGAAAATGCGATGCTTTGGCAAAACTTGCCAAAGAATTAGCATGTACGGAAGATGAGTACATTCCAATAAGGGTCCAAAATAGACAAGTCCTATCCCTTATTGATGCTGAACTCATTGATAAACTTTCTCTCGAAGGGAGGTTTCATTGGCGAAAGGATGAGGAGCTGAATTGGAGTAAACTACTTCAAGAGAAGTCGCAAGCTTTTCAGATGAAATAGAGAGCTCTCTTATATGCTCTTGTGGATGGCACCTTGTATCGATGGTCATTTGATCAAATATGGTTACGTTGTTTAGACAAACACGAAGCTCATAAGATTATGACCGAGGTGCATTCAGGTCTATGTGGAGCACATCAATCCGGTCCAAAGATGAAAGATAAGATCAAGAGACTAGGATACTACTGGCCTTCGATGATTACAAACTGTATGAATATAGCTAGGAGATGCCACCAGTGTTGGTACATGGTGTGGTCCTACATCAACCACCCAACATTCTACACCCTACTTTGGCCTCATGGCCATTTGAGTGTTGGGGTACCGACAAAGTGGGTCTGATTAATCCTCTTTCTTCCAAGGGTCATCGGTTCATCCTAGCTGCCACCGACTACTTTCCAAGTGGGTGGAGGCAATTTCACTCAGAGAAGTCACAGCTCAACATGTGCTCCAAGTTTTTTAGAAACCATATCGTATATAGGTTCAAAGTGCCTCGATGAATTATATCTAATAATGGTACTGCATTCAAGAGCACCAAGATCAATAGCTTAGCCAGAAGACATGGTATATATTGGAGATACTCCACCATCTACTGTCCCAAGGAGAATGGCCTAGCAGAAGCATTCAACAAAACTCTCATCCAGATACTAAAGAAGACACTTGATGACAACAAGCGTGGCATGAGCAGCTAGTTAAAGCTTTGTGGGCATACTGCACCACATACAGAACTCCAACTCAATCTACCCCATTCTCTTTAATGTATGGGTCTGAAGCCATTCTATCATTAGAAGTTCAGCTCCCATCACTAGGATAGCAATGGGTAGTAAAATCACTACATAGTAAAATGCCAAGTTGCGATTAGAAGAGCTCAAAGTTCTGGAGGAGAGACACCTATGAGCATGCCAGAAACTTGAGTTATACAAAGCCAAGATGATTCAAGCTCACAACAACCTAGTCCACCCTAAAACTTTTCAAGTAGAGAGCTTGTCTTAGTTCTAAGGAGACCAATTGTTGTCCATCAAAAGATGGGAGGCAAGCCTTTTATCATAGAGAAGGCCTACCATGGAGGATCTTATCAGCTTATTGATTGTAAATGGGGAACACCTTCCAATTAATGGGCTCTATTTCAAGAAATTTTACCCATAAAATCATATTTGAAACAATTCTATCTTCAAAAATTTCATTCCAATTCATCAAGATACTCTCTTCTTTCGAAGCATTATTTGCTTATTTGCGAATCCGCCATGATGTGTTTAGGTTGGGTGTAAGAGAACCCAAGAGGTATCCTATCCTTCTTCACAACATGAACATAAATTGAACACAATTCCCCAGCACTACAGAATAAGTGTGAGAGAACCCAAGAGGCATCCTATTTTGACTAGCACAACTAAGTTAGGTGTAAGAGAGCCCAAGAGGCATCCTATTTCAACGAGCACAACAAAGTTAGGTGTAACAGAACCCAAGTGGCATCCTTTCTTAGTGGGATCACAACTGCCATTCAAGGCACCATTTCATCAAATTCCCCAACGTGTTTAGGGTAGGTGTGAGAGAACCCAAGAGGCATCCTATTACCTTTAACATAAGCACAAAAATAAATGCATATCTTCTATCTTAGGCTATTTTGATGTGGGAGCAAGCCCCTTATGACACTCACTCATTAGCTGCTCTAGGTCAGGCTGACATGCTACCTCACTAGTCTATCATCTCAGTGGTCACTTGTCCAAAGGATGTTAATCCCCGTGCTTTCTTCCTGACTTGACCATTGCAAACTCACGAGCGCCTTGTTAGTTTGGTAGACCTCACAGTGCAGCTAGTAAGCTACCTCATGTTGACTCTATTTAAGAGGATGTAAGCCTACACGCTTTCTTCTTAAACTAGGCGTCATACACTAACTAGGTTGAGTATATTTGAGGCTTAGAATAAGTCCCCCATAGGCTCCTTTCCTCTTGACTACTTTTGAGTTGATATAAGACCCCAGTCATTCACTCAAGTCCCCTAGGTGGGAAGCACTGCCTAGAAGAAAGACTATCCGGCAATCAATTTTGATGTGAGGATGTGAGTCCCGTGCTTTCTTCCGACCGACATCATAAATTGATGGCACCTTAGGTTGGTTGATGTCGCTATGCGACAAAGGACTCAGATGGATACACCACTCTTGGCAGATGAGTCCCCGCTTTCTCCTGGCCAAATACCTATGGATATTATCTTCTTCAAAGTTTTGGATAAAGCCCTGACCCCTTCCCTGTGGGAACTCTAATTGGATCACATCCTTTATGACCCCATTTAGATACTGCCCGAGTTACTCTTGGATTGGACAGTTCCCTTTTCCTAGTAGCCACTCTTATGGTTGGAGAATTTGTTCAGCGAATGCACAGATTCTCCCTTAGTTTAGTAAATATGAGATAGATCTAGGCTGATATAAGCTCCTTCTTAGTATGATCTCTCACAAACCAACAGGTTCACGATAATCAAATAAATAAATAAATTAAATTGCCTGGATTAGGAATTCAATCCCTCTAGTGGCCCCTTTCCCTAAGCAGACATCCTATCTTTAGGGCAATGTTAACAGAACTCCCTATACAAATTTTTTGACTACTTTTGAGTGGAGATAAGTCCCTGGGTTGGCACTCTTAGTAGTCACCTTAGGTTGGGTTCAATCTATTTTTCCACAGACAGGTTACCCTGGCAGTCATTTCTCTTTGGAAGATGTAAGTCTACTATGCATTCTTTCTAGCATGACTATCGCAAACCAATGGGCAGCCCTAGGTCGAATTGACATGTTACCTTGCTAATGTGTCCCCCCAATGGTCTTCTATTCATGAAAGATGTGAGTCCCCAAGCTTTCTTCTTTGAATCGATCGCTACAATCGAAAGGCACCCTTTGGTCGAATAGTTCTCCCCTCGGTCGGGAAGCTACTCCCTTTAGATTGGTAAATCTGAGTTAGGCCAAGGCACCATGGCCCCTACTCAGTGCAGATCATCTAACCAATGGGATCCATCAAATATAACTAAAAATGAAATTAACTATGACTATCTTTGATTTGGTTTAAGTCCCCTAATGGCATTCACTTAGTAGTCAGCCCTAGGTCAGGTTAACATGTTACATTGCTAACGTGTCACCCCAGTGATCTTTTGTAATGGAAGATGGGAGTCCCCATACATGCTTCGTTCGGTTACGTATTGCTAAGCGAAAGGAACTCATTTGGTTGGATAGTCTTAATGTGTGGTTGGTAGACTATCCTTTTGGATTGATAAATCTGAGTTAGGTCAAGGCCAACACGGCCCCTATTCAGTGCAGTCCATCATAAACTAATGGGATTCATCAAACATAACTAAAAATGAAATCAACTGTGACTATTTGAGCATATTTAAATTCCCCAGTGACATTCACTCAGTAGTCAGCCTTATGTCGAGTTAACATGTTACCTTACTAATATGTCACCCTAGTGGTATTTTATAGTGGAAGATGTGAGCCCCGCACTTTCTTCCCAGAATTGGTCACTACAAACCGAAAGGCACCCCTTTGGTTGGATAGACTTACTATGTGGTTGGTAGACTACCCCTTTGGATTGGTAAATCTAAAGTAAACCAAGGCCAACACTGCCCCTACTCAGTGCAGTCCATCACAAATTGATAGGATTAATCAAATATAATTAAAATGAAATTAATTTTTGACTATCTTTGAGCTGATTTAAGTCCCCCAGCGGCACTCACTCAGTAGTCAGCCTCAGGTTGGGTTTGATTCATTATGTGACCAACTGATCACCCCAACGACTGATCCCTACTTTGGAGGATATAAGTCTACTATGCTTTCTTTCTAACACAGCTACTGCACACCGAAAGGCAACCCTTTTGGTTGGATAGTCCTACTATGTGGTTGATAGACTACCCCTTTGGATTGGTAAATTTGAGCTAGGTCAAGGCCAACATAGCCCCTACTCAGTATGGTCCATCGCAAATTAACAGGGTCCATCTCAAAAAAAAATTAAATTTAAAATCTGTCAACCCTCCTCCCCAATGGAGTCAAACTAAACAAATAAAATAAATTCAATCAACCTCCCTAATGGAATCAAACTAAATTAAACAAATTAAATCAATCGGCTTCTCCTCAGTGAGAGGCAAATCTTTTCATTCCCCTAATGGAATCAACTCAATCCAACTTGAACTTTCTCCCTTAGCGGAGAGTTCACATTTTCATCCCCAACGGATCCCGAATTCTAATCCCCCAGCAGATTTCATAACCCTTTTCCTCGGTGGATGACTTGAACTTCCTCCCCTAGTGGAAAGTTCACATTTTCATTCCCTAGTGGAGCACCAAATCATAAATCAACAAATTAAATCAATTTTCTCCCTAGAGAGATGCAAATCAAATTAAACCTCTCATCCCCTAGTAGATGACTTGAACCTTTTTCCCCTAGTGGAAGGTTCACATATTCAATCCTTGTTGGATTCCTTCTTCACTCTCTTATGTCTTAGGCATAAGTAGAGTTGCATTGCACTAAACTCTTGATTCCTTCTACACCTCCAGTTTAGGAGTAGATCATTTCTGTTAGTGCTTACAATCGTTCAAGCATTGTTGATCGTCTCGGTCAACACTAATATGTGTGTTGTTGATCGTCATGGTCAAAACCAAATTAAACCAATTCAAATCAAATGAACTCCAAATCAATTGAAATTTGGCTCAACCCACTTTTAAATCATTTCAAATTTTCCCAAATCAAAATCAAGACCAAATGGCCATTTTACCCTTAGGTCAAAGAGTAACCTATGGTCAAATTCACTTGGAATTTGGCCAATTCAATTTCATGGCCACTTGGCATCTTCCTAGTGGACCATTTAGATAGCAACGGAGGTGGTGAACATGACCCAATGGGTTTGGGTCAGCCATGACCCAACCCAAGGCAAAACTAACCCCTCCAATGAAAATTCACCACTTGGATCACTCCATACACCCACCTAGCACATGTGCACTTCCTCTCCTCCACTCTTCTGCCAAAGCTAAAGCACATTAATCCCTAACAGCCTAAACAACCCATTCAATCCCTTCAATTGATCAAAAATGAAAGAGCAAATCTCGATCATCGATCCAAGGAGGGGGAGATGTACTCCCCCTCATTCCAACTCAAAGCACACACTCTGAATTCGATTGAGCCTCATTCCAACCCAAGGTCATTTCCAAGCTTCCTGAAATTCCCCTTCTCGATTTTCTTCAAAGCTGAAACATGGGAGACCTAAGAATATTCCAACTTGCTCAATTCTCCACCAAACCTAAATTCACTTTGTACGCACCATCAAGGAAGCAAGTCGAGCTCACCCAAAGCATTTTTGAAGTCACCAAGCCATGGGAATGGGGATTTCAATTAAAGGGGAGCTTGGTCAATTGGACAATCCACTTCAAATTAAGTCTTGAAACTTTCAATAGGGCTTCGTCTCCACTAAACGAAGCTACCTCCTCAGTTGGAAGTGTCGGTGATAGCCTCCTATGAGGTATGACTAAAAGTTGATCCTAAATTGAAAATTTCTGGTCTTTTGTGAAGGGAATTGTAATCCCATTAGATCCTAGATGGTAGAAGTTCTTCCCTACACCTCTTGATGGTTGTTGACCTCATTTTTAGAATGAGCTCTCAACCCCTCCATCTTAGACATAGGACTTCTCTTAGACTTTAAGAGTTCCTTAGTCTTAAGACACGTCTAGTGATTAGGAAGACACTCAACCTAGCTCTAGAGACTTAGAAGAGTTAGCCATAGGAATAGGTCATGCCTTAGGGGTGTTAGAAAAATTTGCCTACCCTTAACTTGAACCACTCCTCACCTTCCTTCCTTCAAGTAAAACTCCAAATCAATTTTTTTTAATTTCTCCAAACTCAAATCAATGCCACATGATTGAAATCCATGATTAAAGTCCATGAATGAGATCCATAATTGAAATCCATGAATAAAATTCCTAAGTCCAAATCTTTCCTAAGTCCTTAATCTTCTTTTAAGGACTTAGCAAAAAAATCAAAATCAAATCAAATCCTTGAGATTTTTGCATAGTTCATTTATATTCTCATTTATATTCACATATATAAATGAAATATAAATTCAAACAAACCAAACTAAACTCAAAATTCAAAATTAATTCATAAATTTTCCTAAGTCCTTTAAGTTTTCCTTCATGGACTTAGCCTAAATCATGATCAAATCAAATCAAATCCTTGAGATTTTCTCATAATTCAATTATATTCTCATTTATATTCACATATATAAATGAAATATAAATACAAATCAATCAAACCAAATCTAAAAATTAAATTCCAAATTTAAAATCCTTCTTAAGTCCTTAATTTCCCTCTTAAGGATTTAGCCTAAATCATGTTCAAATCAATTCAAATTCATGGGATTTTCTCATAACTCATTTATATTCACATATATAAATGAAATATTAATATAAATTAATCAAATCAAATTCAAAATTCAAGCTCCAAACTCCAAAGATTTCTTAAATTCTTAATTTCCCTCTTAAGGACTTAGCCTAGATCATGATCAAATCACTTCAAATCCCTAAAATTTTCTCATAACCCATTTATATTCACATTTATATTCACATATATAAATGAAATATAAATTCAAACAATAAAAACCAATTCCAAAAATCAAACTCAAATCCACTCAAAATCCAACCTAAGCCTTTCAAGTCAAAATCTTGAACTTAGCTAAATCAACTTCAAATCAAGCCAAACTCTTGATTTTCCTTCATGATTCTATCAACCCTACAATCATGAATCCAAATATAAATACAAACTTCAATCACTTAACCAAAATCCAATTCAAAATCAAACCCCAAACCCATTCATATTCTTCCTTTGAATATGAAATTGTAAAATGAATCAAAACCTATTTGACTTTAAACCACTTTCAAATGGATTTATATTTCAATCATAAGTCCATATACAAGTTCAATCAAACTCAAATCAAGCTTTGACCAAGCCATTTGACCCACTTAGGCTCACTTGACCCAAAGTGACCTAAAGTACCCTTATGAGCCAAATTCTAATCTTAACTAAATTTGAATGAATCAAACTCACCTATGCCTCTCATCATGATCAACAATCATCATGGGATGATCAATCAATCAAATTGGGGTCAAACCAAGTCAAACCTAAGGGTTGACCAAGTCAACACTAAGCCAAAATGAAACCTAACATAGCCAAAATCCACCATAGGCCAAATTGATTGAAACCATTGATCTAAGTTCATTCATAAACTATGTTTGAACTTGACCAAGTCAACATTTGAGCCTAACCTAGTCCAATTGGCCACTTGACCCAACTTGACTTAAAAAGTCAAAATATGTCAAAACTTGATCTAAGCCAAATTGATTGAAACCAATGGGTCAAGTTCATTCCAAATCACTTCTTGAACTTGACCAAAGCCTCAATTGGCCAACTAGATTTAACCTAGCCCAATTGACCTTGAACCCAACCTGACCTAAAGGGGTCATGTTGAGCTAAATTCAAACTTAACCAAAATTGATTAGAAATAAAGATACCAATCCACTTCATATGACTAACCAAACCTAATCCTACCCATGACCTAGCTCAAATAGGTCAAATGGGTCAAATTGGTCAACTTGACCCATTTGACCTAAATGAAGTCATATGAGCCAAACTCAAAACTAAAAAAAATTGAATCAAACCAAAGCCACAAAACATTTCAAATGGTCATATGAACTTGATCCAACCCTTGGTTTGACCCAATTTGACCAATTGGTCAACTTGACCCATGTTGACCCATTTTGACCTAAATGGGTCAACATTAGTCAAACCATATCAAATGAATTCCAAATCCAATGAAACTTTGCCAAACCTATTTTCTCAACATACCCAACATATTCAAATTCAAAAATCAGCCAAATGACCATTCTACCACTAGGCCATAGAATAAATTTTGGTCAAATCCATAGGGAATTTGGTCAAGCCTTCTTCATATCAACTTGATACCTTTCTAATAAGTCAAGTGAACCTTATGGAGGGTAGTGCACCCAACCCAATTGGTTTAGTTCAGCCCAAATGGACCCAAGGCCAAAATTGACCCCATAGCTCAAATTGGCCAAATAAAAAACTTCCCTCCACTCAATTTGAAGCACATGGGAGGTTACCAATCCACTCCTTAGCTCAAATCGATCATGTGCCAACTTCAAATAGCTCAAACAGACATTTCATATTGGCAATTGGATCAAAATGGCAAAGATAGCTTCGGTCGTTTGATTGCCATAGGGGGATATATACTCCCCCTAATTCAATTCAATTCACATATGCTCATTATTGATTGAGTGTTAGAAAGTGTTAGGAGCCATCAGAGAGTGATCCAAAGTTCTCCAAGAGGGATTTGAAATCAGCCATTCTTGGTTTTCTTCAAGAGAAAATAGGGGAGCTCCATAGAATTTCTAACTTCCTCCACACTACAATTCACTCAATTGCCTTTGCACACTCCCTCAGGGGACCAAATCGAGCTTGCCTAAGCTCTCCCTCAAGTTCCAAAGGCAAGGAGAAGTCCAATTCGATCAAAGCCACAAGCAAGAGCAAGGGGAGTTGGTCCATAGAGCAAACTACCCAACCTCAGGAGCTAATTCTTTCACCACAGCTTCGTCTCAACCAAATGAAGCTCCTCCAAGGGAATTGAGCACTTGTGAGGTATGCCATTTTCCAACCACTAGACTTAAGGGGTGTTGGTCCTTTGTGAAAGAAAGTGTCATGGAATGAAATTTTGACCATTGGATAGGCTTGTAATTAGGGTTAGATGGTGTGCGCAAGTTTTCATTCCAATTCGAGCTCGATCAGCTCGGATCTTCCCTTTGAAGGTGGACGGCATCCATTAATCCTCAGGGAAGAACTTGGTTGATCCCGGCAATCCATCCATGCATTTTGGATGGATAACCAAGATTTAAATGCATGCTTAGATCTAATTTAATCTTTTTGGAATTGAGGCTTTAATCTCAGTCGTCTGATCCTTGATCGGACGGCGAGGAAACTAAACATCGCCACACACGCCATGATGGGACATTTAAGTGGCGCTCCACGGGCGATGGAAAGCGCCGACTGACAGCGTGTCATGCTAAGGATTAAGGGGTTTAATTTGGTTGTAATTAATTCTAATTAATCCTCTAATCTTTAAAAATTTATATCTCCCTAAATAAAAATAAAAAATATGAGGTAACTTGCCACTGAAAGATAATTCAATGAAGAATATTCTAAATTTGGTTTTAATGGATTTTGAATTGTATTATCTGATTTTGCCTTTTAATGGAAATCTTAATTTATTAATTACTCCATAATTAATCCTCTGATTAATCTCAAACTTCTTGGGTATGTTTAGGGGGATGACTTCTGCTTCCCCTAATTTTATTGGGATTTATAGAAGGCTTAATTGGGAGAATTGAAAATATATTTCCTAATTATTCTCTTAATGTAGTTAAGGATAATTAAGGATTTGATTAGTGTTTTAATCCCTTGTTGAAGTTTATTAAGGTTTGATCCAGTGAATAAGAGAGTTAGGGAATAATTTTGGGATATTTCCCCTAAGTTATTCCCTAAACCCCCTTTTCTTTTCTTAATCCTCTCTTAATTAAAGGCAAATTTAGCAATTACCCTCTTAATTAATTTCCTAAAATTTCTAAAACTTTCCAGAACTTAATTAATCTACTTTAGGTAGATGCTTAGGTGTCCAATAGCCTAAGTTCAATTATGAAAATCAAAACTCAACTCACATATGTCAGGGGTGTTTTGAAATTACTTAAGTTAAACCCCTTAGCTTAATTAAACATTAATCATGAGCCAAATTGCATTAGGCCCTTTTCTTCTAGGTGCATTGCAAATTTAAATTTCTTATGAGGTTTTATGTCATCTCATTGGGTCATAATTTTTTGGTTAACTATGCTATGGTGGGGTAGGTCAGGGTTAATTAACATGCTTAATTCAAACCTTAACCTAATAAAAATCTAAAATAAATCTAATCATCTAAAAATTAAACAAAAATATCAAACACCTGTGGGAATGGGTTAGGAACAGCAAACTTAACTCACATTTTCAAAATTCAATCAAACTCAAGATCAAACAAAAATCAAATTAAATGAACTTTAGTTTACTTTAAGCTTTCTTATTTCATAAGACTATCATTAAGATTTAATTGAAGTGAATGTGTTTACATGCTTTCATTGCTTTAATTCTTCCCCAACATGTTAAATATGTGTGTCATGTGGTTTCATGCATCCATACTTTTCAAAATTCAAATTTAAAATGAAAATATTTACTTTATGTCAAATTGCATGTGTTGGCTAAAGTAATAATATGAGTGGCTATTATCACTATTAAATTCAAATTACTTTCAAAATATATGAATCAATTATCAAAACTAAAAGTGTATTACTTATATTTTAATTATAAGCTTGCATGTGAGTAAGATATAAAGATGTGCTTAGTATAGGTTTTCCTTCTCTTTTCTTTTAGTATAGTTTTGAAGAGGATTTGGTAAGATGTGTTGTTCATTTGAAAAAAACTTAACACTTGCCTAACTCCATATTCTATTCATTCCTATACTATTACTTAAGAAGGATACCTATGCTTGTGCATATAAATTGCATAAATAAAATAAATCAACTAATACAAATTTTTGTATCCCTTCTTTTCTAATTCATTTCTTCTATACACATGTTTGTATTTAAGGAAAGTGGTATATTAGTATGAACAACTCCAAGGTTGTGAGGCTTTAAGTAGCTCTAAGTAGGTCTTGTACCTTACACCTCTGGTTAATAATGGTGTTGTACTCACTTATGCCTTTCTTACTTTCATGTGTGCATGTGAAGATTGGATAAGAAATCCCTTTTCTACTTACTAAAAATCATGCATCATAAACTTTCAAATTTTCTTAAATGAATTGCTTAGCATGCAACATAAAGTGTGTTAACATTCTCATTTGTGTGTATAGATTTGCTTAGGACTCATTCATTTACATGTTATACATGTTGGGAAAGAAATGAAGTGATGTATGTTTTGTGAACTTGGTTCATTTTATTTAATATTAAAATGCCTTCCTTTTTGAATAGGTTTGTTTAGAGTTCATCTAAACTTAGGATTAATTAAAACACCTAATCAAAATATTCACTAAACAAAACTAAAATATGAATCTACTTTATAAATTACTTAGGTTAAGGAAGGAAAGAAAAGTTCTCTTCTCTTTCCCTCTCTTTATAACTTAGTAATTAATCCTAGGATTCATTTGAACCAAATCAAAACATGAAATAAAATCAACACAAAATAATTAAATCACTTAAATGAAACCCTCCTCTAAGTTTAACATGTTTCACACTTAGAAAATTCTAACTTAAAGCCATAGCTAAACATACCACACAAACCTCCAAAGCACACGCATTAGGCTAGGTCACCACTTCTAGCTTTAGGTTATGGCGGTACATGGTTTGATGCTTGCATTTATTTTATGATATATGTTTTAGACTAGATGTTAGTATGTATGTACGTAGAATGAATGATAGGCCAATCTTAGTCTAACCATTATCTTCTGCAGGGGATTGTGCTTAAGGGGTGCTGTAATAAATAAAAATATAATTGTTTTTGCTATGCAGGTGCTTATACCCCTAAGCATAATCCAATAGGTTAGGTGGACTTAGTCACCCATGTGGGGTGATAAATCCAATATACATTCTTGGGATTTGGTGGTTTGTTTAGCTAACCTTTATTTTGTAGGTGTTGGCTAGATTTACTTTTCCATTTCATGTAAATTTTGCAATTAAGATTTTAGGATGATTGTTATGGGGATTAGGATGAGAATTGGTCATAAGATTTCATCTTATGCACCATATAAAGCCTTTGGAGCATCCACCTCCCAACCATCCAAAAGAATGAACCAAAGAAGAAAGAATAAACGAAGAATGAAGAAATGAAGCTTGAAGACCCCCATAATAATGAATTCCTTGCTTAATTGTATTTAATTCATTTGTAATTCAGGTTGTCTAAGGTTAGAGCTCAGCTACCCAATTTGTTTTCAAGTTTGTACGATGGCAACCATAATGGCCTCTTATTCTTTTATAATTAGCTTCATAAATTGATTGATGATGTGTTTAGCTTGTACATTAAGTTACATCCTTTTCCTAGTTTCTTCTTTGCTTTATGTAAGGCCTAAATGTGGATTAGGATCTTAGGAAAAAATAAATCTTTTACCAAATTAATAACTCAAAACTAAAAATAAAGAACTCATAACCTCACCTAAAGCTTAGGTTTAAAATCAAGATAAAAGAATTAGCAACCCCTTAGCTGGATGAGTACTTCTTTTATAATATCATGCACAAATGCTTCTTGCTTCAATCTTGATTGGAGGGCTTCCACCTTTGCTAGAGAAACTTGGTTTACCCTTTGAGAGCCATGGTGGAAACACACCTCCTCCCTTCTCGCTGGTTTTAGCCAATAACTTTATTTCTCATGCATTAGGCATATGAATCCTATTAGCCTGAGTTAAAATAATTATCTAAAAAAATTAAAATAAAATAAAATCTGAATTGTATTAGATTTAGGACATTTGAAGCATGTCCTTACATGATATAGTCTCTTTAAAGAGTGAGCTTAAGGACTTATTCTCTTTCTAAATAAATAGCAGTCTAGCTATCTTGCATAAAGCATAAGACTTGCCTACATATATTTAAAATCGTAGGAGGAGTTAGTTAGCAGCCACCCCCAAGCAGCAGTAAGTCCAAGCAGTCGGGTGATTTGTCCTCTCTTGTGGAGGCAAAATAAATACCCATTTTTGCCTTAAATTAAGGTTGTGCTTTCGGCTCTCGCAAAAGCTCCCTAGATCTAGGTTCTGAGGTTGCTTCTCCCCTTTGTGGGTCATAAGCTTAAATCCTCACCTCTTAGGCATTTTCTTAATCTTTTGTTATGGAATCATAAGTCCAAAATTTTTAATGAAAAATGCAACTCAAATAAATTAAATCAATTTCAAAAATGTGAAGAACAACCAAGGATAGCTTGAGATGCTAGGTTTCCTAGCATCATGAGCATCTCCTGCTTATCTTCCTTTTTGGCTTCGATAATAACTCCCTCTTTTTGGTCAATCCCACTTGATCTTTCAAAAATGAACTAATCGATTGATAGTCCTTTCCTGTTGAATTCTTTGAAGACAATGATCATTTACCTTAATCGAGAGTATTCCTAAGGGATCCTATCCCTTAGGATGTAGTTAACTATGGGGGTTGCCCTTGTAGGGAACTCAATGAACCCAATTTAAAATAAACTCTGCTTTACTTTTTTATGTAAAGTAGGGGAAGAATCTCTGGTACATATGTAAATCCATTGTCCTTAGGAGTCCTTATTAAGGTGATTAGGTCCATTAAAGAGTAGTGACTTCTATCTCCCAAGATAGGACATTATTCCTTGATGATGTACCCGATCACCTGAATAAGCACATCTGTGGATCTACGTGGCATCCCAAAAAGATGAATTTTTATATTTTTGCCTTTTCACCCACAGAATTGAAGATGACCATATAGAAATTTTTCACCACAAATTTTTCTAGCAACTCCGCTAGGGATCGTTTCTCTCTCCATCTTTGGTAAATGATCATTGTCTTCGAGTATCAATAGTGGGTTTGTACTTTGGTATGAATCCAAGACTATCTTCCCTTCCATTGGCACTTAGCTTATTTCATTCTTAAGTTGAGTTAGCCAACATCTTTAGGTTTTAGGACCTCACTCCATGTTGGTCTTAACCCCCGTTGGGTTCTCCAATGGGTAAAAATAAAATATCTAAATAAAAAGAAAATATTTAAAGACTTCCTCCTTATCATTTTTATGATAAGGAAAGGTTCATTCTAAAATAACAAAGATAAAATAAATTTTCCATAAGAATTTTGCTTTTCAAAAAGCACCCTTTCAAAAATGCACATCATAAAATATTTTCCACAAAATTTTATCACCCTCATTTAACAATTCTCATAATTGTTACATGTAGGAATTTTGAAAATAAAACTAACAACCTTTTCCAAAAAAAACCACAAATGAACATCTTCCTTCAACCCATTTTATGAAGATTTCATTTTTAAAATAAAAATCACAATCATCTTTCGAAAAATCATAATCAAAAATAAAACTTTCAAAAAAAAAAGCACACATGAACCTTTCCATTCAATATACTCACGCTTATTGAATTGAAGTTTCATTTTCAAATAAAAGTTTATTTCTTTTTTAAAAAAAGTGAACATCTTTTTTCAATTCACTTTTGATGAAGATTTCATTTTCAAAATAAAGTGAACAATCATCTTTCCAAAAATCAAAATTAAAATTAAAAATAAAGTTTTCAAAAAGCACATATGAACCTTTCCATTCAATACACTCACACCTATTGAATGAAAGTTTCATCTTCAAATAAAATTAAATTTTTTTTTTTTAAAAAAAAGCACATATGAACACCTTCATTCAATATACCCAAATTTATTGAATGAAGATTTCATTCCTAAATAAAAAATATCATCATTTGGAAATCTCACTTAAACATATCTCACATATGATTAAGTTGGAATTCCCTCTTTCAAAAAGCAATAATCACACACAAAACAAAATTTTTACATTTTAAAAATAAAATTGATTTCCATTTCTACATACCCAAATTCATTAAATGGAAGTCTTCTTTTCAAAAATCAACAATCATATTTTCAAAAAAATTCAAACACATTTTGGAACTTCATTTAGCATACTCAAATTTGCTAAGTGAAGTCTCCAAATCCAAAATTCAAAATTTTCAAACACACTTTGGAACTTCATTTAGCATACTCAAATTTGCTAAGTGAAGTCTCTAAATCTAAAATCAAAAATTTTCAAACACATTTGGAACTTCATTTAGCATACTCAAATTTGCTAAGTGAAGTCTCCAAATTCAAAATCCAAAATTTTCAAACACATTTGAAACCTTATTTAGCATACTCAAATTTGTTAAGTGAAGTCTCCAAATTCAAAATCCAAATTTTCAAACACATTTGGAACTTCATTTAGCATACTCAAATTTGTTAAGTGAAGTCTCCAAATCCAAAATAAAAAATTTTCAAACAACTATTTGGAACTCCATTTAGCATACTCAAATTTGCTAAGTAAAGTCTCCAAATCCAAAATCAAAAATTTTCAAACATATTTGGAACTTCATTTAATATACTCAAATTTGCTAAGTGAAGTCTCCAAATCCAAAATAAAAAAAAAAATCCAAACACATTTAGAACTTTATTTAGCATACTTAAATTTGAGAGTGAAGTCTCCAAATCCAAAATCCAAAATTTTCAAAACACATTTGGAACTTCATTTTAGCATACTCAAATTTACTAAGTAAAGTCTCCAAATCCAAAATCAAAAATTTTCCAACATATTTTGGAACTTCATTTAGCATACTCAAATTTGCTAAAATCCCCAAATTCAAAAATCAAAAATTTTCAAAACACATTTTTGGAACTTCATTTTAGCATACTCAAATATGCTAAGTAAAGTCTCCAAATCCAAAATCAAAAATTTTCAAACATATTTTGGAACTTCATTTAGCCTACTCAAATTTGCTAAGTGAAGTCCCCAAATTCAAATTCAAAAATTTTCAAAACACATTTTTGGAACTTCATTTAGCATAATCAAATTTGCTAAGTCAAGTCTCCAAATTCAAAACCAAAAATTTTTCAAGGACCTTTGGAACTTTATTCCTTAGTAAACCAAATTTGCTAAGAGAAGTTTCCATTTTCAAAACCAAAACACAACATAATTTTGAACACATCTTTTAGAATTTTATTTAGAATAATCAAATTTGCAAAGAGAAATTTCCATTTCACAAACTAAGTGGGATTGCATCCTTAGCATACCATATTTTCTAAAGTAAAGTCTCGACTTTCAAACAAATCAAAACAAAAAAATGAAATACATTAGGATTTCCGTAGCATACTCAAATTTGCTAAGGATCCTATCCTTTTAAAAAAAAAATCAAATCAAAACATCCAAAAATAAATGAACCACTTAGGATTTTCTTAGCATACCCAAATTTATTAAGAATCATATTTTCAAAATCAAATAAAACACTTGGATTCTTCACTTAGCATGCCTAAATTTGCTAAGTGGGAATTCCAATTTTCAAAAATTAAAACAACAATTCACCAAAAAAAATAACTATTTTCAAAGCACTTTACTTAACATACTCAAATTTGCTAAGTAAGTAAAATTCCAAATCAAACAAAGATCAATTGACCCTTACTTTAACATACCCAAATTTATTAAAGGAATGGGTCCTCAAATCAAAAGAAAATCTAAATTCAAACAAACATGAACCAATGGAAGCATCCTTCTCAAAATATTTGAATCCATCTTTCAACATATCTAAATTTGTTGAAGTTGAATTCATATTCAAAAATTCCTCTTCCAATCAAATTTCTAAATCTTCTCAAATCTATTTGAATCCCACTTAACACTTCCAAGATGTTGGATGTGGGTTCAAATTTTTAATTCAAATTAAAAAAAAATCAACAAAGACATAAATATGATCCAAGCTCATTTCTATTGCAGATTCTTACCATCAGTTACAGTACAGTGATAATTTAGTTTTTCAATCTTTATAGTTGATCTAAAATGGTAGGCTCACAGAAATTTGTTTTCACTTTCCCTCATGGCATGGATTTGGCTTTAGACTAAGACAACTTCCCTCGATTGGATCATACACACCTTATCCATTTCGGTAGGGGATTTGAGGGAGCGAGGATTATATGTGAGGGTACTCCCCTCACGACTGTCAGTAGGACCACGGTGGTCGGGTAGAAGCCAGTCATCCGGATTGATCTACCCTCCAATTCTGACATCTCCTCGCTGAAGAGGAAAGAAGTGGTAGTCCCACCAGCTTCAATGATGACGGTGCCAGTTGTGCCAGCCCCAATTTCAGTGCACCCTGTGGTTTCTCATGCTGTCCCAGTGAGGGCTAGCACCCTCTCATCAGTACCCTTTAAGGGTAAGGCTCCCCGGTCTCAGGGATTGCCTCCCCTACTTCTGAATACGAGTCTAGCTCTCACTCTTCTCATCCTACCAGGACACAGCGTAGGAATAAAAAATGCATGATCAAAGCGATATCACACTAGGATTTTCAGGGAGATGGAGGCAGTCGCCCGTTCAGTTATTGAGGAGTTCCCTGTTATGACTTCACCACTGGTTATAGCAAACCAGTTCCATCCTCTCTCTGGATCAGACAGAGAAGATGTTAGGAAGATTCGCACATCACCTCCACCAGTGGCCCAGCATCAACCAGCAATTACTAGGAGCAGGAGGTCATTTTTTGGCCTTTGATCAGTCTTGCGCTAAGTAGGCGGAGCTTACGGTTGTTCAAAGTCTGGAGCTCAATTTGATTTGAGATTCATCATCCCCTATAGTGTGGGGAAACATATCTATTGGGAGAGGGCCAGCGCCTATACATCTGCTCATATTACCAGTAGGGAGAAGCGGTTGATGCATGTAGCTTCCGCGTTGATTTTCCCTGGTGCACGCGTCCATCTACAGCGACATCTTACTCACTGGGACCAATCATCACAGGAGGACAACTCTGTTCGATTGGTGGTGTCTCCACCACACGCTTACCCCATCCACCATCACCGGTCAGTCACAACATCTCCTTCCATCAAAGGCCATGAAGGCCATATCCGGAAAGCACCCGTTGATGCTACTCGAGGATCCTACCCCATCTACATCGCCTATTATGGAAAGGCTGAGCTCTCGTGCTCGACCTTCTTCCCCAGTGGTGGTGTGGAAGGAGTGGCGACCCCGAAGCATCGTGGTCATCCCTTCACCAACTCTGCTAGTTCAACAGGACATGGAGATGGTAGCAGTTATTTTAGAGGTAGCAGATGATAGTCCAGCTGCACCAAGGATAGTGGAGCCTCCTAAGAATTTCACCCCTCTCATAGCTATCGACAGTCAGGAGTGTCTCTCATCTAGTGAGTACATTCCACATAGGATTGACTCCCCAATGGCAGGTGAGGTTCGGTACCTCTCAGTGCACGATAGTGATCACACCTGTCAGCCGAGATCATTTATTCCAGTTCAGATTGAGTGTTCTTTAGATGAGATAGTGGCACATTATTTCATGGAAAAGAAGGAGATTTTGGAGTATGATTGGTCAGATGGGGAGAAAGTCAACTTTGATCCCAACAAAGATGATTTGTTGGGAGACTCAACTAGAGTCTGCATGATAGATGCTAGAGGATCTCTTCTCAGGAAGCAACATGCCATGGAAGGTGATGAGGTTGATCAGGAAGACACCGCCCAATCAACCCAACACCTCTGATATCAATTGAAGCAAAAAAGATGAGCAGATAGATAGGATGGCACAGCAATTAGAGGACATGTTAGCAGCAGTTTCAGTACTCATGAAATAAGCCCCAGTAGTTCATCCTACTACAGCCGACATCAATCAGCATGAGTTAGTGCATGTCTTGGACCCAGCTAAGACCTTACCTCCTGTTGAGCAAGGTAGCACTAGCATGTATAGGAATGTAGTGGAAAGTACCTCCATACAAAAAAAGACATAAAATCCATGGTTGAGCTAAGGGAAGGAAGCGTTGGCTCAAGCCCGAGGATGAGCATCGGTTCCAAAGTGTAGACCCTACCCAGAGAATTCATTCATTCCAATATCTCAAGAGTTTCATGCCACCTTCCTTCAAAATCTTTGATGGCAGTGGAAACCCAAGGCAGCACATAGCACACTTCAGGGCCAGTTGTTGTAATGTCGGTGGCAGCAATGCTTTTCTTTTCTGCTTCTTCATTAGTAAGCAGGGATTGCTTTTGATTGGTATGTTGAACTGCTCAATGGTTCAGTAAAGATATTTGTTGAGTTAGAGAAACACTTTATCAAGAGGTTTGCTAGAGCTCAGCAAAGGGTTACTGTAGGTGATCTCGTTGTAGTACAACAACACTCAGGTGAGTCCCTTATTGATTATATTCTCCGATGGCATAACTTGAGAATGAAATGTGAACCACAGCTGTCTGAGCAGTATATCATTGAGATTTTTTGAAGAATATCCATGGTCCCGGTCACCTTCATGCTTAAAGACTTCACTATTAAGATATTTGAGAAGCTAATCAACAAGGCGGCTAGTGTACAAGGAGAGGCCAAATAGTTGCCTTTTCAAGATCAGTTGCCTAAAGCAAAGCCACAAAAGGTCTATGAGAAGAAGCTAGGAGCAGTGATAGTGGTAGATAAGGGGAAGCATCCAGCTAGAGATCAATCTGAGAAACCACGACCTCAGCAGCCTCCACCTCTTTTTCCAACACCGAGGTAGCCCTACCGGCCTCCACCGACCTCCACTGCAAGTCACCACCATACCACCACCGGTGGCACACCGCCGCTAGGTAGCTATGGTCCACCTACTCTTTTAGATAAGCTTAACAAACCTTATTCATTTAAGATGGAGGTAATCAAGAAGATCTTTAAGAATCACTTAAAGAAGCTTGATTTTAGCTACCCGAGCCTAGGAGATCGGAGGAAGTAGGCAAAAGTCATGATCCAAACTTTTTCCCCTACCACCGTATGATATGCCATATTTTAGAGGATTGCTTCACATTCAAGGATTGGCTTGAACATAGCTTCAAGATCGGTGTTGTAGTTATCCCAAAGGAATACCTTGTGGAACAACCATCTAGTTTCATCAGGGTAATCCTTGGGGATACATGTGATCCTACCAAAACCAAAGAAGGTTGTGTTATTTCTTTGTCCAAAACCTCTAAGAAGATCATCCAGAAGATCAAGAAGCTTTCCTTGTAGATGCCTGAGTCAGCTCAAACCTCCAACATCAAGGAAGGTTTGCAAGTTACCAATGCCAACTCCAGGAAAGGGGGAGCTCAATAGCAGCATGTGTCAGCCCGGGATAGCCAATTAGCACAGCCATTGCCTAAATCCTGCCTTAATTGCAGCTTCCACACCGGTGACTTCTTCCACTTCAACTAGCTCTTCTTCTTCTACTAGTAGAACTCTTGTATCGGTGGATAAGGGCATCAAATCTCTTACCCCACTCACTTTACTTGATTTCTACTTTGTACCTTCAAACAATTCCAAGAAATTGAAGAATAAAGCTAGTTTGAATTACATCTGGGTCACTTATAATGGGTTATCTTCTTCTATTCCTAATGATAACTCTTCAAGTCAAAATAACTATAACAATTCTGATCTTCCTCTTTCTGATTTAGAGTTGGACTTTCTTACTCTGAATACTATGAGTTCACCTCTTGATATAAACTTGGAATCATCTGATTCTGAGGGTCCCATAGGAGAAGTTGTAGGTGAGTCTGATGTGCAGGTAGAACCTTCCATTAACTTCCACAAGAGATCACCAAAGTTAACCTCCATAGTAACAAGGTTCTACCTCCTAGGGCAACATCTCAAGATAGAGGGAAATAAGTCATTAGTACAAAGATCAAGAAGCCCCTCCACAGGATGCTCCACCCTTGGATATGCTTGTGGAGGACCAGCCCAAGGTGGACTACAATGTCCTTTCTCATCTAAAGAAAGTATTCATCTAAGATAAGCATATACAATGCCCTTGTCTTATCCAAAGAGATAAGGGAATCATTAATCAAGGCTCTCCTTGATCCTAAAATATGTTTAGCTCATATTTTGCATTTCAAGATATTTTAGTTGAAATTTACTATACAACTTCTTGAAATTGTGAAGGCATAATCGTTTACTGGAAGTTCAATATTTAAGTTTAATAGCAATTTGTAATTATGAAATTCCATCTATGCCTTTCAGATTTGTAATTCTTAAAATTTTGAAGGCATTACCGTTTGGTGTCATATTTTTTTTGCTTTTTAGAATTTTTTTTGTAAGATATTTGCGAACTGTAGGGAATTTGTACTTAATAACTAAAAGTGATCAACATAAAAGTTGTAGAGAAGTATATTAGCTTTCTAACGATGATTATTTCATCCAATTCATATAAGGAACGAGTGAGATATGTGCAAAAAAACTAGCACATGTCATATTTTTCAACATTTCAGATTTTTTTATTGATGTTTGCAAAAATTGTAGCGAATTAGTAGGTAATTACCAAAATTGATCAACATAAAAGTTGTATAAAAGTTCGTTAGATTTCCAATGATTTTTATTTCATCCAATTCCAGCAAGGAACGAATGAGATATGTGAGAAACAACGGAACAGGGCATATGTTTTTAGCATTTCAGATTTTTTTTATATATGATGTTTGCGTGAACTATAGCGAATCCATAGGTAATTACCAAAAGTGATCAATATGAAAGTTGTAGAGAAGTTCATTAGCTTTCCAATGATGCCTATTTAATCCAATTCTAATAAGGAACGATTGAGATATGTGCGGAAAACTGGCACATGTCATATTTTTCAGTATTTCAAATTTTTTTTATATGATATTTGCGAGAACTGTAGCGAATCCATAGGTAATTACCAAAAGTGATCAACATGAAAGTTATAGAGAAGTTTGTTAGCTTATCAACAATGTCATTTCATCAAATTTGGGCAAGGAACGAATGAGATATGTGAGAAACACTGACACAGAGCATATATTTTCAGTATTTCATATTTTTTTTACATATGATGTTTGCTAGAACTGTAGCAAATCCATAGGTAATTACCAAAACTTATCAACATGAAAGTTGTAAAAAAATTTGTTAGCTTTCCAATGATGTCTATTTTCATCCAATTCAGATAATGAATGAGTGAGATATATGCAAAAAATCAGCACAGAGCATATTCTTTCTGAATTTCATATTTTTTCATTAGGTGTTTGCGAGAACTGAATTTCACAGATATACTACTTCTATTTGATTTTACTTAGCTTCCTAACATAATTATTAAATCTAGTAAGATTGCTGATGGGGAAGTAGGCATTGCTCTGTTGAATTAAGCCTTTTCTGGTTGAATCTAGAAAAATTGGTTTTTAGAAAACTGTTTCTATTTGGCAAACTGTTAATTGAATTTAAATGCTTTATAGCTTGTAAGATGTGGTTTTGCCATCATAGAAAACTTCATGTTTAATGATATTTTCTTGGTAAATGTTTTTCTGTGATTTTTTTTTTTTTTTTTTGAGTTAAGAATGATAATTTCTCTAGCTAACTAACATTACAAGAATAACACGTGAAATTGTTGTGTAAAGAGCTTGAAGATAGCTATCAAATAGAAAAAGATATACTTTTTGTGGTTATACATTGTGATTTTTTGATGCTTAGCTTGTTATATGCCGCACTTCCATCAAGTGGATTGATTTCCTACCTCTTTGATAATGTAGAGAGGCTTTTTTTAATGACTAGTATCCTTGCAAAATGTGCTTGGCATAAAATATTGGACCAGGTTACTTTTTCATTCCGTTTTTATTTGAGAAGCATCTATTATTCCTTTTCTTTCAGCTATTCCACATGGTTGATAGGAATAATATATCCTTGATTTTCTTTGTCTTTCTTGATATTTGAATCTCACTATGAAGAGATTATTTCAAGACAAACTATTAGAGTCCTTACACCAATTAGATAGGGTAATCTTCATCAAATTCTATCAATAAAACGTCAGTTTAAGAAAAGATGAGAATCTTTCTTCAGCCAAGAATGACAAATAACTAACTTGTTGCATTATTGATACCTATACGTTGAAGAGATATTTTGCTAGGAACCTTACCCAGATAAATGATCCAAGCAAATAAGCAATTTTCAGTGGAACTAAGACCTCCCAAATCCAGCTTGTAGGAGAAATTTGAATGGTTCCCTTCATAAGGAAAGAGTTTTAGGAGCGAGTAAAGATCATTAGGGGTAAGCATCCACTTTTGGCGAGTCAATTGAAGCTAAGATATGCTTAATCTCATTCTTAATAGATGTTAGAAACATCATTATAATAATGATAAGAAATAATACCTTTCATTGAATTAATAATCAATTTATTTCTATTCTAACATGCCTCTAATATATAAATCATAAAGAAATTCATATATCTAATCCTTTTTAAACCAAGTAGTAAATTTTTATTTATAGTTTATATATATATATATATATATATATATAAAATACATTAATTTAATAATTTAATTAATAAAAAAATTCTATAATTATTTTATTATATACAACAGTATTCATAATAAATGTATTTATTTTACTTTACATATATCCAACCAAACATAAAATTTAATTTTTATCTATTTATTTTACATATAACCAAACAATCGTAAAGTATTCAGAATTCATTATATTCACTTTGCATTACATTCCTTTTTCAGCCAACCAAACAAAAGTATTTTTGAATTTCGGAGGTGAGTTCTCCATACTTGCTAAATTTTATGCATGAGTTTCCCTAGTATTTTGGGAGTGATTTCCTGAGTATTTATGAAATTCATTGAACAAATTATAACTTGGTGATGAAATTTTAATTTTTCATGTATAATGATTCTCTTTATTTTATTGTTTTGCTTCTCGTAGTATTTTTCTTCTAATTTTAGGCATCAATATATACTTATAACATTTAAAAGAATATTGGATTTAAATCTATTATTAAAGATATAAGAATCTTACTTGTAGGACCTCAAAGATTTTAATAGGGTCATGTGCAAAGTAAAAAAGAGAAGAAAAAATAAAAAGTAAAAGGAAAAAATAGAATAGAGAGACAGAGAGAGAAAAAAATTTCAAAAGATCTTATTGTTCATGCTCACTATACTTGAAAATATTTAGAGTATGTTGAAAATATCATTGAGCATTCCATATTTTTTTCAGGCTATAGTGATGTTAGTTTACAAAATTATGAATTTTATAATTGTGATTTATTTTATTAAAAAAAATCTTTTAAATGCAAACATTGATAAAATATTCCAAGATAATTATGGGATGCAAATGATCTCAAAATACCTTAAATTATTTTTAAATTTTTAAGGGATATTTTGATACATTTAGTACTTAAAAAACACCATTTTTAATTATTAAATGAACTAACATAATCCAAATGATTTTATAAATTTTTAAAATATTTAATATGTTAATTGAAAGCTTCCATAATTATTTCAAATTTTAATTGACTATTTGATATGGCTTGGCATTTATCTTATTTTCAAAATTACTAAATTGCTCTTATATATTCTATGTCTTTGAATTGCATTACAATAATAATATCATTATTTTAAGGCTATCCTAATTTTCTTACAAGTATTTAAGGTATTTTATTTTTATTTTTCATCACTAAATATCTATCAGTTCAACTATTAATTATAAAAAATATATTAAATAGCCTTGAAAATTTTGAAGATAATTAAACATTTTAGTTCAAGCAATCATATGTATCTACACGACTTCTTGGAGTTGTAATACTTTTCTCAAAAATCTATTTACATAATTTAAAAAATAAAATAAAATTTCAAGCTTGGTGTTTTTAAAAATTATTTTAATTTAATTTGAACTCTCTTTAGTTTTATTTATATTTTTTAAAATTTATTTGGTAATTTTTATAAGTAATATGATGTTGACAATAATTTTTTAAAAATTAAGCTATTTGAAAGTTATCATAGTATCTGTATGAACCATATATTTTAAATTTTGTAGGCATTTATATATATCCATGGAGTTATGTATTATTTTTATATTAAAAAGCTTTTTTTTAATACCAAAAAAACATATCTCCTTTGGTTTGATCAATAATGACCTGATTTGAGTATTTGAAATTCTTATCATAAATAATATCACATCTTATGTATTTTGTGAATTTGTTGATTTATTTATTATTTTTCTTAATTTTTACACATTTTGATGTTAAATGGTTCTAAAAAAATCTTAAATATTTCAAAATTTATTTTTAACTTGATTTAAGATATTTGGCAATTTTTTGGCTCATTTTAAATATGGGCAAGCAAATTACCTACTTTTTTTAATTAATCACCATGTTTCTTAATTATTCAATTAATAAAGAAAGTAAGCATTTGACCTTTAAGTTTGATATACGCATTAAGTTCAAAACAATAATTTTTGAAATTATAATTGTATTTTTATTTTTAAATATTCAATTTTAATTTTAAATATTTTAAGTATTATGAATATTTTAGATTTCAATATTTGATATTTTATGAATTTTTAATAAAATTTTAAATTTATTTTGATAAAAATAAATATTCAAAATTTAATTTGATTTAAGTGGTCATAATAAAATTCAATTTTAAATTTCGCTCATTGATAATATCCATTACACTTCATGCCAACATCTAGACACCGGTCTAGAGTCATACAAATCACTACACTTAATCTTAGTCTTCTTCACTTAATCTTTTCTTAACTCGATAACTTTAGTTAAGTATTGATCTGAACCAAGCCTTACATTGTGGTTCTAAACATACTAACTAGTTTGCCACAGTTAATAGATAAGAAAATAAAGAACTACACATCTTGGCATGACTTACAAAACATTCTAGAATACTTGTCTTAGCATTTTGCAGGCTCAAGTGACTTTAAATGATACATCCCTTAAGACACTTCTATAAATCATTTTGATATACTCATTTTGCTTCACTTACTTGCATTCATCACTCTTATATATATCTTAATTTAACTCCACTTGATATGTTAGTTAAGCTCTTTGGGTTGGGAGTCATTTTGATATAGTCAAGCTCTTTTGTTTGAACCAATCCTCAGTATAGTCACTACTTTTTGGCTATTATATCTACTCTCATAGCCATGCCTTTATAAGTAGAAAATATTCAAAATTTAATTGTTTCATTTTGACCAAGCTTACTACCAATGTAGTCATGCTTATATGACTATACTAATCCTAATCTAATTATGCCCTTTTAGCTAAAATTTTTATTGATTTAGTCATTTCCCTCAAGAAAGTTATGGTCAAAATTATGATCTTTTGATTTTACTATCTTAAACTTAATGCCTTTCATAATGACTTCTTTAGAATTGAGCCATATTCTTTTTGATTGAATCCCATGCTAATTTAGTCATATAGTTTGGGCTAGTCATTCTATTATTTGACAATATGATATGATTTTGGATATAGATCAATACGTAAATCATTCATTTCTTCTTTATGTCCCATACTTGGACTTACTTTACACTAGAATATTTGGAGTTCTTCTGAACATCGAGAACCCTTTCATAAGTGTTTATATCATATATAAACACAAAAGTTGAGATTGATTATTAATAGTTTCAACTATCTCTTATATTATTGCACTTATATGAGTTTAGTTAGCACAAAATGGTGTGGTAGGTCAACGTTTAGTTTCAATACTTATCTTGTGGCCATGATAGGTTGAATATCATTATTGCATGAGGTTCACCTAATAATTAGAATAATTATATCAAAATAAGCCAGATGATTATTCATGTATACAACCACTTTAGGGCATATTACTTTAATCAATTTTTAAAATTAAATTGACTACTTTTAAACTATATATAAAGCCAATATTTTTTAAGATATTTAATTATATATATATATATATATATATATATATATATATATATATATATATATATATATATATATATATATATATGTTGTCTATAGGTTGCCTTATTTTCTCTTTTTTTTCTTCTTTTGAAAACCATGCACTTGTAGTAAGCTCTTAGAAAAAACTTTTTCTACCAAGTTTAATAAATTAATAATCACGTAAATTAATTTCAAAAAAGTATTTATTTAAAATTAACTATATGGTGTTTGGTCAAACTTTTAATTACAAATTATATTCTTTTAATCTCTTAAATAAGGTGTAGAGTAAAGTTTGCTAATAATCAAAATCCTTATCTAATTCATGTTCATAATATGGCTAGCTCAATGCATATCTTTACGTGGTGAGATTTCTTGACTAACAAGTGGAGGATCATTCCAGGCTCTAATCCAGTCTCTGATGGCATAGCTGATGTATCATGCTAGGAAGCTGAGCTAGGGATAATCTGATCCTTCTTCTTCAATTCATCTACACAGAAAAGAATGAAGAATTTAGCCCCCAATGGATCCACGAGATGATGAATCCCTCAGTTTAAGGAAAAAAACTTACATTTATATCATACCTTTTAAGATAGTGCTAACTTTAATGCATTTTTATGTGGATAAACATACATTTCACATAGCTATAATTACTCACCCTTTGCATTGTGACTTAATTCATTTTAATATATAAATTGTCATATTTAGATAAAAATCCTTAAATCATAATATATCTTGACATTAACAAAATCAAAGAAAAATATAAACATTTTTTAATGAAGAGTGTCTATTAGAGACGCCCTTTAGTGTTATTAATCTTAAAAGAAATCTATTTCTTATAAGAAATTGATCGAGGCAAGTTCTATACTTGATTTATCTTTGATGATATTACTTTTTATGAGTATCTTATATGATTTGAAATAATATTTATTAGTCTTATATTTTTTGTGGACTCTCTTGTACAAGAAAAATATTCTCATATCATCTCACATTTCTTCTTCAAAAGTTGTGCAATGGAACATGGATAATATTCACGTTAATAATTATTTTGGTCAAGACAAGAATAGTATTTTATTTCCTAATGTTGGTATTCATCTAAATGATTCTTATATTAATGAAAATATTTCTTTTGAATCTATGGCGAGTCATTCATTATACTAGAATTAGATAAGCTGGTTGAATTATTTGTGTTGTTTTCTTCTCATTTTCTTCATAAAATGTTATTTTATTAATGACATTTTAGATGACATTAAAGGCTCAAAATGGTTTTCAAAAAAAAATATAGTAAAAAAGTAATTTAATTTTATACTTTTGTTAGGACAATAAGATCTCAAACTTCTTAATCCTAATTTATGACTAGTTCTATTTTTTTGAAATATTCATAGGACTAACAATCATCTCTTTGAAATTTTTATTTATACGAGTTCCCTTAGATTGGGTAAGCATTTCTTAAGGTAATTTGCTTCAACTACTAACGATCCTTGGATCATAACATAGTAAAATATTTAGGAGCAACTCCTGATTGGAATACTTGGAAGATTTTTTAAAGCTATATTAGATTACAGTGTTATGAACATAAATTTTTTTTTTGTCCCATATATAACTGGTATAGTAAAAGGGACCTTTAACAATAATTGGATAGAATTCTTATTAATTCATTGTGGAATAGCCAAAAGTGTTGTCATGAAAGCTCGTTAGTTATGCTTTCATTCGCTCGTTAATTAAACAAAATGTAACATACATTTCAAGCTCGATATATAAACGAGCCGAACATAAACAATCATTTGTTTGATCGTGTTCGGCTCGATTTAGCTCAAAATAAAAAAATTATATTATATTATATTACTATTTATTACTATTATTATTATTATTATTATTATTATTATTATTATTATTATTATTATTATTATTTTATTACTATTATTTTTATTTATTACTATTATTATTATTTTATTACTATTATTTTTATTTATTACTATTATTTATTACTATTATTATTATTATTATTATTATTATTATTATTATTATTATTATTATTATTATTATTATTATTATTATTATTATTATTATTATTGTTATTATTATTATTATTGTATATACATACAAACACATTTACATATCACAAATGCAGTATGACTTAGTGGTTAAAACTTTAAAAGATACCAGTTGAATCCTCTCTCATCAAAAAAAAGCTTCAAACAACTGTGTTGACTGGATATTTCAAGCTCGATATATAAACGTCGAACATAACAAAATAAATCAGAACGAAATAACACGAACAAGAGTTCTGTTCGCTTAAGCTCAACTCGTTTACACCCCTATTGTGGAATGAGAAAAAGATCATATTTTTATTGTTGCACATATTAGTATTACTTCTTATAACTATTCTCTCCCTTATTCAAAATTAAGAATATTTGTTTTCCTGGTAGGGGCCCATTTTGATTTTAAAATATATGATTGAACAACTCTTTATTAATAAAATTAGTTGCTATTAATTCTCCTACTATGTTGTTTTCATGTAACTATCTATGTTAAATAAACTGATTATGATAAAAATTTAGAAGAATCAAATAAGCTCAGAGATGGTTGAATAATCATTGCTTTAGTAAAGATTTGACAAGATTTTATAAGTGTAGAATAAGTTTTATGAATTTAAAATTTAATTCATATTGGATTATAGTATTACTAACTATGCTTAACCTTAATAAAGGTGAAGCTTCATTACTTAAACTGCAAGATACATAGGAGACTTATTAGAAGAAATAATAGGCTCTAAATTCATTATTTAAAGAGTCCACTAAAGATTTTCTTAACTTGGTTAATAAGAAAAAAACTTCTAATCATATCCATAGGGTTAAAATTATAAATATTGTAAGATTCTAATATTGTTGATTATACTACTAATCACTTGCTTCTTTGGGAGTATGAAAACTAATCTTTGAATAAACTAAAATTAGAATCTTGCTATTATTTCTAATTTTTTATAATGATGATGTCTTAATATTGCACAAAGTTTCACATACATAGAAAAAGAGTTTGAGAAATCTGATTTTACGTGAAAAATCTTAAAAGAGAAAGACCACTGCTACCACTAGAAATAATTTAATATCGCCTTTACAATTATTATCCTTTCTCCAAAGTTAAAGAATGATAGCTTACAAGAATAAGTTTTGTGACAAGCTTCAGGATTATAAGGCCTTACTGAGGTGGTAGTTTGATGATCCAAAAAACTATCGAAAGATGGTTGAGTGGCGGTGGGTAAGAAATTGCCAATGGTAATGATGATGGTCGACGAAATCCGCAATCCGGACGATGACAGATGGCGATGGTAACCGGTGGTGGCCGCGATGATCCCGATCGGGCGATGATAGCGGTGGTAGCGGGCGGTGCCATGACCAACAGTGGTGGCCGATGAGGCGGTGAGGTGATCACGATGATCCGTGAGTGTCGAGACAATCACCGCGCGGGTGGTTAATCGTGCCGGCGCTGGTCGAGAGGTAGTGATCGGGCAGCGGGCGGACCGACGGCAGAGTGTGGCCGACGAAGTGGTCGGAGAAGTGACCGATGGCGTGTGGTGGTCTGCGCGGTGGTCGGCGGCGGCGATGACCGGCGGTGGTGGCCAATGGCGGTGAACGCGGCGGCATGACCACGATGGTTGTGATAAGCGACCACGGTGCCGACGGCGTGGTCGGGCGATGACCGATAACGTTTGTGGTGCTGATTATGCTTTAAGATTCTTTGAGTCTCAGAGCTCTCTTCTTTCTTTAGCTTTGGACCCCTTTCATGTGAAGAATGAGAGGCTATTTATAGATTAGGAGAGTGTCATTTTATAAATACAGGCAAAATTCAAACCACTCCATCGGATGGCTCAAAATGATTCCTTCGATCACCTCATGTATTTTAAGTATTTGAATGCTCAAATGAAGTCAGAATTAAGAGATCTTAGACTTGTTATATTCGGCTCGTCAAGATGCTCGATTTGACTATAAACACTCTATATTTAGGAGCTATTTAGAGATCCGATTAATATCTCAAAGTTTTTCAATTATATTTTAAGTGTTTGATCTGGGCTAGTCTCGACTCAGAATCAGATTGCTTTCGCTATCAAGATTCGTGCTTTAACAAGTAGAGTTTTCAGTGACATATGAGTTGCCTCTTATTTTTAGATGATAGCATCTCTATCATCTAAAAATACATGCCAAATAATTGAAAGTAACAACTTCTTTAATGTTAATAAAATTTGCAGGTTCATTAACCTTTGTGTCAGATATAGTTTGGGAGAATAGATCTTTATGGGCATACAAGACTATGATCACAGAAGAGAGAGAGACTAGTCACACACGTGCGTGAGGCCATGAATGCGTGGGCAAGCAAAGCAGCGGACTGGCGAGGTCATAGCCAACTTAGTACAGGTGCGCACATGCGAAAGTGCAAAGACGTTGACGAGCATGGTCGTGAGCGTGCATGGCCATGGGGAACGTGGAGGTCACGGTGTGCGAGGCCCCTGGGATGCGTAAAAGGGTCGCTGGTGCATGAGGTCACGGCCAGAGTCGCAGTGCTCACGGCACAAGGTTGCACCAGACCGTGACACATGCCTGCATGTGCAAATGCGTGCCAATAAGCCCAAATGATGAAAATTTTTCATTTTTTTGTTTTTTTTTATATTTTCTCCGATTTTTTCTTATTTTCTTCCATTTTTCACTTTTATAAAAGTAAGGATATATTTGAGTGTAAAAATTTTGAAATCTATTTAAATATTTTCGAAATTCTTCCCAAAATTTGTTCTCTTTTTTCCAATATGCTCTAATGTTCTCCTGCGCTAGATGAGAAATTATCCAGCAGAAGTTCAAGACTTAAAGGTAATAAATTTTTTTTCTTTTGTCACCAAGGCTCTGATTTTCTTCTAAAAAGAAGCATATTTGCTTTGCTGATTAAGACCTGTAGTTCATACGGAGAGACTCCAATTTTCCCTCCAGAGAGACGTCAACTGTCCTCATCGGACTGACCGGGTTTGGAGACGATCAAAGCTCGTAGTTCATACGACGAGGCTCTGATTTTCCCTCGAAAGGGTCATCAACTGTCCTCGTCGGATCGACTGGGTTTGGAGATGATCAAGGCCCGTTATTCATATGGTGAGGCTCTTATTTTCCCTTGGAAGAGGCATCAACTGTTCTTGTCAGACCGATCGGGTTTGGAGGCGATCAAGGCCCGTAATTCATATGTCAAGGCTCCGGTTTTCCCTCGGAAGAGGCATCAACTGTCCTCGTCGGATTGACCGGGTTTGGAAGCGATCAAGCTCATAGTTTATACGGTGAGGGTCTGATTTTTCACTGATAATTTTAACCCATCCAAAGTTGTTCTTTGTGGTATTTACTCGATATGAATCATGCGGAAAGATATCCATCTTGAATTTTTGACTTATCCAAGGTTGTTTGTCATGATGTTACTTGATGACTTTAACATGTATTGAACATGTCAAAAAAAATCTGCCAAGGATTTTTGACCCATCCGAGGTTATTTTTCAAGAGTAAATTGATGACATTAATCTGTATGAAAGGAGTCGAATTGAATCCGCAAAATATTTTTAACCCATTCGAGCTTGTTTGTCAAAGTGTCACTTGATGACATTAATCTTTATGAAAGAGGTTGAAAGAATCTGTGAAATATTTTTGACCCATCCGAAGTTGTTGGTCAAAGTGTCACTTGATGACATTAACCTATATGAAAGGGGTCGAATTGAATTCGCCAAAAATTTTTGACCCATCCTAGATTGTTTGTCAAAGTGTTACTTGATGACATTAACATGCATGGGGGAGGTCGAATCGAATTTGCCAATGATTTTTAACCTATTCAAGATTGATTGTCAAAGTGTTACTTGATGACATTAATCTGTATGGAAGGTGTCGAATCAAATATGCTAAGGATTTTTTACCCACCTGAGGTTATTTGTCATGATGTTAACTTGTATAGAATAGGTCGAAAAAAATTCACTAAGGATTTTAGACTCATCCGAGGTTATTTGTCAAAGTGTCACTTGATGACATTAACCTATATGGAAGGGGCCGAACTGACTCTGTCAAGGATTTTTGACCTGATTGAGGTTGTTTGTCAAAGTGTTACTTGATGACATTAACATGTATAGAAGAGCTCAAAAGAAATCCACCAAAAATTTTTGACCTATCCGAGGTTGTTTGTCAAAGCGTTACTTGATGACATTAACCTGTATGGAATGGGTCAAATTGAATCCCCCTAAGATTGATTATGCTCTAATTGGAATGAAGTGATTGCCACATGTATCTAAATCAAAGATAAAAAATTTTATATGTATTTAGAATGCGTTACACTTCGGGATCAAAATTATAGTTTTGCCCAATGAATAGAAGTCTAGTTGAAGACTGTATGAAGAATTTTAATCTTGCCCAAGAGTTTCGTATGTCATCTTATATATTTGTAGAAAGCCTTTTCATATTGCCTTACTCATCATAAATCTAATATAAAATTAGATGATAGAAGAAATGAGCTTTGTAATCATAATTATGTCAGAATATCATCATTTGAATGTTATAATCAAAATTGCTCCACAATATTGATTTGTTTATCTTAGAACTTGTAATCAAGTGGGTTGCCACAACTCGTTCCTCATATATTGCTCAAACCGCTATGTGCATTGATAGCCTTGTTAGCAAAAATTTGTGCTTTCACTGATAAACCAAGTCGGCATATGAGAACCAGACACATTAGTGATGAGTAGAAAGGCCCAAGACGGAGTCCTCCAAGAAAAACTCTTCTTAGTAATTGTGGTTCACCCTAGTATTAAGCTAGCTTCCAAAGAGAATCTTTAGAAGTACTTTTAAGTGATTCATCTTCATTTTGACAAATTTAGAGATGAAAGAAATATTTAATGATCCTTCGATTGCACAAACTATTCTACAAAAATCTTAGCGAGTTCATCAAAAGTATAGATAGATCCCCTTGGAAGAGAGTAGAACTGAGTGCGAGCCTGACCTTGAGGGTGACTAGGAAGACTTGACAAAGCAGTGTGTTAGGAGCTCGTTGGATGTGCATGATGGTTTTGTAATGATCAATGTGTTCATATGGATCAGCTGCCCCATCATAGGAGTCGATGCTTGGAAGCTTGAAACATATTGGAATAGGATGTTGAAGAATTGCTTCAGCTAAAAGTGAAGATTCCTGACAGCCACGATGAGAGGGAATATGCTTTATATCTTTGAGGTAAAATTCTTCTCGCATTAAACGTTGTAATTCCGCATGTATAACATGACGGTTAAAATCAGCAAGGCAAGAATGTGTTAAGCCATCCGCAATTTTTGGTGGGTTAGAGATCGGTTGAGCCACAAGTGATGGATGGGTAGAACTAGCAGTGCCAAGGAGGTCAACATCATGATTTGGTAGCAGAGAAACTTCAACTTAATCACGAAAAGGCCCTGTGCAAGCATTTTGACCTCCCCTGGCTAATGATCGATCTTGGGGAAGATGTGTTTGTTGCAGTAGTGACTGTCGTGTTTCTCGTAAAAGTTGAATTATCTCATTTTGAGATTCTTCTATTTGACGAACACCTCTTCTTAGAGAGGTTCTTGATATACCTTCTCCAATAGGGAAACACATATCGGAGGAAAATGAGGAAGAAGCTTGACATCCTTGGTTTAAAGATTGGCTTCAGGAATGATGGGAGTTGAGCGAGGCTCTTGTTGTGCACTTGTTTTGCCATAGTGTGTTGCAGAGATTGCGATTGCGGAATTCTCTTTCCTACAGACGGTGCCAAATTATTGTGTGCTGGAAGATTTGAGTCGATAGAGTAGGAGAATTGATGTCAAGATTACACAAAGTTCACACACAACAAAAGAGTTTGAGACGCCGCATGGAAAACCCAAAAGAGAAAACCACGGGCCTAGCTTAGAAATAATTTCACTATATCAGCTTCTATTATAATTATTATCATTTATCTAAAGTTGGAGAAGGATAACTTACAAGAATAAGTTTTGTGACAAGCTTCGCTGGATTAGCATCAAAGGCCTTGTTTGAGGTGGTAGTCTAATGATCCGATGAAAACTATCGAAAGATGGTCGGGTGGCGGTGGGTAGCAATTGACAATAGTGGAGGGAGACGGTTAGCGAACCGATGAGCGGCGGGTGACCGGCAGCCAGGGTGATCTCGACATTCAGCGGCATTATGTGGCGCGTGTCCGACGAAGGTGGCGGCGGATGTGGCGGTGGTGGCCGACGGCAGCGGCCGGCAGTGGTCGGCGACAGTGACCAATGACGGTGATCGAGGGCGGTGGTGGTGGTCGGCGATAGTGAGCACACGCGGCCGGCATGACCGAGTGGTGAAATGATGCAGCGGCACGGCGATGATTTTCGGCAAGACCGGTGGGTGGTGTCGCGCGTGACCGGCGGTGGTGGCGATGGTGAGATGGTGGCGGATCGGCGATGGTGGCGGGCAAGCGACGGCGGCGGCGATTATGCTTTGAGATTCTTCGAGTTTCAGAGCTCTCTCATTTTTTTAGCTTCGGGATCCCTTCATGTGAAGAATGAGGGGCTATTTATAGATTAATGGAGTGACATTTTTGTAAATACAGGCAAAATCCAAACTACTCTATCGGACGGCTCAAAATGATTTTTTCGATCATCTGATGTATTTTAAGTATTTGAATGCGCAAATGAAGTCAGAATTAAGAGATCTTAGGTTTGTTAGATCCGCTCCAAGACCGATTTGACTATAAACACTTCATATTTATGAGCTATTTAGGATCACGATATCTAAAGTTTTTAATTATATTTTAAGTCTTGATCATCAACTCAAAATCGAGGCTGATATCAAGATTCGCTTTTAACTAGTAGAGTTTTCGGACATATCAAAAGAATGAAAGATGATTCTAAGATTATTCATTCTACTACTAATCACTTACTTTGGGAGTATGAAAACTAATCTTTGAATAAACTAAAATTAGATTCTTGCTATTATTTCTAATTTTGATGATGATTTTCTTCTTATCCTTCAATGAAAGAAATTTTTACTCTTCTAATAGATATGGATAGAGATACAGTGTGAAATCTTGATGGCTTCTACATTTTATCTTTCTATAGGTCTTCAACTTATTTTAAAAAACAATGTTTAAATAATTTATTTATTTTTAAAAATAGTTACTACTAGCACTCACCACTCCAATTTCCTGATCATCATACATGTTATTAACTACTACCTCTAACCACTAACTATCATTGTCATGATTGTGGTTGTCATTCTTACCTCATCAAACGACACTACATGTATTCATATTATCACTATCATTGCATAAAATAATTTATTTAATATTCAATATAATTAAATACATATTTAAAGTTATCAAATACATTTATTTCAAATAAAAATATAAATAAAATAAAATTTAAATTCAAAAAATCTCAAACGACTCTTAAGCATTGTGGAGTATTTGACCAGGATTAAAATTATTTTCTTCTCCAAATTAGGAGATCGGATCTTATGATTCTTAGTTGCCTTATTTGGAGCAGATTATTTTTTTAATACTTTTTAATAGAGTATTCTATCAGTTTTCGTAGGAATTTTACAAAATATCTCTAATTTTTTAAGTGCCAACTCTTCTTTGTGGCCTTTAAATTTTTTTATTGGCTCTTTTTGTAAAAAATTTTTTTTGTTGAAAATTAAATTTCAATTGAAGGTATGCAGGAAATTTTTTACACGTAAATTTCATACACACACACACACACATATATATATATATATATATATATATATATATATATATATATATATATATATATATATATATATATATATATATATATATATATATATATATATATATTAAGCTTAAACAAAATTTTAATCAATACTATTCACGAATAAGCCTTAATCGAGTCATTATTGAGTTTCTTAACGAGCTTATTCATGAGCTTTAAATGATGTTATTCATGAACATAAATGAATAGAACAATAAGGGGCCATTTGGGGTCACTTTTATTTTTTTCTTTTTTAATTTTGAGTTTTTGTTTTATTTTATTTATATTTTGCTTAAAAATAAAACTTGTTTGATTGTACTTATTATTTTAAAAACACTCAAAATATCTTTTACATATTTTGAGTGTTTTTAAAAACAATATTATTTATTTTTGAAAATAAAAAATAAAACCACATAAAAAATATTCTAAACAAATATATTTTCAAAAATAACATAAAAATAAAAATCAAAAATAGAAAACAAAATTAATCCCAAATAGTCTCTTAGCAATCGATTGTTTACAAAAATATTCAACTCATTTGATTAATTAAACAAACATCAAAAGCTCAATAGAGCTGAGTCATGAATAATTTATTGAACACTCTGTTTATTTGCAGCCCTATTCAACATCGTGCTATGAGGGGTGCAGACAAGTCAAGTCGAGCTTGAGCCATATCAGGTTCGAGCTCGACTCGTACTATAGACTCTAGGCTTGCGCTCGAGCTCGAGTTCGACTCGAGCTTATGTAGCAAGCTCGAACTCGGCTCGTGAACAGTGAATTAAGCTCAAGCTTGACTCGTTTTAACGGGCTCGATTAGAAAGATCGAGCTCGGCTCGTATGTAGGCTCGATTTGAGCTCAATTAGACTAATAAAGAGCAACAAAAAATTGAAGAGCAATTAAAAAATAATTACAGAATATTTATTGAATTAATTTGAGTCTTTTGAGGTATTATATTACAAATATATGCAATTTCAGCTCAAAGAAAGTGCAATAAAAATTACAAAATATTGAAAGAAAAAATTAAATGCTCAAAGAGCTACATGAAAGTTACAGAGTTAAACCCCCAATCCTCCATCTATTTATAAAAAGAAAAACATAAAATAAAACTGAAATCAACATCATCTCTTGATCCCTTTGAGAAATGCGAAGCCACACAACAACATGCCAACAATACTTAACTGAGTCATGCAACTGAGAAAATATCACTGATAAGTGATCCAAAGCTCCAACTTTAAGTCTTCAAGTATCCAACCATCTAAACAAAATTTTTGTAAGATTCTAAAGAGAAATATTCATAGATAAATAGAATAACGAGAAAACATAAATATAAGGGATAGAGAAAGAGAAAGGCTCAGGCTCAGTCAAATCATCTCAAGGAGCAACAACATATGTGAGCATCCAAATTTCATTAAAAAGGGTTACAATCACATATAATGCTACCAGCCTTCCAGTCAAAGAGAAAAAAAATGAGAAACGTCATAGCCATCACAGCCAGCATACCTAATTCAAACCAATCAACCAAGTCAAATAGTCATTACTCATTACTCGTTAGTGTTCCAACTTTCAACTTTCAAGACATGCAGGACCTGCACCAACAGAAAGGGAAACAGCCGGCCAACAGCAAGTAACATCTAGAGGTCACCCAACAGCAAAAGGAGCAGCTATACCAGCAAAATGACCCGCTAACCTAGACACCAAAGACCACCAAACAGCCACCGAAGACCAGCAAATAGCTAAAATAGCAAAATGCAGATATGAAGGTTAAACCGATCAACAGAACCCAACAACCACCTGCTAAACTGATCAAAAGAACCAAACAACAGATTGGAAGGCAACTCATGCTAGTGATCGATGCACAAGTGTTATTGTCTATATATTTTTCATGAAGCTAGATCAGGATGCTGGATTTTTCAAACTGCAATCCCTTTGACTAAAGTATAACCTTTGTTTGATTGAAGAAAAGTGGATGAAATTAAAAAAAGCAACCAGTATTTTTTGAGTTGAGTATGAAGCCACATCTATTCATTTAAGCATTTCAACTTTTTTTCATTCCTTTACACTCAAATTCCTACATCCAAGTGCAGCCTTTAAAAATAAAATCTGCCCCAAGCAATACTTTTTAAAAAGTAGCCTTTTACTTCACTATGCATCAGTAACCACAAAGCTAAAAACTTTGATGAAGTGTTGATAAAACATAAAGTTAAACGATGGTTATGAAACTTGATGCAATGAACTGGGCAGTTCAAAGTTCAAACAAAACATAACTTAGATGTTTATCATGCTTTCTAAAGATGAAGGTTGAATGTATAAACCTGTTCAGCCTCATGTGAATATGGAAATACAAGATGAAAATAAAATGCAACTCCTTCACTTATGATGTTACCAATGCAGAAATAGTTAAAAAATGTTGATAAAATGGAGCATGCTCAATAGTCAACACTTCCATCTTAAAGTAAGAAGAAAATTCTAATCCTAAAGAACATAAAGAGGCTAAATCCTTAACTGAAGGTGACAACTATAGCAATTTTTTGCAGAGTTTATTATTCAGTGCAAATTACTGATCATGATTCTTGACCTTAATATTCACTTCTTAACTAAAAAGAAAAAAAAACTTGAACAATAAAAGTGCTTTATTTAATACATAAAAAATCAACATAACCCAACAGCGACCTGCTAAACTGATCAAAAGAACCAAACAGCAGATATGGAGGCTAAACTGATCAACATAACCCAATAGCCACCTGCTCAACCGATCAAAAGAACCATACAAATGATAGAAGGCTAAACGATCAATGAACCCAACCACATGCTAAATTGATCAAAAGAACTAAACAACAGATAAGAAGGCTAAACCGATCAACAGAACCCAACAACCACCTGCTAAATTGATCAACAGAACCCAGCAGCAGATAGGAAGGCTAAACTGATCAACAGAACCCAATAGTAGCAAGAAAAAAATAGAGTAGATAGGAAGGCTACCAGCAACAAAACCCAAAGAATAGAATGGATCACATGTAGGCAAAAGAACCAGCATAAGACTAGGCCTGCATCATATAATAGACAAGCACCCACAAAAGAACAACAACATATAACAAACATGCAATGCATCATTACAAAATATTTAGAGGGCATTGATTCAAGCTCAAAAAATTTCATATGGTTGAATGAGCACCAATTCAACTTTAATAAAGTAGCTACCAACACACAAGGGATACATGGGCAACTATAATAAAGTACATAGGTAGCTACGAGCACACATCCAAGAGATGGACAACTATAATAAAGTAGCTACTAACATCCAAGGGATACATGGGCAACTATCTAAATTTTAGATTATAAAATCATGAGCACCTGTAACAATTTAATTAACTATCTTTTGGCATCATAGCTATCATCATCAATCTCCCTCTAATATTTCCAAAAATTAGCACTTTTGTAAAGATAACTACCATCAAAACATCCAAAAGATTAGCAACTATCACAACTAGCTACCAAAATCCAAGAGACGGTACAGATTAGTTATAGTATACTAGAAGTAATTAGCAATTGGAAAAATAAAATGTAGTCTAATAAACCAAGAACTAAAAATCATAAAGAGCTTAAATTTCAAATAGAAACCATATAAGCCCAGCTATGTAAATATAAAGTTTACTAAAGAAAGAAATTAACGCCAAGTCTTTTGATGTTGAAGAGTAACCATCCTCAATTCCTCATTTCTCCATTACGTTATTGGTAGAGGACCTAGGGGTATCTCAATCTATTCATCTCATCCTCTTCCTAATAAATATACAATATAGTATAATATTATTGGCAATAAAAATAATATGATACTAATGAAAAAAATATAAAATTGTAAAATAAATACCTTGATTCTTCCTTTCAAGCCATAATGAGAGCGAACCCAGTTAGAGCCACATATAAGAGCTTGAACAGTTTCTACTCCAAGCTTTAAGCGATAAGTGTCAACAACTCTCTCTCCTGCACTGAAAGTCGACTTGGAAGCAACTGTGCTAATTGGAATAGATAAAATATCAATTGCCATTCTTGAGAGTATACAATATTTAAGATGGTTGCTTTTCCACCAAGCAATTACATCAAAACTACGATCTTCTGGATTTATCTCTAACCCATCTACAAGATAGTTATCTAGATCTGATTTGGTAGGTTTTCTACTTGATTTCTCTGATACATAAGCAATAAAATCATGCAAACCACTATATTTTCTAGTTAGAGTATCTTGGGTTGACTTGCTACTGTTTCATGTGCTACTTTCACCTCTGAATATCCCACAACTTGTAGCTTCAACTTCTAGTTCAAAGAATTCAACATATTCTTCATATAACACAAATAGTAAACTACGAACATATGCTATATTTTTAATGCTTTCATCTCCTTCATAGATCATAGGGTATGAAAACTCAATGACAACAAATTTCATTCTTGGGTCCATGACAGCACCAAATGCCAACAGAAGGTTATATTCACCCCAATATTTTTCAAATTTTGTTTTCATTTTGCAAGTCATGTCCTTGATGAAGTCATCAGAAGATAGTGCATTATCATTCAATACTTTCTTTATAGTACAAATTTATGAGAGAAATAGATTGGATGTTGGGTATTCAATGCCTGGAATGATATTGGTAGCCTCATTAAAAAAACCCAGAATATCACAAACCTTTTTTTTATTCCATTCATCCTGTAGGGCAATTATGATATGTAATCTCCTTCTCGCTATATGAAAAGAAAGCTTCTTTTAGTTGAAGTGCAACAACCAACATATTATATGTTGAATTCCAACGTGTTGGACAATCCATGTTTTTTTTTTGTTGGTATGTCAACCAACATCAACAAATTTCATAAGTCTACCTTCTAAAGCATTGATAAAACTAATAGTATCGTAGATTTTCTCAATAACAAATTCTATACATTTAATCCCATCTTTCACCATTAAGTTCAAAATATGTGCACAACAACGTACATGAAATAGTCTTCCCCCAAAGAATATTTTCTTCATAATCCGTAAGCCATCTTTCAATAACTTGATACATCATTATTTGATGCATTATCAACTAATAAGATGAATATTTTATTCTCAAGACCCCACTCACTTAGGGCCTTATAGAATGTGTCAACTATTTCAGAAGCCGTATGCGGAGGTGGTAGATGTAAAAACTAAGAACACTCTTTTGCAATTTTAATTTGAGTCCACATAATGTGCATGACCATATAAGATATCCGATTTCTTTGATGTCCAAATATTGGTAAAACTCGCTCTATTTATACTATTCAATGTGTTCTTCAATTTTATTTTCTCTTTTTAATATACTAGCATCACATCGACGCAGCGTTGTTTTTTGAGAATTTAGAAAAAGGTGACATGGACTTGAACAAGATTAAATCAAATTCCTCCATAATTGAAAAGAGTTTTTCATTAATCAAAATATAATGAGCAATCATCTCCTTACTTTTGTTTGATCAAACTTAAAAGTTGCTCAAGTAAATCCTTGATTTATTTTCAATGAACTCATAATCTTTTGGGAATTGTAAATTTTTTTGTTTCATTATTATGTGCATTCTAGCTGCACATCGATCTAAGTGTCTCCTAAATTATGTGGTTGCACCAGTGTTACCTATAGCAAGCTTTTTTTTGCAATGACAATATTTCTCTTTTCTCTGGCCATCAGGAAGAACAACTTCTTTAAACTCCTCCCAAACACGTGATATTTTCTTTCTTTTTCTTATTTCAATTGGATTTTCAAAATCAACATCATCATCACCCTTATCAACCAAATCATTAATAACATCATTCTCCCCCTCATAATTATTACCATCTACATTACTATTATGTTCCTCAATACCCATTTGGACACCCACAATTACATTTATCGCTTTTACATCGAATGACTCATCCTCTCTAAGTGGTGGTATTGTCATTTTAATCTAAAACAAAATGATAAATAATCGTTTCATTATAGAATGAAGAAAATAACGATTTATTAAATATTTAAATTTTTAAATATACCAAATTGCTCACTATATGCTTGCAACAATCCAAAACCCAATACTCTGCCTTTTATCAAAGCATAAACACTCAAAATAACCTGTAATTCACTGCAATAGAGAAGCTAACACAAAATCAATTCATTGTCAGCAAACATAGAGCCACTATGACATAAAGAAAACAAGAGCAGCCTAAGAACAGATTCAAAAATCACTAAACAAAGCGTAATATATAGTTTGAAAATCAGGAACATTAAATCATAGCTTAAGAAGAGCAAACAAAATCATGAAACCACTCCGATCCACATTATTACAATCCACGTTCAATATTTCATAATGTACACGATAACATAAACATTACACACCAATTGAACCAACATAAAAATGATTTGACCAATCATCATCAACCAATCATCACCAAAACCGAATATAGCCATTAGACACCTAATCTGAAAGATCATCAAAACTAAACATAGACATTAGACACCTAATATGAATCATCATCAAATCAAAATAACAAAGATGAGCATAAGGAAAATGAACCTGACCAACCAAGATCAAGTCGATTTTCTATCTACTAAGAGAGTAAGAGGACAATGAACATGGAATATCGCTTTCACCTCCTACCATCCAACGTGATCGAGGATTTGAAGCTAGGAAGGTGATGCTAGAAAGGTGAAGGCGTTAGAGATGCTCGATGTGAGGGAACTCAGATGTGAGAGAGGGTCGAGAGGTACTGAGGTAGAGCTCAGAAATGTGAGGAAGGAGAGATGCGAACGACGACTGGAAAGAGTCGAGAGGATTACAGAATTAGGGCAGGGGCGCAAAGGCGGCAAAGCATATAAGGCTTTAACTCGACGGATTGCGGAATATCCCGAACTGGGTTCGAGCGGCTCGACGAGTATACGATCTGAGCCTTTAATTACTCGAACTCGAACTCGTTAAATGAATCGAGCTTTCCTTTTAGCTTGAGCTGGAGCTCGAGGCTCGATATGCACAATAAACGAGCCTGCTATCGAGTCGAGCTCGAGCCGGCTCGCGAGTCAGCTTGACTCGGTTGCATCCTTAGCTATGACCGACTCACATTAATAGTGATGTCATTGTGGAAACCTAAGCAGAGAGTACTCAACGCCTCCCTCACCCTAAAAAAAAGACATGATTTCAAATATTTAGGAGGAAAATTCAAATTTTTTTAATAAAAAATGGACTGTGAGAATGAGAAAGAAACTTATTCTTGTATTTATGATGTTACACGATGTGTGGATGAAGAAAGAAATAAAGTATTTGAATTCACTTGTACGATGATAATTAGGTAAAATTAATTGTATGGCCTTAGGTCAGATTTTTTAATTAGTTCTAATGATTCATCCTTTGCCTTGTGACTTAATTAATTCAAAATATAAATAATCTTATTTAGATAAAAATCTTTAAATCATAATCTATTAATAATTTATTTCTTAATGTCAATATTCATCTAGATGATCCTTATATTGATGAAAATATTTCTTTTAAATATAATGTTATTCATAAGTTACTTTAAAATTATTCATAGCAGTCATTTTAGTTCTTTTGAAACTTTTGTTTCTACAAATGGATTTTTGAATATTCAACATTAATAGGATTTCATGGTTGTTTTGTTAATTATTCAAATGAAATTGTGTTTTTTTATGAAGAGGAATATGATGCTTGGCTATTGCATGACTTTATTTAAGCTCTTTATATTGATGTTTTAATAATTCTTACTTTTTTATTTTTATTTATACAACTTTCGCTATATTGGGTAGACATTTATTATGATAAAATTTTGTTGATTTTTCTTCAACTAATAGTCCATGAATCGTAAGTGGAGATTTTTATTTTTACTCTCAAACATACAGAATTTTTTGGGGGATCGACCCTTAATTCAAATGATATTAAAGATTTTTTAAAGCTAGACTAGATTATATTCATGTAAACATTGATTTTTTTGGGTCCCATAAATAATTGGTCTAATAAAGGGATCTTTAGCAATAATTGGATTTTTTTTTTAATTTAGTGTGGAATGAGAAATACCACATTTTTAGTGTTGAATATCTTAGTATTACCACTTATAATCACCTTCTCTCTTATTCAAAATTTAAAACTATATTTTTTTGGCATGGCCACATTTGAATTTTAAAATTTGTGGTTGAATGAGTTTTCATTCATAAAATTAGTAGCTATTAATTGGCCTGACCTGTTGTACCCATTTAAATGTTTAAGTTGAGTGAAAGATTATGAAAAAAATATAAAAAATTTAAATATGATTTAAGATGGAGGGATAAACATTGCTTTAGAAAAATATCTACAAGATTTTGAAAATAGAGAACTAGGTTATTGAACTTGAAAATCAATTCATATTAGTTAATAGTATTACTAACTCTGCTAACCTTAATGACAACAAAGCTTTATTACTTAAATTACAAGATATGTTAAAGACTTATTAGAAGAAAAAAAGGGTTATAAATTCATTATTTGGGAGAACATAATCTTAGATATTTTAATAACTTGATTAATAAGAAAAAACTTTTAACCAAATTCATAAGATTAAAATTGCATATGATAAATGAATAAAAGATAACTCTCAAATTGTAAGTTCAGCTACTAATTGCTTACTTCTTTCATCCACTCTATAAATTTAGGTACTAATCTTTTAACAAACCTAGAATAGATTACTACTATATTTTGATTTTGGGAATGATTTTTTTCTTTCCCTTATAAATTTTTTAATGTTTTAATAGATATGGACATGGATTTAGTCGCGGGTCTTAATGGTTTCTCCATTTTACATTTTTTAATCTAGATTTATGAAAGATGCAACAATTTTGATAATATATTATTGGCTCAAGAATTGATTCACAAACTTCACCCTCAAACTAATGAACATAATCTTATTTTTAATTTCAACATTTCGAAGGCCTATGCTTGATTAGCTTAAAATTTTATGTGTGATTGGAATTAGTTTTGAAGAATCTTTCATTAATTTAATTAAAAAATTTATACAAGGATTTAGGGTTGTAGATGTTATTTCTTCATTTTTTTAAAATTTTTTTAGAAAATCGACTAAGAGCTTTATTCATAATGGAAATTACAATGAAAAATTATACTCTAAAAATTATACTCTAAAAAAATTATACTCTAAAATGAGCATTTATGAGGTGATGATATATCTCTTCCTCTTCTTATTTTAGCTATTGAATATCATTTTTGAGGTCTTATCAGTCTTTTTTAGGGATCATCCTCATTAAAATTATAGAAGTCTTAAGGCTTTATTATTTATTAAATAGCATTTGGGGATGATTTCATTATTTTTTCTATTGCTAATATTGGTATGATATAAATATTATCATATAAATTTGTTTCTTTTGTATCTCTTCCTATAAAATATATGGGTGTTTCTAACGGTTATAACGAACTTTTCCTAGAGAATCCAAAATATTTTCACTTTGAGGTATATTTAAAGTACTCTTAGTGTGCTTTATTTAATTCCATTTTTTTTTATTTCAAACCTCACATCCCTCTACTTTTATTTGTAGTAGGATTCAAAGATTGTTTTTTAAAGTTTTTGGGGTTCTTCCTTTTATTTGAAGATATAAATATATTTAAAATCAAAATATAATAAAATTAAATAAAAATAAAAAATAAAAAATTAATCCCAAACAACTACTAAGCATTGGCTTGATTATTTGAGCATGTTGATGATGGATAAAATAGTTTTCTTCTTTAAATTAGGATTCTGGATCTTCTGTTTCTTAGAATTGGCTTATTTGGAGTAGATTTTTATTTTTTTTTACTTATAATAGAGCATTATATCAGCTTTAGTTTACAAAATATCTGTAACCTTTTAAGTGCCAACTCTTATTTGTGGTCTTATATTTATATCTATCAACAGTATCTTTTCATGAAAATAAAATTGATTTCTTTATCAGCAATATATATATATATATATATATATATATTCAGAAAAATTTTGTATGAATGGAAATAATCTTCTAGAAAAAAAAAAGATTTTCAGCACTGCAGAAATAAGAGTAGAATCTCGCCTTGCAACTAATATACAAGCATTCCAAGTCAGAGTTCGACATCGTGCTAAGACCAACTTCTATATATAATAGGCAGAAGCAAGAACATTCAACGCCTGATGGCTTTGTCAAAATACTGAAGCATCTGTAGCGCCTGACTTAATTCCCATAAAATAGCAACCGATTTCAAATATTTAGGAGGAAAATTCCAAATCTTTGATAACAAAAAGTGAATTTTCTGCATGAGAAAGCAACTTATTCTTGTATTCATGTTGTTACACGATGGGTGGTTGAAGAAATAAATAAAGCTTTTGAATTCACTTGTACTAACATGTGATTATCGGGAAGAATATTTTATTGTATATCTAATTAATACATAATTATTGTATATTGACTATAAAGTATTATATATTATTTTGTATTACATTGATGTAATATTAACCCATCGTAATAATATACAATATCTATATATCACAAGATCTCATCAACGATAAGACTTTATAGCAAGATAATAATAAATGTGTATTAGGTATATATGAAAGTTCAATAACATACGTAATAATTTTTAAAATTTAAACGTTCTTTTAGACCTAAAATTTGGCAAAATTTTGCAGATTTTAATGAAATTTTTTATGCCGTCTTGAATTTCCTGTTTTTTGAACCAGTTTTCTGAAGTTACTTGGCTACAAAGTAAGCATAACAGAGATATATATATATATATATATATATATATATATATATATATATATATATATATATATATATAAGTAAATCGTTATCAGTGATTCAAGTTGCAGGATTTGCATTAAATGAAAAGTATGGTTAGTGTACCGAAGATAGAAAGTAAAATTTCTTTTCTCAATTACTATATAGGCTAATAAGTCATAGTTTAACATCGCGTAAGGCCAACTCCGATAAAAGTGACATCATCCCTATTTATGCTTAGCAAAAACAATAATGTAGCAGAAAGAATAGCAGTTGATTTCAAATATGATTTTCAATGCACTTCCAATAACCCGTGATAATTTTGCAGAATAATTTATATTATAATATATTTAAAATGATTTAATGCATCATAAATCACGAAGTTATAGTATAAACTTGAAGATTGAAAGGTAGAAGAAAGTTGATGTATGATGTATTTCTCTTCTGTGAAAGTAGCGTTGCTCATTACGATTAAAAAAACAGTCGATCTTGGGACCTTGGCTATTGTGACTTCTTTAAGGCTCCCTTTTAACTAAGAAAATAAATAAGAGAGAGAGAGAGAGAGAGAGAGAGATAGAGAGAGAATCATGAGATTGCAGTTGTGAAAAAAGTTGTTAAGAAGGATATGCTTGTTACAGAGGGTGAAGGTGAGTAAGATAATGCTTTTTTTAACTAAATTTGGGAATATTATCATTAAATTTGTTACTTTTAGGTATAACTCAAAAGGTTAATACTAAAGTAAAATAAGTTATAGGAATGACAAATAGTGTTTAGCCACAAATTTTTTGCTGCTTATCATTATTAAATTGATATTTAAACAAGTCTTTGCATATTAATGTTTATGAGAAATCACCTAATATATAATATATTGTTGATCAATTGAATTTTAGAAGTTTCCCGTACTTTATATTTCTCCTATAAACGACACTACTGAAAAAAAATAGTTAAGACTTAATGATTGAGATTTCCTTGGAAGTCTATTGTAAGTAATGTAAGCTTCAAAATATTCACATGTGATAAGGGAGGTCACAGGAATTTAAATCATGCCATCCAAATGAACAAAAATAATCATAAATCCTTACATTCTTATATTAGAATCAATAGAAGCCCAAACTAATCCATATGTATGTTTATCCATAGAGTAGAACTCAAAGAGAGGGGATCATTTTTCCTTAAGAGAGAGGTAATGACTATGGACTCCAAGGATTTAAAAAATATTCATAATGGAACCCTTCTTACTCAAGTAGGCATTTCAGAAGTGATTCTTTAGCATTAGGTTTCCTCTACATAGTGTTTAGAAAATTTGTCCTTTAGTTATTAGGGGAAATATAAGTTCAATATCCTTTAATTTATTATCTTTTAAAGGTGGTTCCAATATCTTATTCCTTACAAGTTGATGTTGAGCCATCTCTCTTATCATTGGGCAATGCTCTCCTCATAGACTATAAGCTTCATATATCCATGCTATCTATTGAAATCATGAATTTAAATCTATCTCCTCTCATTAAATTATAGAGACTTAACTCATCATGAGGTGTTGAGAGCATGATAAGTAACTTATGCTATTTCCTCTTATAGAAAAGTCCTTTGATCCCCTTCTACTGAGCGCTAAGGTGAGGAGGCACATTATACAAAAGAAGCGCAGGGAATCACCTTCACAGATGAAAACCTTCTTTTGGGGGACATGGAGCATAACCGTCCCCTCTACATCATAGTTGACATGGACTGGTTCAGACTTGTTAGAGTTCTCGTGGATTCAGATGCATCGAATAACATTATGAGTTGAGAGATTCAACATCTCCACACCGGGAGATCGGATGATGTTGAGAGGATTCAATGAACAAGAGGTGCTTTAGGTTCTATAGTGTTGCCTTTGGAGATAGTGGAAGACAAAGCCAAGTTTACATCATTGATTTGAATACTTCATTCACTGCTTTGTTGATAAGCCTTGATACATCGTAACAAGATCATTTCATCCTCCTCCATTAGTGCATCAAGTTCATAAATATGGAATAATACCTGTCAGAGATGAAAAGCCATTTTCGCTAGAGGTTGAGATTTATGAGGATGCAACCTACTATCTTCCTCAAAACACCCTTTCTCCTGAACTTGGATAAAATTCAAACTCAAAATCAAAAGAAAGTGAAAATTAAAGAAAAGAAAAGAAAAATGAAAGTCCAAGTGAACAAGAAAGGGGAAGTGAAGAAGAAATAGATATGCATATTACATTCCACCCATAGTTCATTCCATCATATGGATATGTGGGTAGGATGGCTCAACCTCCAACAGGTAGAGGCAGAGGCAAAAATAGAGGCAGTTCTAGAGGTGGAAGACCCCCTAGTTGGCCATCAGCCAATATAGGTCATGTTCCAGTTCATAGGAGTACCCCTACTATTCACATAGACTTGGAATTCAGCTCATAGGATGAGTCTAATGTGATTAGTATACCAGCCAACCCCTCTCAGCGAGTTCCATTGGAGGTGACTTTTGATCCAGATGAAGACCAGGCCTCCAAACAAAGCAATGCTTGAATCAGTTTATGTGAAACTATTAGGAGCTTGGGAACCTTAGCTCTAACCTCACTTACATCTCAAAAAATTTGAAGGTTTAGTAGTTAAGAAAGTCCTTAAGTCTTCCAAAGACATGAAGTAAGAGGTTCTTTTGGGATCATCATCTCAAGTCCCAAGTTGATGTAGAACTTGAGAATTCATTTAAAGAATTAATGGAATTACCATTTAACTTTTACTCGCCTTGTGTTCATAATCTTATACATAAAGGTTTAGTTCCTCATACATGGTCCAAGCACAAGTTAGAGTACTTTGAAAATCTATGGAATAATACAGGCAGGGAAGCACAATCAAGAGTAGGACTAGGATTTGGTAATATGGGTCCGTTCGATGATGAAGATTACACTTAATTGTTATCGATCATTTAGAGTCTGATAGGTTCTTCTCAGACACCCCAAACTCTTATAAGAATGTGTGTTTAGAAATCTCAGATGATCTCCAAATCAAAGAGGCACCGCCAAAATTTGAAGAGCATATTCATTCAACAATAGATAAGCTTAAAGAAATCAACCTGGGACAAGAAAATCCCCATACATCAATTCATTCTTAATGAAGAAGAAATCAATGACTTAGTTAGGCCGATTGAGTTTAAAGAATATTTCACATGGAGTTATGAACAAAATGCCCGACATCTCTGAGTAATCCACAAGCTAGCAATAGATCCTAACACCGCCTCTATTAAGCAAGCTCAGATGCATTAGAAATTGAACAACAGGTCATTTCAAGTCAAGAAATGATGCTGGTTTCATCAGAAGAAAAATATCCTCCCGTTAGCTGTGTCATCCCGTTAAGAAGAAGAATGGTCAAATTCGATTTTAGGACTTAAATAAGGCATGTCCTAAGGATGAGTTTCCTCTTCCTATACCGTTAATGGTGGACATCCTCATCTCATGTAGTACTCTTTCATGGATGGGTTGGTCATCAACTATAATCAAATCAAGATGTCTCCTGAAGATGAAAGAAACACTACTTTTCAAACCCCAATCGAAATCTTTTGTTATAGTGTCATGCCTTTTGACCTTAAAAATGCTGGTGCTACATACCAACGGGCCATGACTGAGATCTTCAATGAACTCATCCATCATCGTTGAGTGTGTGACTCGATTCAATGAACTCATCTATCATCGTTGAGTGCTACATTGATAATCTAGTCAAGAGAGAAAAGAAGACCACCTCTTTGACTTGAGAGTAATTTTCAAATGGTTAAGATAATATAACCTCAAAATGAATCCCCTGAAGTGTGCATTCAGAGTAGCTTCGGGGAAATTCCTTGGGTTTGTTGTTCTACACCAAGGAATAGAAATAGATCTTGAAAAGATCAAAGCTATCTCAGAAATGCCACCTCCTAAGAGTTTAACTCAACTGATCCTTTCAAGGATGGTACATATCTAAGAAATTTTATCTCCAACTTATCGGGAGATGCCCATTTTCAGCACTTGTCAAAAGGATGCCAAGTTCAAGTGGGATGATAAATGTTAGCATTCTTTGAATATATTAAGCAAGATTTGGTGAAGCGCCAGCTCAGCCTATCCGGCGGCCATTCTCTACACTGCATTGGATGACTCTCTCTGTTGGCCCAAAACGAAGGGAAGGAGAACGCTCTACTACCTCCATCATTCTGCGGAACTATCCACCTATCGAGAAATATTGCTTAGCTTTGATCTTTGCTTCTCAAAAGCTACGACATTATATACTCTCTCATAAGGTGAACTTGATCTCCAAAACCAATCCACTGCAGTATCTTATGACACAGCCAATGTTATCCAGACGTTTAGCACACTGGTCCATGATTCTCTCGTAGTTTGATATCACATTCATACCCTTCCATGCAATAAAAGGACAGGAACTAACAGATTTTTTAGCAGCACACCCACTTTCTTCTGATTCTCCGCTTAGTGACGATCTCCCTGATGAACAAATCATGAACTTAGGGGAGGCTGGCAACTGTCGATGGGAGATGGATTTTGATGATGCAGCTTCTTTTCACAAAGGGGAAGCACCACGATCTATTCTCCTAGGAAAGGCAAGGGCAGAAATAGTTCTTCTAACTCCATATCGCGATGTGATGAGATTCTCTTACTATCTTTCCAACCCCTGCACCATCAATGAAGCCGAGTATGAGCCTTTGATTGCCAGTCTGGAGTTAGTCATCATAATTAGTGTCAAGAGCATCAACATCTTTGGGGATTCTCGTTGGTCATCAATCAGATTGTCAAGTCCTACCAGGTCCTCAAACCCATGCTTAGTCAATTACTACGAGTATACCATGAAGTTGTTGAGATTCTTGAAGTCACCATCTACAAAGTTCCCCGAGCAGAGAACGCAGTAGTAGATGCTTTGGCCAAACTTGCTAAAGAGTTGGCATGTCCGGAAGATGAGTCCATTTGGGATCCAAAATAGACAAGTCTTATCCCTTATTGATGTTGAACTCATCGAGAGACTTTCTGGGGAGGTTGTCATTGTCAAAATGGATAAGGAGCTAGATTGGAAAACCGCTTCATAGACTATTTGAACACGAAACTACTCAAGAAAAGTCACAAGCCCATCAGTGAAACAGAGCTCTCCTATGCTCTCATTGATGGCACCTTCTACCGAATCCTTTGACCAAATATGGTTATGTTGGATAAAACAAACATGGGCATTGTAACTTATGTACATTTAGGTCTATGCAGAGCACATCAATCCAGTCTGAAGATGAAGATGAAGATCAAGAGACTAGGATACAACTAGCCTTCGATGATTACAGATTGCATGGATGTCTTAGAGATGCCATCAGTGTCAGGTACACGATGTGGTCCTCCACCAACCACCCAACATTCTACACCCTACATTGGCCTCATTGCCATTCGAGTGTTGGGGTACTGATATTGTGAGTCTGATCAATCCTCCTTCTTCCAAAGGGCATCAGTTCATCTTAGCTGCCACCGACTACTTTTCTAAGTGGGCGGAAGTCATCCCACTCAGAGAGGTCACAACTCAGCATATGCATCAGTTTTTCAGAAACCATATCATATATAAGTTCTGGGTGCCTCGATGAATTATATCCGATAATGGTACTGCATTCAAAAGCATGAAGATCAATTTCACCAAGACACTATAGATTGGAGATACTCCACCATCTACTACAGAGCAAATGGCTTGTAAGTATTCAACAAAACTCATCTGATATCAAGAAGACTCTTGATGATAATAAACGATAGTGGAACATTTAGTTGGTTGAAGCCTTGTGGGCTTACCGCACCACATACTGAACTCCAACTAAGTCTACCCCATTTTCCTTAGTGTAAGGGTCTGAAGCCATTCTACTTTTAGAAGTTCAACTCTTAACACTAAGGATAGTATTGGGTAGCAAAATCACTACAGAGAAGAATGCAAAGTTGCGGTTAGAAGAGTTTGAAGGTTTGGAGGAGAGTCGCCTACGGGTGTGCCAGAACCTCGAGTTGTACAAGGCCAAAATAATTCAAGCTCACAACAAGGTCTACCCTAGGTAGAGTAGAGAACTTGTGTTAGTCCCAAGAGACCAATTATTGCTCATCAAAGATGGGATGCAAGTTTGAACCCACTTGGGAAGGCCCCTATGTCATAGAGAAGGCCTACTAAGGAGGATCTTATCAGCTTATTGATTGTAAAGGGAAACACCTGATGCTTCCAATTAATGGGCTTTATCTAAAGAAATATTACCCATGAAATAAATCATGTTTGAAAATAATTATTAATAAAAAGAACAAAAATCTGATTCCACTCATCAAATCTTCTCTTCTTCAAGTGTTGTTTGCTTGTCTTGCTAATCCATGATGTTTAGGTAGGTGTAAGAGTCCCCTGGCATCCTATCCCTCTTTCACAACACAAACACAATCTCTGATGCTATTTGAATAGAATAAGAGAATGAGAGCCATCCTATTTTGATTAGCACAACTAAGATAGGTATGAGAGAACCCAAGCGGCATCCTTTCTTAGTGGGAATCCTATTTGCCATCTGTGGCATCATTTCATCAAAACCCCTAGTGTGTTTAAGGTAGGTGTAAGAGTCCCCCAGAGGCATCTTTTTTCCTTTTAATGCATGCATAACAACAAACACAAATCTTTTGTCTCGAGTTATTTTGATGTCAGAGCAAGCCCCGGCACTCATTCATTAGCTACTTTAGTCGGGTCTACATGCTACCTAGTATGTCACCCTAGTGGTCATTTATTTGGATGATGTGAGTCACTTTCTTCCTAACTTGACCATTGCAAACCAAAGAGCACCTTGTTAGTATGAGGCCTTCACCAAGAAGACCTCCTCATTGACTTTGCTTAAGAAGATGTGAGTGGCTTTCTTCTTGAACTAGCCATCATGCATCTAACTAGGTCGAGTATATTTGAGGTTTAGATAAGTCCCCGAGGCTTCTTTCCTCACTATATTTTGAGTTGATATAAGTCCCCGGTATTCACTCAAGAGCCTCTAGGTCGATAACACCGGCTGTCAAGACAGACTATCCCGAATCGCCCACCATAGGAGGATGTGAGTCCGAGCTTTCCCAGTCGATTGCAAATCGATGGGGCTCCTTAGGTTGATGTTGCTATGCTAATAAGACTCACCCTGGATACACCACTCTTGGCGATATGAGTCCCCTCTCCTTGAGTTGGACACAATACCTATTGGATATATGACTAGCCATGTCATCTTCTCCGGTGTTGATTAAGCCCTTAGGCCCCATCTCCTCATGCACTCTATTTGGATCACATCCACATCCCATTTATTACACTACCGGGTTACTTTTGGATTGGATGCCCCCTTCCTAGTACCCCCATGGTTGGAGAATTTGTTCAGGATGCAGATTCTCGGTTCAATAAATTTGAGATAGGTCAAGTCGATATAAGATTCTTCTTCTCAATTTGATCCTTCACAAACTAAGGGTCTAGATAAACAAACTAAAACAAATAAACAAAATTAATTCTGGAAAGATTTCAAGCCCCAAAGAGCCCCTTTTCTAAAGTGCATCCTATCTTTAGTGGTGTCACAGAACTCCCTATGGGAATTATCGACTACCGAAAGATAAATCCTCCTGCACTCACTCTATACCCCCCCTTAGGTCGGTTCAATCTATTTTCCATAACAGTTACCCAAATCATTCTCGCTTAAAAGATATAAGACTATGACGCATTCTTTCTAGCATGATTGTCGCAAAAGGCCCTAGTTTGAATTTATTGCCCAAAGCAACCGATCACCCTAATGGTCTTTTAGTGGAATATGTGAGTCCCCAAGCTTTCTTCCTCAATTGATCATTGCAAATCAAAAGGCACTCCTTTTGGATAGTTTTCCCATCTCGAGAAGCTACCCTTTTGATTCAAGAATCAGATAGGTCTAGGCTGATATGAACTCCTTCTTAGATCCATCGCAAACCAATGAAATCCATCAAAATAAACAAATCTAAAAAAAACAAAATTAATCTTGACTATCTGAGCGATCTAAGTCCCCAACGGCATTCACCCAATACCTTCTTAATCGTTCCCTTGCCAATGGATTACCCAAGAATGGTCTCTACTTTGGAGGATGTAAGTCTACTACACTTTCTTCTTAGTATAGCTGTTGCATATCGAAAGGCATCCCTTTGGTTGGCTAGTCCTACTATGTGTATAGTAGGCTACCCCTTTAGATTGGTAAATTTGAGTTAGGCCTCCATGGCTCTACCGCATGATCCATCATAAACCAACAGGGTTCATCTCAAAATTTAAACCTAACAAAATTGAAATAAATTCGACCCTCTTCCCAGTGAAAATTTCTCTCAGTGAGACTCAAATCAAATCAAACCTCTCATCCCCTCAGGATGACTTGAACCTACTTCTAGTGGAAGGTTCACACTCTATCCCTTAGTAGATTCTTCCCTCTTATGTCTTGACATAGTAGAGCCACATTGCACTAAGCTGATTCCTTCTACACCTTGGGATAAATTATTTTGTTAGTGCTTGTGTTCTGTGTTGTTGATCATTTGTCAACACTAATACGCTGGTGTTCCTTGTTAGTCACCACACCTATTGCTTGTTGACCTCATTTTTAGAATGAGCTCAACCCCTCCATCTCGCATAGGACTTCTCTTAGACTTTAAGAGTTCCTTAGTCTTAAGACACATCTAGTGATTAGGTGGACACTCAACCTAGCCTAGAGACTTAGAAGAGTTAGCCATAATAGGTCATGCCTGTGGGTGTTAGAAAATTTGCCTACCCCTTAGCTTGAACCACTCCTCACCTTCCTTCCTTCAATTCAAACTCCAAATAAATCTTATTTGATTTTCTCCAAATTCAAATCAATCCATGATTGAAATCCATGATTAAAGTCCATGATGATCCATAATTGAAATCCATGAATGAAATTCCTAAGTCCAAATCTTCTAAGTCCTTAATCTTCTTTAAGACTTAGCCAAAATCATGATCAAAATCAAATCCTTGAGATTTTATTTCACATTTATTCTCATTTATATTCACATATATAAATAAAAAATTCAAACCAATCAAACTAAACTCAAAATTCAAAATTCATAAATTTCTAAGTCCTTTAATTTTCAATGGACTTAGCTAAATCATGATCAAATCAATTCAAATCCTTGAGATTTTATCATAATTCATTTATATTCACATATATAAATGAACTATAAATACAAATCAATCAAAAAATCCAAAATTAAATTCGATTTTAAAATCCTTCTTAAGTCCCTCCTCTTAAGGACTTAAAATTTAAATCATGTTCAAATCAATTCATGGATTTTCTCATAACTCATTTATATTCTCATTTATATTCACATATATAAATGAAATATAAATATAAATCAATCAAATCAAATTCAAAATTCAAGCACCAAACTCCAAAAATTTCTTAAGTCCTTAATTTCCATCTTAAGGACTTAGCCTAAATCATGATCAAATTTCAAATCTTTGAAATTTTCTCATAACCATTTATATTCTCATTTATATTCACATATATAAATGAAATATAAATTCAAATAAATTCCAAAATCAAACTCAAATCCACTCAAAATCCAACCTAAGTCTTTCAAGTCAAAATCTTGAACTTAGCTAAATCAACTTCAAATCAAGCCAAAACTCTTGATTTTCCTTCATGATTCAATCAACCCTACAATCATGAATCCAAATATAAATACAAACTTCAATCACTTAACCAAAATCCATTCAAAAAATCAAACCCCAAAATCCATTCATATTCTTCCTTTGAATATGAAATTGTCAAATGAATCAAAACCCATTTGACTTCAAACCACTTGCAAATAGATTTATATTTCAATCATAAGTCCATATACAAGTTCAATCAAACTCAAATCAAGCTTTGATTTGACCCACTTAGCCTCACTTGACCCAAAGTGACCTAAAGTACCCTTATGAGCCAAATTCTAATCCTAACCAAATTGGATTGAATCAAACCCACCTATGCCTCTCATCATGAACAACAATTATCGTGGGATGATCAATCAATCAAATTGGGGTCAAACCAAGTCAACACTTAGCCAAAATGAAACCTAACATAGCCAAAATCCACCATAAGCCAAATTGATTGAAACCATTTATCTAAGTTCATTCATAAACTATGTTTGAACTTGACCAAGTCAACATTTGAGCCTAACCTAGCCAATTGACCCAAAGTTGACCCAACTTGACCTAAAAAAGTCAAAATGTGTCAAAACTTGATCTAAGCCAAATTGATTGAAACCAACGGGTCAAGTTCATTCCAAATCACTTGTTGAACTTGACCAAAGCCTCAATTGGCCAACTAGACTAACCTGACCCAATTGACCTTGAACCCAACTTGACCTAAAGGGGTCATATTGAGCGAAATTCAAACTTAACCAAAATTGATTGAAACAAAAAAAATACCAATCCATTTTAACCAAACCTAAACCTACCCATGACCTAGCTCAAATCAAATGGTCAAATTGGTCAACTTGACCCATTTGACCTAAATGAAGTCATATGAGCCAAATTCAAAACTAAACCAAATTGAATCAAACCAAAGCCAAAAACATTTCAAATGGTCATATGAACTTGACCCAACCCTTGGTTTGACCCAATTTGACCAATTGGTCAACTTGACCTAAGTTGACCCATTTTGACCTAAATGGGTCAACATGAGCCAAACCATATCAAATGAACTCCAAATCCAATGAAACTTGGCCAAACCTATTTTCTCAACATACCCAACATATTCAAATTCAAAAATCAGCCAAATGACCATTCTACCTCTAGGCCATAGAATAAATTTTGGCCAAATCCATAGGGAATTTGGTCAAGCCCTCTTCATATAAACTTGATACCTTTCTAATAGGTCAAGTGAATCCTATGGAGGGTGGTGCACCCAACCCAATGGGTTTGGGTCAGCCCAAATGGACCCAAGGCCAAAACTGACCATATAGCTCAACTTTGCCAAATTGAAAACTTTCCTCCACTCAATTTGAAGCACATGGGAGGTTACCAATCCCTAGCTAAAACGACCATGTGCCAACTTCAAACAGCTCAAACAACCTTTCCATATGGCAATTGGATCAAAATGGCAAAGATAGGCCGTCATTTGCCATGGGGAGATATACTCCCCTAATTCAATTCAATTCACATATCCTAATTCGAGTTGAGAGTGTTGGAATCGGAGTGATCCAAGTTCTCCAAGAGGATTTGAAATTAGCCATTCTCTATTTTCAAGATAAAAATAGGGAGCTCCATGAATTCTAACTTCCTCCACACCAATCAACTCAATTCCTTGACACTCGTGGACAAGTCGAGCTTGCATAAGCTCTCCTCAAGTTCCAAAGGCAAGGAGAGTCTAATTGGATCAGCAAAGTAAGAGCAAGGGGAGTTGGTCCATAGAGCAAATACCCAACCTTAGAAGCTAATTCTTTCACACTGCCTCAACCGCATAAGCTCCGCGGAATCGAGTGAGGTATGCCATTTTCCAACCACTTACTTAGGGGTGTTGGTCCTTATGAAATAAAGTGTCATGGAAAGAAATTTTGACCATTGGATAGGCTTATAATTAGGGTTAGATGGTGTGCACAAGTTTTCATTCCAATTTGAGCTCGATCGAGCTCAGATCTTCCCTTTAAAGGTGGATGGCATCCATTAATCCTCAGGGAAGAACAGGGATGATCCTGGCCATCCATCCACGCATTTTGGATGGATAGCCGAGATTAAACACATGCTTAGATTTGATTTATCCTTTAATGGAAACTTTCCATCCGATCCTTGATCTCGAGGCTAAACCACATACCGCCGCCACACACCTGCCATGATGGGACATTTAATTGACTGCTCCCTAGCTAATGCATGGAAAGCGCACTGACCGCCGCCGCTACATGTCGTGCTGAGGATTAAGGGGTTTAATTAGGTTGTAATTAATTATAATCAATCCTCTAACCTTTAAAAATTCATATCTCCCTAAATAAAATAAAAAATATGAGGTAAATTTAGAAAGATAATTCAATCTAGAAAATTTTAAATTGGTTTTAATGGATTTTGAATTATATCTTTATCTAATTTTGCCTTTTAATGGAAATCTTAATTTTCTAATTACTCCTTAATTAATCCTTTGATTAATCTCAAACATCTTGGGTATGTTTTGGGGGATGACTTCTATCTCCCCTAATTTTCTTGGGATTTATTGAAGCTTAATTGGGGAATTGAAATGTATTTTCTAATTACTTTAATGTAATTAAGATAATTAAGGGTTTGATTAGTGTTTAATTATTGAAGTTGATTAAGGTTTGATCCAATGAATAGAGGCTTAGGAAATAATTTTGGGGCATTTTTCCCCAAGCTATTCCCTAAACCCCTTTTCTTTCCTTAATCCTCTCTTAATTAAGGGCTAATTCATTAATTACCCTCTAATTAAAAATTTCTAAAAAAACTTTCTAACTTAATTAATCTATTTTGGGTAGATGCTTAGGTGTTCAAGAGCCTAAGTTCAATTAAAATCAAAACTCAACTCATATGTGTGAGGGGTGTTTTGAAATTACTTAAGTTAAACCCCTTAGCTTAATTAATCATTAATCATGAGCCAAATTGCATTAGGCCCTTTTTCCTAGGTGCATGCAAATTTAAATTCCTTGTGAGATTTTTTTGTCATCTCATTGGCTCATAATTATTTGGTTAACTATGCTAAGGTGGTGTAGGTAAGGGTTAATTAACATGCTTAATTCATACCTTAACCTAATCAAAATCTAAAATGAATCTAATCATCTAAAAATTAAACAAAAATGTCAAACACATGTGGAATGGGTTAGGAATAGCAAACTCAACTCATATTTTCAAAATTAAATCAAACTCCAAATCAAACAAAAAATCATATTAAATGAACTTTGATTTACTTTAAGCTTTCTTATTTCATAAGATTGTCTTTAGATTTAATTAAAGTGAATGTGTTTACATGCTTTCATTTCTTTAATTCTTCCCAACATGTTAAATATGTGTCATGTGGTTTCATGCATCCATACTTTTCAAAATTCAAATTTAAAATGAAAATGTTTACTTTATGTCAAATTGCATGTGTTGGCTAAAGTAATAATATGAGTGGCTATTATCACTATTAAATTCAAATTATTTTCAAAAATATATGAATCAATTATCAAAATTGAAAGTGTGTTACTTATATTTTAATTATAAGCTTGCATGTGAGTAAGATATAAGATGTGCTTATTAGGTTTTCCTTCTTTTTTCTTTTAGTATAGTTTTGAATAGATTTGGTAAGATGTTCATTTGAAAAGAACCTAACACTTGCCTAATTCCATATCCTATTCATTCCTATACTATTACTTAAGAAGGGTACCTATGTTTGCACATATAAATTGCATAAACAAAATAAATCAACTAATACAAAATTTTTGCATTCTTTCTTTTCCATTCATTTCTTTTGTACACATGTTTGTATTTAAGGAAAGTGGTATATTACCGACAACCTGAGGTTATGAGGCTTTAAGTAGCCCTAAGTAGGTCTTGTACCTTACACCTCTGTTAACAATGGCGTACTCACTTATGCCTTTCTTACTTTCATGTGTGCATGTGAAGATTGATAA